>OY728151.1:1916332948-1916716744 GCA_963277665.1 Viscum album | reverse complement strand
TATAGTAATACGACTCAGGAATCTTAGCGTCGACAGGAAGAAATTTTTTCAATAAAACCAAAAGCATGTCGAATGATGTGTCTGACCAATTATTCAAAGTCTTCAAATGCAACAACTCCACGATAAACGATAGTTTATTGTAAGAAGTACATCCAGGATATAATTCTGTTTTCGCATCATCAAGTACTTCATAAAACCTCCTCGAATCACGATCTGCACCAGAGCGAAGATTTATCTCACCGGTCTCAAGATTCTGGATGTCAATGCCTTCAGGATCAAACCCACGTACCATTTCAGTAAGCATTTCATGCATTGGATCAGTCATCCTTGCATCAACATCCATCTGAGCTGCATCTGTATTTTGACAACGAACATATTCTTCTCCATGACGAGTCCAAATCTTATAATTTTTCAGAAATCCATTAAAGAAAAGGTGCTCCCTCACAGTATCTCGTGTGAATTGATATCTGTTAGCACATTTTCTACATGGACAACTAATATAGTCACTTTCAAATCCTCTCGTGAAGTCAATAAACTGCATAATGCCATTGAAATATTCTCTAGACGTTCGATTTGGAAGATCAATCCAACTCTTATCCATAATAATATCTGTATAACAAACATTTACACAATACTTATTACATTTACATTTTTCAAATCAACTATATTCAAAATAAATATTAACCATTTGTTTATGAACCATTGATAAAATAATAATGTAACTGAAAGCTCATGTTACCTGATTGAGCTACAAACCTGAAAGGGAGGGGAGCCGAAGGCGGTGCTGCGAGGGAGAGGAGGTAGCGAAGGGGAGTTGGAGCCAAAGGCGGTGCGACAAGGGAGGGGACGGGCGGCGACAGCGGCGGGGAGCTGGAGGAGAGGAGGCGGTGAGGGGACGGGGGACGGGCAGCGAGGGGGGGGGGGGTGTCCGGGGTCGGGGGGGGGGGGGGGGGGCTGTCTGAGGTGCGGGGAGGGGTGTCCGGGGTGTCGGGGGCCTGTCAGGGGTGCGGTCAGGGGTGTTCGGGGTGCGGGGGTGTCCGGGGTGCGGGGGAGGGGGGGCTGTCTGGGGTGCAGGGGGGCTGTCGGGGGTGCGGGGTGGGGTGTCCGGGGTGCGGGGGGCCTGTCCGGGGTGCGGGGGGGCTATCCGGGTTCAGAGGGGGGGGGGGTGTCCGAGTGTGGGGGGGGGGGATGTCCGGGTTCGGAGGGGGGTGTCCGAGTACAGGGGGGGGGGCTGTCCGGGGTGCGGGGGGCGGTACGGAGTGCGCGCGGGGGGGGGGGGGGGGGGGGGGGGCTATCCGGGGTGCGGGGAGGCGTCCGGGGTGCGGGGGGCGGTCTGGAGTGCGCGAGGGGGGGGGGGGGGTGCTGTCCGGGGTGCGGGGAGGCGTCTGGGGTGTAGGGGGCGGTCCGGAGTGCGCGGTGGGGGCTGTCCGGGGTGCGGGTGCCGTCCGGGGTGGGGGGGGGGGAGGGCCGAGAGGTCGGAGGGCGGCGGCCGGAGGCCCGAGGGCGGAGGGTGGCGGCCGGAGGCCGGATGGCAGGCGGAGGGGGAGGGCGGGCGGCGGGGGAGGGCGGGCGACGGGGGAGGGCGGGCGGCGGGGGAGGGGAGGGCGGCGAGGGAGGGCGGCGAGGGAGGGAGGGGGTTAGTGCTGCGATGGAGGGGGCGCGGGGGGGGGGGGGGGGCAGAAGCCCCCCGTTTTTTTTATGTAGTTTAGCGACCGCCATTGGAGGTCGCTATTGGTTAGCTTTAGCGACCACCAATGGCGGTCGCCCGAGTCTGGGGGGCTCCACTGCCCCCTTTTCTAGTAGTGACCACCTAGTTCAGAATGGTGTGTGTCGGCGAACCGATGTGAAGATGGACCTGGGGTCTGATGGGTGTTGGGATTGAACCTCGTGAGGCTTCCTATGTACCATGCCTTGACATGGATCAAAGACCATGTAGTTCATAATGGTGTGGGGCTTACACTCTAGGCTACCCAAGTGTTGGTGAACTAATGTGAAGGGGGTTAGAGAAACCAACGGGTGGTGGGATTGAACCTCATGGTGGCTTCCTACGTACCATGCCTTGACATGGATCAAAGTCCCCATAGTTCGTGAGGGTGTGTCGGAGAATTGATGTGAATGAGGACCTTGGTCTAGGTGGATGGTGGGCTTGAACCTCAGGAAGGCTTCCTACGTACCATGCCTTGACATGGATCAAAGACCACGTAGTTCAAGATGGTGTGGGTCTTACACTCTAGGCTGCCCAGGTGTTTAGTGAACCAACATGAAGGAGGTCGGAACGACCAGGTGGTGGTGGGGTTGAACCTTAGGGAGGCTTCCTATGTACCATGCCTTGACATGGATCAAATTCCCCGTAGTTCCAAAGTATACAGTTTAACGTCATGCGAGACGGTGATGGTGTCGGTGAACCGACGTGAATGAGGACCTTGGTCCAGGTGGGTTGTGGGCTTGAACCTCGTGGAGGCTTCCTATGTACCATTCCTTGACATGGATCAAAGACCACGTAGTTCAGGATGGTGTGGGGCTTACACTCTAGGCTGCCTAGGGTGTTTGGTGAACTGACGTGAAGGAGGTCGGAATGACCAGGTGGTGGGTTGAACCTCGTATAGGCTTCCTACGTACCATGCATTGACATGGATCAAAGTCCCCATAGTTCGGGTGGGTGTGGGGCTTACGCGTGGAAGCTGCCCAGGTGCCACTATGGAGCGACAATCATGGATGGGGCTTACGCAAAGAAGCTACCCGAGCACCGCTACGGAGCGACGACGGTGGATGGGGCTTACGCAAGGAAGCTACCCGGGTGCCGCTATGGAGCGACAATGGTGGATGGGGCTTATACAAGGAAGCTTCCTGGGTGCCGCTATGGAGTGAAAATCATGGATGGGGATTATGCAAGGATGTTGCTTGGGTGCCGCTATGGAGCGGTGATGGTAGATGGGGCTTGCGTAAAGATACTGCCCGGGCGCCACTATGGAGCGGAAATCGTGGATGGGGCTTACGCAAGGATGTTTCCCAGGTTCCGTTAGTGAGCGGTAATCGTGGATGGGGCTTACGTAAGGATGCTGCCCGTAATGTCTTCCCCATGTCTGGCCATGGGGGCATCCCAACTCATTGGTGGGTTGAGGTTTTCACCTATGTGCTTGCGCGCAAGAAGAATAATTCCAAGGGCATTGGAATCAGTCCGAACAAAGGTAGATGGAGAGAGTGAATTACATGCTTGACATTCAAAACGCAATGAGGGTGGCGTGGAGATGGAGGATAGTTGTTGACCGTGGTGGAAACGCATCATCCGCGTCGTGTTAGCCTGGAATGGGGACAGACAAATGAGGGTCGACTGCTGACCATGTTTGAAACACAAGACATGTCGCAAATGTTGTCCGAAGTCTTCTAAGGCGTTGGCCCAGGACAGTAGGTGAGCCGATGTGACATGAGACCAGGCCGTTAGGGGGTCCCTCCAGACATGGAAGTGGATGAGGATCTAAATGAAGGACACGTAAAGAGTGAGGTGGAGTGATGGAATGTTTGAACGGATTCCAACGCTCTTGAAATTATGCCACTGTAATCATGGCATTAGGAATCTTATGTTTGGTGCACAAGGCATCTCTTGTTTGGATCAAGAGGCATCCTTTAATTGGAATATAGGGAGTACTACAGTTTATAGTCATGTAGATAGGACTATTGGCATCTAATGCTTGGAGCATGAGGCATATCTTATTTGGAGGAAGAGGCATCCTATATTTGGAACATAGGGTGTACTACAATTTATAGTCATGCAGATAGGACTGTTGGAATCTCATGCTTAGAGCATGAGGCATCTCTCATATTGAGTAAGAGGCATCCTATGTTTGGAACATAGGGTGTACTACAGTTTAGAGTCATATAGATAGGACTGGTGGCATCTCATGCTAGGAGCATAAGGCATCTCTTGTTTGGGGCAAGAGGCATCCTATGTTTGGAACAAAGGGAGAACTACAATTTAGAGTCATGTATATAGGACTACTGGAATCTCATGTTAGGAGCATAAGGCATATCCTATTTGGGGAAAGAGGCATCCTATGTTTGGAACATAGGGAGAACTACAGTTTAGAGTCATGTAGGTAGGACTGCCGACATCTCATGCTATGAGCATAAGGCATATCCTGTTTGGGGAAAGAGGCATCCTATATTTGGAACACAGGGAGAACTAAAGTTTAGATTCATGTAGGTAGGATTGCTGGAATCTCATTCTAGGAGCATAAGGCATCTCCTGTTTGGGGCAAGAGGAATCCTATGTTTGGAACATAGGGAGAAATACAGTTTAGAGTCATGTAGGTAGGACTGCTGGCATCTCATGCTAGGAGCATAAGGAATATCCTGTTTGGGGCAAGAGGCATCCTATTTTTGGAACATAGGGAGAACTATAGTTTAGAGTCATGTAGGTAGGACTACTGGCATCTCATGCTAGGAGCATAAGGCATCTCCTGTTTGGGGCAAGAGGCATCCTATGTTTGGAACATAGGGAGAACTACAGTTTAGAGTCATATAGGTAGGACTGCTGGTATCTCATGCTAGGAGCATAAGGCATCTCCTGTTTGGGGAAAGAGGCATCCTATGTTTGGAACATAGGGATCACTACAGTTTATAGTCATGTAGATAGGACTGTTGGCATCTCATTCTTGGAGCATGAGGCATCTTATATTTGGGGAAAGAGGTATCCTATGTTTGGAACATAGGGATAACTACAGTTTATAGTCATGTAGATAGGACTATTGGCATCTCATGCTTGGAGCATGAGGCATCCCTTGTTTGGAGAAAGAGGCGTCCTATGTTTGGATCATAGGGTACACTACAGTTTATATTCATGCAGAGAGGACTATTGGAATCTCATGCTAGGAGCACAAGGAATCTATTGTTTGGAGCAAGAGGCATCCTATGATTGGAACATAGGGAGAACTACAGTTTAGAGTCATGTAGATAGGACTATTGACATCTCATGCTTGGAACATGAGGCATCTCTTGTTTGGGGAAAGAGGCATCCTATGTTTGTAACATAGGGAGAACTACATTTTATAGTCATGTAGATAGGACTATTGGAATCTCATGCTTGGAGCATGAGGCATCCCTTGTTTGGAGCAAGAGGCGTCCTATGTTTGGATCATAGGGTACACTACAGTTTATAGTCATGTAGAGAGGACTGTTGGCATTTCATGCTTGGAGCATGAGGCATCTCCTGTTTGGGGCAAGATGCATCCTATGTTTGAAACATAAGGAGAACTACAGTTTATAGTCATGTAGATAGGACTATTGGCATCTCATGCTTGGAGCATGAGGCATCCCTTGTTTGGAGCAAGAGGCATCCTATGTTTGGATCATAGGGTACACTATAGTTTATAGTCATGTAGAGAGGACTGTTGGCCTCTCATGCTAGGAGCATAAGGAATCTCTTGTTTGGAGCAAGAGGCATCCTATGATTGGAACATAGGGAGCACTACAGTTTAGATTCATGTAGATAGGACTCTTAGGCATAAGGCGCCTGGGAATGGATGGTGTTGGGACTTATGCAAGGGTGTCCCTTTCTGGTTCGACTTGGCATAGAAGCCAAGTGATAGGGTTTGGAAGATTTTCCTGAGGAATGGTTCAACTCAAGGTACTCGGGGAATTGATGATGAGGATCTCAACTCATGACATGGGAATGAAACTAAGAGGAATATGTCAACTCAAGGTGTTTCATGGTGTGCGGAGGAGTCTCTAAAATCATGGTATTCCACAGGTGGAAGGTGGGTGCGCAATGAAAAATCCCGATGTCCTAGCCCGAGAAGTTCGCGATGCGACTCTCCATTTTTCATGGGGGTTAGTGAGGGTAGTGAAGGGACTGGCCCAAAGGCCGGGGCCACAGCCCGGCACTGACCCCGAGAGGGGGTGCGGGGATGCAGCCCCCGTGGTATGGACCAGTGGGCGCAAAGGTAGGAGCGTCGCAAAGGATAGGTCTTCATGAAGTATCTTCGCAGAGAAAAGGGACTCGAGGAGCATGGGGTCTCGCGAAGCATGGAATCACGGAGCATGGGATTGCGGAGCATGCTCTCACAGAGCATGGGCTCGTGGAGCATGGTCTCGTGGAGCATGGGATCGCGAAGAATGGGCTCGCGGAGCATGATCTCACAGAGCAGAAACATGAAAGAAGCTGCTCACAGAGCATGGTCTTGCAGAGCAGCAACACGAAGGAAGCTACTTGCGGAGTAGGGGCTCGCGGAGCCGCTTCGAGAAGGAAAGCGGAGCTCCACGAACCGGGAGATCGACCGCCTAAGGGGAGGAGTCACCCTCCAAGGGGGCGGAGTGGCCGTCTGGAGAAAGGGGGTGAGCTGGGTATTTATAGGCAAGGGGCGCCGCGAGGCAGAGCGCGCTTGGCGTGAAGACGGAGCTTGCTCCGTGCCGGGTTCGCAAACATCAAAGGGGTTCGTGGAGCATCTCGCCTCCTTGCTTCATGGTGGGTTCACGAATGTCAAATGCATTCACGGAGCGTCCCGCCTCCTTGATCTGCGAAGGGTCTTCGCAGTGCGTCGCGAACGTTAAATGGGTTCGTGGAGCATCCCGCCTCCTTGCTTCGCGGTGGTGCTCCGTGATCGCGGAGGGGGCTTCGCGAACGGGCTTTACGAACCACTTTTCCAATTAAACTTCAAATGTCCATAACTCCTAATCCGTAACTCCATTTGGGCTCTAAAACCTACCAAATAGAATCTTTCAAAATGGTCTATGATCTTGGATCATGTATGGAAGCATTTGAAAAAATTTGGGGATGCATTTTCAGGTTCCAACAACCTTTTTTTTGATTTCCTTCATAAAAATTTCACAAAACAAACTTACATAAAAGTTGATTATTTGATCTTTGTGTAGATTCAATGACTCCCATAAGAATTGGATTAGTTGATGAGTTGGACAAAAAGAAAATATATGACATGATGAATGTCATCAGGCATGACTATTATGTTATCTGCGACAACACTCTCCCAGATTTGGCTAAGTATTTGAAGAAATATCATGCCAATTTCCCACAGAGCATCTACTTGCCTTTTTATGGACATGGTCATCTGCAAGGAGTCAGTGTTTTAGAGGAAAAGAATTATATCCATCATTCCTGGTTTCATACCTACACCAACTTATCTTTGACAAATGTCTCAGTTACAGGATCATTTGTCAATTCTGGGATAGTGGAGAAGGCATACATAATGCATCATAACCCATGTGCTCCAGATCTGAAGCCTCACATGCCTGAGCTGCAGCCACATTGCTATACCTCTATTTTCTGAAATTATCAGATAGACCAATCTAAGGGATGTAAGAAGAGTTGAGATTTACATCTTGGAGGAGGTGTGAGGCTGACTTGGATGTGGGCATATTGGGTGCGACAAACCTGTGCAGATTTTTTCGATGATCTGAAGGGAGATGAAATATATGAAGCTGTTTGGTCTGGGCATACATATGTCTACAAGAATGACAATTTCGTGCCAAAGTTAATCAGATGTTGGAGCCCGAAAATGAATTCTTTCCATCTGACTCATGGAGAATTAGGCATCAGTTTGTGGGATGTATACAAGATTTCAAGGGCTCCAATTTTGGGAGATATGTATGATGAATTCATCCCCCTCCAAGGTGACCTGGAATGATTTGGAGAAGACTTCAGATTTGGATCGAGAGTTAATGAAAATTTTCTACAAGCTTAAGAATACCACCACCATGAAAACCCACTCCAGAAAAGATATTCATCCAGAGGAGTGGATGGATATGTTTATGATTAAGAAGAGAGAGGAGGGATCTTCTTGGACTCGTCCTACTAGTTTCTATAGATTAGAAAAGAGGGGTGATCCGAGCACATTTTGGCCAACTCTGGAAGTAGGAGAGTTTGATAGGTGGGGGTATAAAGTGAACCAGAAAATTATAGTGAAGACCCATCTGGAAGGATTTTTGTCCTTGTGGCTCAGTGTTTACCTTTTACCAGTTCGGGATTCGAAAGGAGGTGTGAGGTCAGGGACCTTTGTCGTTGCAACCAAGCTAGCTGAAAGGAATATGATTGGATTGGCCACCCTAATTTTGGAAAAGATTCATAGGATATTACTTCATGTTTATATGGGTAAGTCTCCTCTAAGAATAGTGGGACCATTCCAAGTTTTATGGGGATGGATCACCACCCACTTCAGGACATATGTTGTACAAAGTGTGGTACAGGTTCCTGGAAGTTCTTTCCGGCCGTCTGTTCAGGCCTTTTCTGGAATTTCTCCCTTATCCCTCAATGCTTATGATATCAAAATAAGGCTGAGCATGTTCAAGGAGTTTAACTTCTTTCCTTATGTAAATTTTCCAATAGGGTGATTTATTGATGATGGAACAACTAGCCTGGAGTTAAGGGTATATATGCTGGAATGTAGAGATGGTACATTGGCCACGAGGATTGACAGAGAGATTATATGCGAGGCCTATGCTCCATATAGATTTGAACGTCAATAAAAATGTCTGTAGAAAATTACTGTATCCCCTTTAGTGCATGTTAGGTTAGAGTAGCATCCAATGGTTTCTCGTCAACTATGGTTACTGACATCTATGGAGAAGACTGGGGCGGTATTTGATCTACCAACTATTGAAGTGGCAAGTCTATTTACTACATGGTATGCCAAGAGTTGGGTAGAATCATACCCTAAAGGGGTACTGAATCAGCTGGTCCCTCAGGTGGGGATAAAGAAGAGAACCATTAGGAAAGAAGCTTTTCATTTTGAAGGTGACTCTTCCTCACCCAAAGATAATTCACCAGATTCCTCACCCGAAGCTGATTCACCAGATTCCTAGGATGGGGATGATGAGGCTTGAAATGCATCAAATCGACCTCGTTCCAGATATAATCTGCATTCCAAAGTCAAGAGACCTACTCCATCAACTCCTGGTGAGTTACATCATTGAGGTAATTTAGTCTCCATTATTTTAAAGAGCAAAAAGTTTCATTTTCTTATCCTTTATCTGTGATTGCAGGAGCTGGGAATAAGTTGAAGTCCCAGATTGCAGGACCCTCCTTACAGCCTTCTAGTGCACATTATGAATATTTATGACCAGAGGATGTCCGGACATGGTGGAGTTTATATTGTGATGTTGAAACTGCCTGGATGGACTTATGCGAAGGGCTGTGTATCCCTAGAGTGGGGAATATCCGGGCTTCCTCTGATATCCGTTTTGAGGAAAACCTCAATGAAGTGAGGGATTACATCAAAGAGCTAGAAATTCTCATATATTCCACTGATGAGTCAGTTCCTTTCACCAAGAGGGCGAAGGAAATGATGGACTGTGGTACCACTGAGGGGATTGGTCCTTCATTAGACGAAGAGTGGCGTGATTACGTGGCTCCTAAAGATGTAAGTTTCCTTTTTCTCATATTTCTATTTGCTTTGCAATTTGAATTTAGTCAAAGATTTGTTATTAAAGGAAATAATATTCTTCATCCTGCTACTTTTAAAGGAAAGAACTACTAATATACCTTTGCCGTGGTATAGCCCTGGTGGCACCGCTCTTGGAGCCACTGAATCTCCTCATGAGCCGGGCGAAGTATCTCCAGGTCAGAAAGTCATGGATGAGTAGTTAGAAAGGGAATTATTGTCTCTGATACCTATTTTTGGAGATGATGATGCCAATCCACCAAAAAAGGCCAAGAAGCAAAGACATCGAAGAAAGAAGACCATAGTCAAATGCTTTATCAGTAGTGGTAAGTCTTTCTGGTAGTCATGAATCTTAACTTATGAAAAAGTGCTCAAACTTCTCAGGATTGCAGGGGATTCTTCAGTTTCCCCTTTAAGGGAAATGACTGACCATCCTCAGAGTACAACAGAGGGTGATATAGAATAGCCACAAGTTCCTGTTGAAACAGTTATTCCTGAAGAAATACTAAGAGAAGATGAGCCGACGTCTATTCCCAGCACCGCTCCTGTTTCTGATGTCAGGAGAGAAAAGACTTATGGTAAATTAGCAATACTTCATAGAACCTCAAATAAGACAACAAATGACTTCTATTATGTGATGTTTTAGGTTCAAAACATGCACCAGAACATTTGGAAACCACCGAATTTGACCCCACAACTGTATTTGAAGAAGATATCTGGGGTCATAGATTGCTATATGAAAGTCACAAAGAAGACATGCTGAGTTCTCACACTGGTGAGACTAACCTAGGATCTGGTACACCGTTGGATAAAATTATGAATCTTGGCATGTACGTTGAATAAATTTTATAACATGTTAATTTACCACCTAATTTAGAAGGTTTTAGAGATCTATTTAAAGAATCAAATGGATGTGAGTTTCATCATTTGACCTATTAATCTTCTCATGATTACACTTCTAACCATGTTTGGTTAAAAAATGTACAGTTCCATATAAAGAAAATACTGAAAGAAAAATGATTGAAAGGTGTGTAGACATTGATGTCAACCCTACTATTTCAGAAACACTGGCTCAAGTGGAACTTAGCGCGACAAACCCTCCTAAAAACCATCCTGAAAATCCTGTTGAAGCTAGGAAATATGGAGAGGAGTCTTCACAAGGTAAAATATGATGATATTTGTGGCTTACTTAACTTTCAAGACAATCAATCAACTTTTACTGTCCTTTGAAACTAACCATACTTTCAATTGACCAAACAGGGATGTCAAATTCAATGGCTAGTTCTGGAGGTGTAGCCTCAGCCTCAGCCCAAACAGTATCAGAAGGTGAAGCAACCAGGGTTAGGGAAGGAGTAGAACAGGGCACTTCCTTAAGTGAATTAATCCCATACTATGTTCCTCCCTATGATAGCGATGCTGAATCAGACCTAGAGGTGCAAAAGGCGCTCCAATTCTCACATTGCAAGGTATGAAAAAATATATGAAAGATAATATTTGAGTTGCCTCTTGAAGATATACCTTCAAAAATTCCAAGACTTTCATCCCTGTTCATCATACTAGGACTTGGAGATTTTGGATATTAAGAAATCCATGTTGCAGTGAAACAAGTCATTTGAAGGAGGGAGGAAGAGCAAAGATGTCGTCAAGACCTGATCAGAGCTAGATTGCTGACCAATATCAGTGAATTTTAGGCTGCAGTGTCCTGATCTGAGGCTGATCATGCTGTAAAGCTAAAGGAGATGAAGCAAAAGATCAAGGAGAAGATTGTTCATCAGTTTCACCTTCAAAAAGAGCTAGATTCTATTATTAGGGAGCTTGACCATCTTCATAATTCATTAGAAGAAATCCAAGAAGATGGTATAAAAGCCATCACAGATGCCAAAGAAGCACTTCGTCGAGCTGAAGAGAGTGAAGCTGGTCAAGTAAATAAACTTCAAGTGGCTGCTGATGAAGCTTGGGATTTTGTGAAACAGATTAGAAATAATGTTGAATGTCTTCTATAATTTCTGAAAAAAGAGAAGAGATTTTAGTCTATGGATGTTCTTATAATCTTGTTCATCAATGAAAAACAGTTCATTTTAATTGCTCAATATTTCCTAAATCATAAAAAATGTACGTTTAATGAGCTATGACTCGAATTTTATTTAGAGTACCCTTTATAGGTTCCCAATTTAATGAGTACCATGTCTTTTTTTATTGGCAGTTTAAAGTCATGCATGGTGGACTATAAAAAGGCTAATATTTAAGGTCGAATAGTTTTGACCGAATGGATGATATTGACTCGATTCTTGATAATTTGTTTGGAAACGTATTACCATATTCAAGTATGGAGGGGGGAAATTATAAACTGTGACTTGAGAAATTTTTAATATGAGGAATGACATGGGAAAAGAGCTAAAAGGCATTAGAGGAAGTCTTTTCTAAGAATGAAGTTACCACTACTTGAAAAACCCATTATGGGGGATGAATTATGCAGGGCCAACTAGGGCATATGCTACATAGTCAAATAGTAGTATCTTTTGGCTAACAGGTCTGTTATGTAGAAAACTTATGCAAGGCCACCTAAGGGAACGTACTGCATAGTCGGGCTAAAGAACTCTCAGAAATTTGACTTTCTATTGCTGAAAGCTGAAGAAAGTTTTATGGAGATTCAAATTTTACAAAGCATAGAGTCTGCTTTATGGATAAAGGTACTTGAATATGGAGAGGATATTTCCAATTATAATTGTAAAAGAATTGGAGGAATGTGACTTCTACGAAGTTCTGACCCAAACGTAGGAAAAAAGGTATTTGTGGTTTTAAATCATATGACTAAAAACTGAGATAGAAACATTATACAACATATGGTCAAGTAGTCCAAGGTTATTTCACATTTCTCTGAACACATGGAGAAGGAGGAAAATGTAAACCATATACTTGAATACTTTTAGATCATGAAAAAGAGTATGGAACAAATATGTTAAGGATGTCAGTTTTTTTGCAGATCCCTACATATCACTGTTAAGACCAATATGGACAAAAGAGGCTTCTCCTAAGAATGAAGTTACCATTACTTGACAAACCCATTATGGAGGTTGAATTATACAGGGCCAACTGGGGCATACTCTGCATAGTCAAATAGTAGCATCTTTTGGCTGACAGGTCCGTTATGTAGACAACTTATGCAAGGCCACCTAAGGGAACATGCTGCATAGTCAGGCAAAAGAACTCTCACATATCAGAAATTTTGCGACCATAAGTCAAGAAAAGGGTTATGGAGACCATGAATACTATTTGTATAATGTTGCGGCTGGGTCCTGAATTGAGATTCTGGATGTCACTACATATCTCATTAGGATGATAATCAAGCCACATGTAGTTCTTGAAATACAGTTTAACGTCATACAGGATGAGAGCATAGAAGATCTTAGTTTAGGGTCATAGATCTCGGACCATAGTGAGGGATACACATCGTGTATTTTTCATAAACCTGATGTGAATAAAGACTAGGGTGTTCCATATCACACCATGTTCTCCCAAGGTGACTTTTTAGCCAAGGGACCAAAATTAGAGTTTGGGGTTAGGCCCAAAGGCTTGGGGCTGGACTCGAGGAATGCTCGAGCATTCCTACATATCCTAGGATGATGGGAATCAAGTGACACATAGTTCTTGAAATACTTTTTGTACATATTTGGTTCGTACATATGAGGGGTAAAGAGGACTTTATTACAATTATGGCTGGACCCAAGATTAAAGACTTGGGTGTCACTACGTATCTCATAAGGATGAGAATCAAGCCACACGTAGTTCTTGAAATATGACATGGTTGGAGACCATGTCAATGATGATTCCTATCAAGTGAGGGCATCAGGGATTGTTACAGTTTATTGCCACACAAGACAAAAGTGCAAATAGTTTAAGGTCATATGCATGGACTAGTGCTATGCAGTTTAATGTCTTTCAACAAGGACAATGGGGGAATGCATAGTTTAACATCATATAGCTAGGACGAAAGTAAACCGATATGAATAAGATGGTTGACGGGGGCTTCACAGATCAACATCGTATGGTATGGAGGTGAATTGATGTGAAAAAAGTGGTTTCGGGATTGAACCTCAGGAGGTTTCCTACGTACCCGGCCTAGGAGGCAAGGATCAAAGTCCGTGTAGTTGAATTGAGAGAGATTCGATGATCAGGGTGTACTTGAGGACAACGACCCGAAGATGATGTTGGGACTTAAGCGTGGTTAGCGGCCCAGAGAATATGTCATGGTCGAAGCTTACTCTAAGCTCACGTGAGTCATGCTCGGTGTGAGAAATAAGAGGCAACAATAGACCTGAAGATCATGTCGCAAAAGATGCAACCACAGAGGATGGTGTGGGGATTATGTATGGTTAGATTCCTGGGGCGTGCATGGCAACATAGTTTAAAAGAAAATTTCACATGTAGAGATCACAATTTAATTTCATGTGTCACAGACATGGGGTGCTTGGCAATTTAATGTCCTACATCTTAGATGATTCACATTTTAACGTCATATTGGATGATAAAAGGGGACACAGTTTAATTTCATGTTGGATGATAAAGGGGGCTATGCAGTTTAATGTTATGCAGCAAGGACAATGGGTGTATTTGTGTTACAAAAAATACTTCTTCAAGAATATTACATTGGTTGGAGTTGTAATGAGTTATCCATCCATTGAGATTAAAGAAAAAGCTCCATTAGAGTAGAACTTATGTATTGAATAATGTCCTTCCCACTTTGGCTCAGGATTTGGAGGATTCTTTCTTGGTATTATTGGGGTTCTGAGGACCAATGCCAATTCTCCTTGAATGAATGAATGAAGACATACTTTTTTATTGAAATCTCATGCTATTCGATTCTGATAGACTTCTAAATGGTGCAGTGTGCACAATCTTTTTTCATCTAGTCCTTCCAATTCATCCAATCGCTTTTGAGATTGTTCATCTGTAGATAACTGATCACAAATGGTGACTCTAAGATAAGGTAATTGGAATTAAATAGGCAAGACTTCTTCCGTTCCATATACCAATGAATATGGAGTTGATCGTGTAGCAGCGTGGGTGGTAGTCTGATAAGCCCATAGAGCATGAAAAAGTTTATCAGGCCATGAATTCTTATCTTTATCCACCATCTTTTGAAGTATGTTTGAAAGAGTCTTATTGAAAGCCTCTACTTGACCATTGTCCACTGCATGATACCGAGATGAATGGTTGGATTTGATATTGCATTCTTGATACAATTTTCTTACCTCAGATGAACAAAAGTTGGTGCCATTATCTGTCAATATGGTATGAGGAACACCAAATCTGGTAATGATGTTGGACTTGACAAAACTAACAATGCATTTCACACTAACTTCTTTGAGAGGTATTGCCTCTGCCCATTTGGAAAAGAAGTCAGTAGCAGTAAGAATATACTTAAACTTCTTAGTGGTAGCCAGAGGATAAGGTCCTACTACATCCATTCCCCATGTAGCAAACGGCCAAGAGTATTTAGCCATATGAAGAAACTCCGGGGGATGATGAATGAAGATGGAACATACATAGAAAGAATGACACTTATTAGTGAAATCAACACAATCTTGCATCATTGAAGGCTAGAAGTATCCAAGCCTTAGAATTTGACCAAAAAGTCTATGTCCAGACTGGTGGGCACCACAAACTCTTGCATGTACTTCATTCCTGACAGCCATTGTCTCTTCACCATCAATACATCTGAAGATAATTCCATCAAAACCTCGCTTGTAGAGAATTTTTTGGTGATCTGGGCTATCATAAAGAGTAAAATTGACCACACATTTCCAGACTTGTTCTTTCCTGACTATATCAGGTGGGAGTGTTCCATTTTAAAGGTATTCCCTGATAGGTGTCATCCATCCTATAGTATGACCATATAGTTCAGAAATGGGACTGATTTTATTGATTTCCTCTGTTTTGATTTGAACAAAAGGTGAAACTATACGACGGTGGGCAATTCTGATGATTGTTTCATCCTGATTTGGATCTGCCAGGGCTGTGGCTACATTATCCAGTGCATCATCTTGGGCATTTTGTGATTGTGGGACATAAGAAAATGTCGGTTCCAAGGGAAATTCCTCCATTACCTCTCTAACATAATCACACAAAGGGATTAAATCTTCCTTTCTGATGGCATAATCAACATTTATTTGTTTGATTACCAAATCTGAATCACCTTTTACCTTCAAGTGATTCACCTGTTCCTAAAGCACCAATTCCAAGCCTGCTATGAGATTTTGATATTATGCTTCATTGTTTGTACCACCTTCCAACAATAAGAAGGAATAGGGTAGAACTGCCTTTTTTTGGGGAAATAAGCATGATTCCTAACCCAACTTTGTTGAATTTAGGATCTTTTATTTTCTTCCCTATTGGACTTCTGGAGGCACCATCAAAGTACATTTCCCATTTTTGAGGATTATCTTGAATAGAGAAGACTTCCTCATCAGGAAGTTCAATATTTAAAGATGTATCTTCTATAGATGGGTGTTCAGTAAGGAAATTGGCTAGATCTTGGCCCTTTATTTCCTTTTGAGACACATACTGGATATCAAACTGCTGCAAAATAACTACCCACCTTGCCAGACGTCCTGTAAGCATTGGACGACTAAGTATAAATTTGAGCGGGTTATTTTGAGATACCAATTGGACCTTATGATGCTGCAGGTAGTGTCTCAATTTTTGAACTTTAAAGATTAATGCTAGGCATCACTTTTCAATACTTGAATATCGAGTTTCTGCCTCAAGCATAGTCTGACTGAGATAGTAAATGTTTTTTTTCATTCCAAGCATCATTCTTTTAGTCAAGGAAGGCACCAAATGATCAATATAAATCTATCACAAAGAGAATAAGTGGTCTTCCTTCAATAGGTGGCATTAATACTAGTGGACTTAAGATATATTACTTGAGGATATCAAATGCTTCTTGACATTTCTTTAGTCCACTGGTAAGTGACTCCCTTCTTCATTAATCTGGTGAAGGGTAAACACTTTTCTTCCAAATTGGAAATGAAACGTCGAATATAGGCCAAATGTCCTTGAATTCCTCTTAATTACTTTAAATTTCTAGGAGGTGACATGTCAAGGATTGATTTTTTCTTCTCAGGATCAACTTCGATACCACGATGGCATACAACAAAGCCGAAAATTTTTCCCGAGGTTACCCCGAGAGCACATTTCAAGGGGATCATCTTCAAATTGTGTTACCGAAGTTTGTTGAATATGATTTCTAGATCATCCAAGTGATCAAAAAATTGTCTGTATTTAACCACCAAATAATCCACATAACATTCAACAAATTTCCCTAAAAAGGGTTTGAAGATATGGTGCATGGAATGTTGATACATTGCACCTGCATTCTTCAGGAAAAAGGGAATTACCCGATAGAAAAACACACCTTGAGGAGCTATGAAGGCTATATACTCCTTATCTTTTGGGGAAATTCATATTTGATTGTACCCAGAGTAACCATCCATGAAGGAAAGAGCTTTGTAGCTAGCTATTGCATCAATTAAGAGTTTTGTGATTGGAACTGGAAAATCATCCTTGGGACAATGCTGATTAAGATCTCTAAAGTCAATGAAAACGATAATTTTTCCATTATTCTTTTCCACAGGGAAAATATTATCCAGCCATTTGGGATATTGAACTTCTCTGACGAAGTTAGCCTTGATAATCTTATCAACTCCAGCTTCAATTTTGGAGGCATAAGTTGGGTGTGTTCTTCTTACTTCTTTCTTGAATCCTCGATGTTCTTTTGGAAAACCCAAATGATGAGTGGAAACATCGGGATTAAGACCTAGAATTTCTATATAATTCCAAGAAAATACATATTGATTTTTCTTTAGAAATGAAGTATACATTTCTTACTCTTTAAGAGTCACGGCTACACTAATTAAAGTGGGGAGTGGATCTTCTTTTGTATCCAGATTTATTTCTATGATTTCATCCACAGTGGTAGATATACCCTCTTCAAATTCTAGAGGAGCATCCATGAGTTATTCCTCTTCTTCTTCAATATGTGTTACTTCTTCTGTTTCTACTTGCATAGTAGATGATGAAGAAGAATTTCCATGGTCAGGGGAGAAGTTAAAATTTGAACATCTTGAAGAAGAGGCTTCCATTTCTGACCTTATTAATGATGAAGGGTCTTCCTAGGGTGATAGAGAGGAGATGGTGGATTGAGAATCAACATTATTGTTTTCCTCTGGTATTGCTATAACTTATTTTGGCCTGGTTAATTAAGTATAGAATTGTTGGATTTCAGTGGATGAAATGAAGACATATCCATTTAAGATTTCATCACTACTTGGCAAATCAACAATTTCCCCCATACTGTCTGGCTTGATTTCCGTAATTGACATTATGGAAGTTTCCATAAGAGTGTTTGGATTTAGGTCTATCCTATCAGTTTGACTGATAGACAACACATAATCTGTACTCACGTGTATGAATGGGTTTACTGGAATCTTTTCCAAACCATTTGGAGCATTAATTTTGGTGACCTCCTTTGCCGGGGATTTTTCCTTTCCCTCCATGTGATAAAATTCTGCCTCAATGTATTGAGATTCACACATTTTGAATGAGGCCTTGTCACCATAAAATGTCCCAATTTGACCATTGAAATAATATTTGAGACATTGATGGTATGAAGAAGGTATGATCGCATGTTGATATAGATAAGGTCTTCCAAGAAAAATGTTGAAGGTGGTGTCCTGATAAACAAACATGAAATCTGAATTAGACACAAGGTCTCCAAACTGAATTCTGAGTGTTATCTCACCCATAGGTTCTTTTTCATTCTTATCATATCCTTGCAACATCAAATTAGAAGAAGATAAATCAGATTCGGTGAGGCCCAATCAATGAAGTGTATGAATAGGAATGAGGTTGACTCCTGAGACATTATCAATGAAAGCTCATCGGATGTCTATGTCATTGACTTTTCCAGATAGATACAAAGGTCTGATATGTCCATGTACAAAATCATCTTCATATTCATCTATAAAATATATCACTGCCTGGCATTCTGTAGGATCATTCTCTATACGGTAGACCTCAGCCACAACAATTTCAGTTTCGAATTGTTGAGGACTTGACAAAGCCTCAATAAGTGCCTCTCAAAGATATTTTGATAGATTAAAGGCATCCAGAATTGATAAATTGGCCGGTACTTGGGCCAAATGTTTCAAGACATCATACTTTTGGTACAAAGGTCTGCGTTTACCAGCATGAAAATGTGGTTTTGCAGGTGTCTTGGAAGTTGATGCTTTGGCAGTAGATGCATCCCGTATCAGGGTAGGAGTTGGAAACACTCCTGGATTTGGTAGGTTAGACCGACTAGGTATATCTATTTGCTAAGAGGAAGAAGGTGTAACCTATAACTGTTCCTCCAAAATAATTGTGTCAGGACCAAATCTGCCATGTGTGGAAGAACTTTCTTATTCCTATTGAGCCCACTGAATGGATTTTCCATATGTTTCTGCCGCATATACAGTTCTAGTAGGGGTATGATTGAAATAGTGGCTTCTAGAATATCCACATCTTCCTATATATCCTAGACCTCTGTCACTTCTTCTAATTCATCTGTTAGATACAGGGATATTAGGCTCATCATGATCAAAACTGTCATTGGCATAGAGATCTGTTAAATGAATCATGTTAATAGAACCAAAGATCAATTCTTCATCTGATAAAGATTCTTCCCAATGAACCAGTTTAGTCTGTTCCATTTGGTGGGGTGGTGCCCGTGCTTTTGAAGCAGATGTCATAAAATCTTCCAGAGTCAAAGATAACTTAGGCTTTTACACGAGCTCATCTTCTTCTAAATGCTCTTTTTTCTTTAAATTATGCCGCTTCTTTGAGTATTTTCCTTCTGATGAATGGGGTTTTTCTATGACAAAAATAGTAGAAGACACAATTAGTTGATTCAATTGTGTTCATAAAATGGCATGAGTTTGGTTGATCATTTTCCTAACCATCCAATCATCATATTTCTGTGCATTTTTACTTTTTACTTTGTGCTAATCGCCTTCTTCCTCTGGATTAGTAGTAGTAACACATGCTACTTGGGATGAAGAACCTTTCAATTTTACTTGTCCAGAGTCCACCATCTTTTGCAGGAGGTATTTGAAGACAAAACACTCCTGAATGGGATTCCCCAACATCTGATAAAATGGGAAATAATTGGGGAGGTCTTCATCTCCTTCCTTGTTCAGCCTTTTAGGCCTTGGCAACTGAACTAGATTGTTTTCCAGAGCCGAGATAAAGTAACCAAAAACTTGTTCATTCCAGAAAGAATAAACTTTTTTCTTTAAATCCTCAAACTTTTTCTACCTTTGATCTCTTTGATCATCTTGACGAGGAAGCCATTGTTGTTGATGCTCAGGAGGTGGAGCCCTTCGATATGATGAAGGTTTTGAAGTAGAAGTAGGTATAGGTGCTTGTTTAAGTGTATCTATAGCAGCTTCTTCCTTTCCTATTATCCTTCCTGGAACTGATGGAATTACATGAGTTTTAGGCCTAGTCTGTATAAGAGAGTCTTCTATTTGCTGAGTGATTGAAGTAAGGTCTCGAAACCCTCCTGTGTATTTCACAGGGATCAATGGTGTGCGTAATTAATCACGCAGATTTTCCACACAGATTGGCATAAACTCTTCTTGAGGGAGTGCTAAACTTAAGGAATATGTTAATCCCTTCCAGCGAGCAATGAAATCCGAAACTCTTTCATTTTCACTTTGTTTACAATTGGTAAGATCAAAAACTATCGTCTTTGGTAATGTTGATCTAAATTGAAGAAGGAATTTTTGATAGAGATCTTCCCACCCAATAATTGACTGAGATTGAAAACTAGTATACCAGAAAAAAGTGAGTCCTTTTAATTACTGCACAAAACACCTAAGCTTAACTGCTTCTTTTTGTTGAGGATTTCCCATCATAGGATCACAACGAGAAACAAAATGTGTTAAGTTTTGTTCTGGATCTCCCAAACCATTAAAAATTGGGAATGTGGTATTCACAAAATTTTATGGGGAGGAATTGCATCCACCCATTTAGGGTAAGCTCTCTTTTCTGGTTGAACTGGTGCACATCATCCTTATATAGCTTCCAACCAAGCTATTAATGACTCAATGGTAGTCATTAATGTTTGAGAAACATCTGGTTGAGCTTAGAACTGAGCAGGTGCAATAACTGGAGTTTGGACGGGTGTGGCCACCAGTACTGCCACTGATGGTAGTATTGATGGTTGCTGTCACGTATGACCCATAGGATTGGACCTGTGAGGGTGTACTTGTAAATGGGGATATTCTTGATCCATCCCAATAGCTGCAACAAATTCCCTTGATTGATTAACTCCAGCATGATTAGGAGGAATAATACCTTGAATTAGTTCTACATTTAACCTCCTTAACTCCTTCATTTCTTCTTCTTGTTGTGCAAGTATCTCTTCAAGTGAAAGAGATTGACCTTCTCTAGTGAAAAAGTGAGATGCAATCTGACTTTTTTCCTTTCCCCTTGTTGGACACCTTTCAGAGAGGGGGAGTTGGTTATTTGAAGGCATACCTAGATTCTGGATAAGCCTTTGATTTTGGGTACGCACAACTTCTTCATTTGTTTCTGTGTATACAGCCTCCTGAACAGGAACTTCTTCATATGATTCCTCTGAGTGAGCCTCGTGTTCTGGGGGATCAGTGACAATGACATTGATGACATTTATCAATGCATAATGCATTGTAGACCTTCTGTCAGCATTTCTGCGATACTGTCTTATTCCATGTCCTTTATGAGACATTGCCTTTTGTTTGGTTGATTCCTCAGGAACTTCTTGATGAACCGTAATTTGGAGTGAATTTCCTGATAATTCGGCTCTGCGTTCCTCTTGTGGATTCTTCCCTAATCGAGAGAAGACTGAATTTCATTGAGGAAGAGATTGAGAATTTGAAAAGGTCCCCAATCCGATGGATTGGGGATGTTCCTATTTTTCCTGCTCAACTCCTCGAATCCTGTCTGTTGATCCTGAGGGTTGGATTAAAAGAATCCCTATCCTGGAAAGATGAGGTGGCTCTTGAGCTTCTACATCTGAAACTTTATTAAAAGCTCTCCTGATTTTTCGGATTTTAGTCCGGAAATTGTCCAGATGCATCATCCGACATCCACTCAAATCACCTGGCTCAGATGACTGTTGGATTATTTCTAACACCTCTATCACCTGATGATGTGCATGCTATAAACGAGAAGCCTATTTGATATTCTCATTTTCTTGATACAAGAGTAATTCAACAACTTTTTCTTTATATACCTGATTTTGGGAAGAACTAGTTGTGGCCTGTTCTTGAGAAAGCCTTTGATTACACACAAAACCAGTTAGATGTGGCCAGCCATGGACAATAACATTGCACGAGTCCACTTTTGGTGGTCTTTGTTGACTGGAGAGAACAGTGAAATGAAATGCTCCATGAACACCCTGTCCCCTGATATGAATACCAGATGGGGCATTGGTAATTAACTAGCGCAACCTTTTTAATGCGCCAAGGCATGTACATTGAAGGGCTCTCTTATGCTTTTCAACCTTTGGATGTCGGGAAACTGAGAGAGATGCCAAGTCAATTTGGCGTTGAAACCCTTCTATTACCTTAACATGATTTTGATATTCATCATAAGGTAATATTTTCTCTTTTAAGTGACAACGAGTTTTCCATATGTTGAGACGAATATCGTGAATACAATCTTCTGTCAACATTTATGGAATATCATACTGAGAGTCAACCAAAGGCCAAAACATGACTGGTATTTCACCTTTCTCCAATTGATTTCTTATATTAAGAACTTCCTCATTTTTATTTGATGAAGATTCTTCTACCTGATTGGACCAAAGTTGGTGATTCTTTGTTGCTTCATCAGATTCAACAAGATTGGTAGAGAATTCATTTGTCAAATTAGAAGACAAATGACCCAGGGGTGGTTTTGAGAATGACCTACACCCCGAGCTATCTTATGATTGAGAAAGTATTTCACCTACTAGCAGTAAGGCATCAGACATGACTGGATTTGTATTTGTAAGTACCTCAAGATAAGAGGGCTTTCTTGTTACTGCATTGTCCATTGAAGAATTTTCCAGGAAACACGAATTACTACTGTGGAGAGGACTTTCGCAGCTAAATTCATCATCATGGGGAGGACCACCATGGTGGGTTACAAAAAAAGATGAAAACTTTTTCTCCTTGGTATTCTGGCCATGCAGAGGGTTATCGTGGATCTCATATGAATATGATGCTTCGGGATTGACCGAATTGTCATGAAGAAAGCCTTCATGAGGAAGCGTCCGATGAAGACCTTCAGAATTAATGTTTTTATTTCTGAAATTTGGAAATGAGAGAGTAGAATATTGAGTTGCAACAGATAATTGTCTGAGGGCTTCAATAACTCCAGAATTGAGCAAGACCTTATTGTAGATTGGCTCTTGATTTTCTAACTTTACTGGATGATACTTTTTCTTATATTCCTTATTACTCACTTTGGAAACCACTTGTTGGCGAAAGTGGTTATTATGGGCAGTTTTATTTTCCTGCTCAGGAGAAATGGTCAGGTTAGGCTGACCATCTCCATTTAAATCAGGTGTATATTCCAGACTTGATTGTCCGTATGACATGGGGGAGTATGCCCCATGAACTTCCTGGACTGGAACAGAGATGTGTATCTTCTCTGGGGTGACATGTTGACGAGTCATTCCACTGATAGGGATAGATTTATGTTTCTTTCCCTGTGATGTTGCTGAAGTTGTTATAATATTCTGACAGGTATCCAGAATATGGGCAGAGATTTGCTTCTGCTCTTTCACCATTTTCAGAATGTTCTTGGTGACTTCAGCTGCCGGAATGGGAATAGATGTCCATTCCATGTTTGGAGTAGGTGTGTGTTCCTACTCCTATCCTCCTTTTCCTGTCAATTAATTCTAACAGTACTCATGTGTGGGAGCAGAAAGTTGTGTATGCCTCTTGTTTGTCATTGGAGCTTTCCAATTGAAATCTCTGGGTGCTACCAAATGAGAATGTTGGTTAGCTTGATGAATTGTATGTGTATATGCCTACTGATTGTTCTCCACCGAATATGATTGATGAACTTCCTTCAATACTAGAAGACGAGACTTCTGGCAGAATTGATGAGTGTAAGCAGGTGTATGTGCCTGTTTACAGGTGGTCACCACATTTAGTTGGCGGGATTCTTTGGATGCAGTCAGACGAGCCTAATGACTGGATGATGATTTATAAATAGGTGTATGTGACTGCCTATAGTACTCCACCGGAATTGCCTGGTGGGATTGGTGTGTTACTGCCAGACGAGTCTGTTGGGTAGTGAAATTAGGACGGACGAGTGTATATGCCCGCTCATTGTTTGCCATCAAGTTAGGTTGATGGACTTCTACGGAGGGGGAAGAGGTAAGAACCTACTCCCTGTTGGCCTAATTTTACCTCTGATAGTTAGTCTTGCATGCTCGAGTCTGAGGAACATGAGCCGAATGCCTAGAGGTGATACCCCCATCATGTTGAGGGTGCACTACCGCACGAGTCTGGCGGCGATTGTTAGTGGGAGTCCTCAGGAAGGACTCTTGTCTTGTTGAACTAAGGCCTTGAGTGACCTTTTGATTCTCCTACCTATAATATGGGAGGGACTGGTTGTTACGTTATGGGGATAAAGACCCGAAACGGTTGGAGACAGTGGTTGGATCTACCTGCTTCTTGACCGCTGGTCGTCGCTGTCCGGACAACCAGGGTGAGTTGTTAACTTGGAGGGCTTGTCGAGTGGCCTCCAGAGTCGAGATGGTGCCGTGTTGATGGTATTCCCTCACCAATACATTTGAGACCCAGCGTTGAAGATGCTGAGTAGGTGATTTTTTCCTCAGAGCGGATGAGGATCCAGCCAGAGTAGCGGCCGAGGCATTCACAGGTGTGAACCTTAAAGAAGCCATTTTATGTTGCAGAGAGATCTTGGAAAAGAGTGCATGTTTGATATAGAAGACATAATCAAGATAAGTCTGTCCAAACTACATCTTTTGGATGAGCACATATGTTATTGATTTCTTTGTTGGCCCTCATATTGAGTTTAATAGGGGCCTAACAAATAATTAAAACATCATTTAACTTGGTTAAGGATTCACATCGGGTTCACCATTTTTTGTTTCGTTTGGAAATGGGGATGAACTTGTTTGTTTATGGTTCAAACTTTCCAATCAGTTTCTAACAGGTTTATTCGTAGAACCGGAAACACCCAATGATTCTATATCCATTTGGAACTACTTTCCAAAGATAGGTTCTCATTAGTTTTGGACCGATGAGGCTTAATAATTTTCATTGGTCGAGAGGATGGGAGTTCAGGATCATCAAACCTTTTTGGGGGGGATTATTGCCTTCCCCAGGACTCTCTTGTAGATTTAAGTTATGTTCATGAATCCTTATTAATTCACCAAGCATGAAAATGAGTTTTTATTTAGATTTGGAAATCGATGATTGATATGTATGGGATTTAGAGAATCTTTTATATGTATTTGAGGTTCTTCATCGATGGATAATCATCCGTATGTATTATAGATTCTTAGTCAATGGTATCATTTAATAAATTATATAGAAATATCTTGGTCATTATGATGACCATACTAGTTTTAAAGCCACTCAGTGGGGCACTTGAAGTTTATTGTCATTCAGAAAGACATGGATTATTTTAGAGTTGGGATTATACCGTAGATGGGCTACCTACATATCCTCATTAAAAAAAGGAATCAGAACCCACGTAGTTCAATAAGAAGGATATAATTTAATGTCATATGGGATGGAAAAGAATTAAGGAATGATGGGATTGAACCTTAGAAAGGATTCCTATATACTCTAATTTTAAGGCAGAGATCAAAGTCCACGTAGTTCGGGTGAATAAATATGGGGCTTATGCATGGTTAATGGCCCAAAAAGAGATGTTGTGATTACTTTTACACTCTAAGCTCATGTGAGTCATGCTCGGTGTGAGAAACAAGAGGTATCAGTAAACCCGACGATTGTGCCACGAAATATGCAGTCACAAGAAATGATGTGGGGCTTACATATGTATGACTACCCATGTAGATGAAGACTAGGACTTGCTTCAGGAAAGAATCCCATGAACAGGGCCCATAAAGGTATTTGTACTTTATGGAGATTTGGATTTTTAACCCGGGGGCTTTCTCTTAAGAAGGATTCCCAAATTAAAGGGGACTTATAACTTGGGGCTTACTCCTGAGAAGGAGGGCCAAATTAAAAGGGATTTATGATTGGGGATTATTCCTAAGAAGGAGGCCCAAATCAAAATAAATTAAGATTGGGTCTTACTCGTGAGGAGGATACCCAATGTTAAAGGAAATTATGACTGGGGATTACTCCTGAGAAGGAGGCCCAGGTTAAGGGGACTTATAACTTGAGACTTACTCCTGAGAAGGAGGTCCAAATTAAAGGAATTATGATTGGGATTTATTCATGAGAAGGAGGCCCAAACCAATGGAACTTGGGACTTACTCCTGAGAAGGAGGCCCTAAATCAAAATATCTTCTCATCTTAAAGGATGAGGTTATATGGAGGAAACCTCTAACCATAGTGACATAAAGCTTGTAATTCACGAGGTTTTGGGAGAGGTTCTCATAGAATTCCTTTCAGATAAGGAATCCAACAAAGGAACCATGCCATAAATGGATTTGAAAAGGAGTTCGAGGGATAATATCTTGAAGAGGATAGGTGAATTGGAGAGAGGCACACAAATGAATTTGGTGTGCAAGTCTTAGCCGTGCAAGTGTACTTGCGCGGAATGGGTTCACCTGGGTGACAAAGAATCTGTTGGGTAATACTTGGGAAATACTTAACTCAAGCCTTTAGTATTATCCTAAGATGTTTCCAAAAGGGCAGTGCATAAGTTTCATCGAAAGGGTAGGGTGGCGCGCAATTGTTTCCATTTTTAAGGAGATCTGGACACTTAGGCGTGCAAGTGTTGATTAATTCTAAACACTTAGGCCTTATTCTACTCCTTCAGGTCTTCCATTTTAGGTAAAAAGTTACCTTAGAAGCTTTCAGAAGAGTTGAGTTGATGACTAGGGCGACCAGAGCTTGAATTTGACTTTTGGAAAATCCATCCTCGAAATGGGGGTCCACAGGGGATATTTATAGGCCACCTTGCACCTTGGGTGAAAAATTAAATAGGGCACGTAAGTGAGCTGCGCGACCCATAGGTGGCACGCAAGTGAATTGCACGCCTCACTCCAAATGGGCTCCTAGTCCATGCCTTCGTCAATTTTTTTGATGTTCTTCAAAGGGTGACCCTCTTCGTGCTTAAGGTATTCCCCTTTGTCATTCTTTAGACTCTGTGACGAAAATGAGTATCAATAAACCCATTCCATATCCAGGAAGTGAAACCTGCATCACGATTGGAGAGAATCATCGAGGGTACTCCATGTAGCCACACAATCTCCTACACATAGAGGCGTCCCAATCTCTATACTGAACCCTTCTCTCTAATCGGTAGGAAGTGGGCCGATTTGGTGAGTCGGTCGATGATCACCCAAATCGAGTCATGTCCCCTGGATGTATGTGGAAGTCTTGTAATGAAATCCATGGATATCCCATCCCACTTCCACTATGGGACCTATAAAGGTTGAACCAAGCCTGCTGGTAACTAATGATTTGCCTTAACTTGCTGACAAGTGAGGCACAAAGAGACAAACTCTGATACTGCTTTCTTCATTCTCAGCCACCAGTGCTATCGTCGGAGGTCCTAGTACATCTTCGCCACTCATGGATGTACCTCTAGATGGGAAGTGTGGAACTCCCTCAACAATTTCTCCTGAAGTGACACTGGTACCATGGTACGTCCTCTGAAGAGGATGACATGCTCCCCACCTTCATAAAATCCATCAGGTGCCTGTCCTATGGATATCTAAGCACATCGTGTCTTGTAGTCAGTGTCCCCATGCTATGCCTCCCTGACTCACTAAAGAAGTGTGGGAGTGACTATAAGATACTGAAGAAAAGTTTCTCCATCTTTATCCACAAAGGATATCTGCAAAGTGGCCTACTACTTCGTCGCATCGCCTAGTAGTTGTATACCAGACCCCCTGCTGAGTGCATCTGCTACAATGTTCCCCTTACCAAGAGTATAGACTATCTTGAAATTATAGTCCTAGAGGAACTCAAGACAATGTAATTGTCTCAGGTTTGGGTCCTTATGAGAGAAGATATACCTGAGACTATTGTGATCAGAGTACACCGTAAAACGCTTGCTCATCAAGTAATGTCACCACATCTTCAAGGTGAAGACCACTACTGCTAACTCCAGGTCATGGGTAGCATAGTTTTGCTCATGTTGTCTTAGCTATCGAGAACCGTAAGCGATCACTACTCACTCCTACATCAGGAAACATCTGAGACCATTCCCTGATACGTCGCAGTAGACTACGTACCCTACGCCCTTCTCCGATAGACTCAAGATGGGGGAACTAGTCAGCCTCTACCTCTGCTCTTGAAAACTCTGCTAGCATCTCTCCGACCAAATGAAGGGTTTCCCCTTCTTCATCAATATTGATAAAGGTGTCTCTACCTTGGAGAAGTTGGGTACAAATATTTGGTAGTACCTATCCAAAGCAGATATACCTCCCCCTTCAGGGAGGTATTCCTGGAAACATCTTTTGAAAAGATGTCCCCATGCTCTGCCACTCTTGTTTGGAACTGAAAACTGAAAACTCCTATGCATGAGTTTATCCTGTGTTGCCCAGGTTTCTTTTTCGCCGACCAAGGAAAACCCCATTCCAACGTTGTAGAGAAACCATAACATTTTTTCCTAATACAGTTAATCTGAGTATGAACTGTGGTTGCCCAGTCTATACCCAAACTAACTTCATAAGGCCTCAACGCTGCCACCAAGAGGTTCCAATCAAAACTCTTGCCTCAAGGGTCATATCACACCATCGGTGTAAGTGTGATTATCGAGTATCCTCTCAAAGGTATCTACATACGTGAGGGTCAAGTCAATAACTTAACAAAAAACTCTAGGTATTGAATAGAATTCATGGAAAGAAGGAATTATTGGTACCTATGTCTATATATACAACAGCTAGTAGTAGACACAGATCGTACCTCGAATAATTCCTAGAGACCTTGGGTCACACTCCTCAACCGCATGTAGCTACTCCCTTCCCCTGTCCTCCATCTCCCTAAGCTTGGTGGGGTCCACAAAAAAGGGGGTGGTTGTGACATGTCAAAATGTACACCACCTCATGCTGCTCTCCTAGATCTGATTCCACATATGCTACCTTGCAGATTCATCTGTCCCTGTCACATCCTCTTCCCAAAACATTTTAGACGCCTGAGTCTCTGAGACTGGTGCCAGTTTCCTACTTTCCCACTACTAACATTCACTGGCTGTATCCGCTCAGCTAAAGAACATTCAACCAAAAAGGTTCTCTCTAGAACCCTAACATAAGTAGGAATGCATAGAGGAATAGTGCTAGCTCAGATGTCCCTAAACACACCTCGCTCGATGGTCCGAGCCCTGAAGCACTGGCCCTACTGTATTCATCGAGTACCTGATATGGTCGGCACACCTTAATGAATACCCATCTACCGACATGTCATCCATCCAAAGCTGTAGAAGCTCTAGGGAACTCGCAGCCACCTCCTCAAGCTAGTCCTTATCCGCCTATGGTTTGGGCTCGCCACGGAACCTGAGGGTTATCTGATGCTGAAACTCACGTAAGACACTATGACTATATGTTTCCTTTACCGGTACCGCTGGTTGTAACTGCTGATCAACAGGCAGTGATATAGCTAACACACTACTTGAAGGTACTATCTTGGGAAATGGTCTACGCACCAAAGCCTCATCACTATGCAGACCATCCTCATGGTCTCTCACTGAAAAAGAATAGAAGCTAAGGTCACCATCTGATCTATTGGTGTCTCAACTAGGCAGAAAACTCTAGAAATTACCTCCAGCCAGCCCTCAGCTGTGTGGGAATCTGTCTCGCCTCGAAACCTTAGAGGCCTCTGCTACTGGAACTCGTGCAATGCTCTCAATCGGCGTGCACCGTCCGGTAGTGCTTCTAGTGGTAAATACTACCCAACGAGTGCTGGTGCTGCTGGTACACCACCCGAAGGTGCCAACATAGTAAGAGGGCCCTGCACCAGAGCCTTATTGCTCAATGGCTATCATCGTATACTCTCTCGGGAATCCTAGCTGGCTGTCTATGCAGTGACATCCTGATAATAAATAGGTGCGCCACGATTATTAAGTTATACCTGGTGATCTGAATCAATAAATCGAAAAGAAAACTTTTCTAAGCACACATGCAATCAGTGTTTTTGTGCACTGAGTCAAAAATTAGAAGTCAGGCTCCTGGTGTATGGATACGTCAGCTATACATCAACATTGGATTCCCTAAATTGATAACCACACTCACTAAAATTAACATTATTTCCATTAAAAAGATCAGAGTCCAATGTTATATGGTATAACCAACTCCTATGATACCAATTTGTCACGAACCGTCCCCCGAGGCCCGTGTCGTGACTACCCCAATCCCACCTTCCACAGGCCAGGGGTTGGCGACTAGCACCGAAGGTGTATTCCCTAAAACTGGGAAGGCATTGCCTTTATAACCTGTAAAACACACAACCAAGCACACAACAAGATACGAACTCAAGTAAACTGAATAGTAAACAGAGTGAGTACAATATGTAAAATAGTCCAGAATAAAAGACCAACTGGAAAGTACAAGGAAAAACTAGAAAATACAAGATTACTGATAGGTGAAAAACAGCTCCTGGTTCGTCCACCACGAATCCTACCTAAAAGGTAGGTACATCTCACAAACGGTCATCTCTACAGTTCGCCACATCTAAAGTCCACCTCTGAGCTACCTCCAGTCCTGGTACTCTCTTCCTCAGTCAGCGTTGTTCGTTGTCTGCACCAAACACAACAGGGTGTGGGTATAACCTGTGCATGGGTGAGTATAACGATACTCAGTAGGGACCCCGAGACCCTCAAGGTCTCACAAAATCCACCAAGGATAAACCACACAACATGGAATCAACTGACAACCCTACTTAGTTATATTCCCACATATATACCTAAGTTATCAAGTAAACACATATCAATCATGTGTAAAACACAGAGTCCAACTCAAAAGACCAAAGGTCAACTATTCCACAAAGGAAGGAATACCACGTAGGTATATACCCCACAGGTATTCCACACAGAAGAATAAAACCAATGTTTTACCATGAAGGAAAGTACCACACAGGTATGAACTCAGCTCACACCAGGTATAACTTAAGTACAATAGCAGAGATGATTATATGTAACTACTAATTCATCTTACTCTATTAAGAGGAAGACCCATGAAGGATCGTAGTACATCGTCAGTACATCGTAAGACCCACACAGGATCCTAGTACATATCCAGTACGTCATCAAACCCATAAAGGATCCTAGTACATCTCCAGTACGTCATCAGACCCACACATGATCTTAGTGCATCTCCAGTATGTCATCAGACCCACACATGATCTCTAGGTGCTGACCCACACAGGATCACTCAGTGCTGACCCACACAGGATCGCTCGGTGCTGACCCACATAGGATCGTTTGGTGCTGACCCACAGAGGATCACTCGGTGCTAACCCACACATGATCGCTAGGTGCTGACCCACACAGGATCACTCCATGTTGACCCATACATGATCTCTAGGTGCTGACCCACACTGGATCTCTCGGTGTTGACCCACACAGGGTCGCTCGGTACCGACCTGCACATGATCACTATTCATTCTTCACGTCACAACCAACTACTGGGTTCTCTCACTAAGCATGCTCGTCTCCGGGAGAATCCTCTTCTCAAGCCACTAGTCGATACTCCAACTGTCACGAAGTCCCATGAAGAAGTATCTCAAAGGACCTTCACGTTATAGGGGTATCAACTCAATAGATGGTGTGTCAATCGGACGACCGATATATAAGTTATTAGCCTTTTAGACCCAAGGGCCCAGTTGGAATCGTGATCGATCCAACCTGATCGTACCCCGACTTTACCCAAAACTCTAGTGGGGGTATACCAAAGGGATCATCTTGCTCCAAGGTTTACAACGTCATTGAGGGATTGTCAAATAGACGCCTGGTGCCAAAGTTATGGCCAATAGAGTGAAAAGATTGTAGCTGGTTCAGGTCCGGTCTGACCCGGTCAGATCGACCCGGTCCGACCTGGCCTAGGCTGAACCGATCCGGTTTGGGTCAACCCAGCCCATGCTGGGAAGTGTGGGGGCCGCGAAGCAGTGCGAGGCCGTGAGGGAGGAGAAGCCGCAGGGACCGCGAAGGGCCGCGGGGCGGTGGGGGTCGTGAGGCTGCGGGACGACAAGGTCATGGGGCAGTGAGGCCCCGGAGTCTGCAGGGGGCTGCGAGGTGGTGAGGTCGCAGGGTGCCGGAGGGCCGCGAGGCGATTAGGAAACGATGGCCACGGGCGGCGGAGGCCGCAGGGCGGTGAGGCTGCGAGGTGGCGAGGCCGCAGGGTGGCGGAGGGCCATGTGGAAGCGAGGTCGTGGGGCGGCAGAGGGCGCGAGCAGTGGAGGTCGCGGGCGGCGCGAGGTCGTGGGGCGGGGGTGGCCGTGGGGTGGGGGCGGCGGAGGCCCCGGGGCAGCCAAGGCTGTGGGGCAGTAGAGGCCACAGGGGGGGGGGGGGGCATCGGGCGGGGCAGCGGCGACCGCGGGCGGTGCGGTGGCTGCGGGGCGGCACTGTTGTGCTGTCGCCTTCATCGCGACCAGCGGTGGGGCCGACGCCGTTGCGTCGGCGCCTTCTTCGTGGCCAGTGGTGGTGCCGACCGCCGTTCTCATTCCCCACTGAGGTTGGTTTCCATCCTCCTCCATCGTGAAGAACACAACAATTAAATATAATATTTGCAGAGAGATCGGGCCATGTTTGTTTGGCCCACACTCTCTGCATTAGAGTGGAAGTGGCTATAATCACTTCCTAATTTTTATGATGAATTATCAAGAATAGGTAAGGGGAATAAATTCAAACAACCACACTACCTCGAAGGTTTTTTGATGTTTGTGTGAGTAATAATTCAAAGATGTCGACGTTCATTGTGCCCACCACATGCCTCCGTTCTCGAGCTTGTTCGTCGGTTCATCGTAGTTGAATACATTCCTTGTTGTCAAGAGCGTTCTTCGTTGGAGGATGAGTTTCTCCATGATTCTCCAAATCTTCTCCCTTTTGCCAACGGTTTCCCCAATTCCACCCAAGTGAGGAATAACCAACTTATTAATTTAAATTAAGTAGATTAATAAGGTTGGAACAATTAAAATGCTGACACAATTCATTAATTGTTGGTTGGCTCCAACAATTAAATGGGGTGTTGGCATATTTAATTGTATCAATTCAATTGGCTCAAATTAATGGAGGAAAAGAATTAATGGGAAGTTGAGTGGTTTCTCCCCCATTAAGAGGGTTCGGGTGGTCCCTGCCATTAATTTCAAATTGGGAGGTTAGTTCAGGTGGTCCTCACCTCTTAACACTCACCTGGGAGGTTTAGGATCGGGTGGTCTCCACCACCATAACCCATATTGAGGGGTTTCTAAAATAAAAATTGTAGACATTTTTATTTTATTTAATTCATTCACGAAAAGAACAAAAAATATCTTTCACTCTCGACCCACTGCGGTCGAGGTGAAGGTCTAATTAAGCGAATACCGATGCTACGAGTTCAACGGTGTCCTCAGATTTCAATTCCGAGCACTGGTTCAAAAGTTACAAAAACCCACTTGCACGTTTACTGAACGTACCCAAAAAAAATTCAGAAATTCATTATGGGAACTCCGGGCCTCGGAATCACGTGCCGTCAATTTTCATGGACTCGTAAAATCCTCATTTAATTAAAAAAAATTACATGGAATTTTCGGGTCTTTATAGGGTAATATACTCTTTGTTTTTTGTATATGTTTTGACTTATTATTATTGATACTCTTACTTAGATAATCGTTTACTTATTTAAAGAATGTAAAAAGTGATTTAAATATAATATATATTTAGTATATAAATATTTATAATAATATATAAAATATAGAAATATTAAATGGAATATATTTTTCATGGAGACGGTAGGTCGTACGTACACATGGAAGTTGTTTTTGTTTTATTGTCGTATTGAAAGAAAGTAAGTAAATGACATATATATATATATATATATATCTATATATTATAATTCCATTAGAATTATTATTTCATATATATCATATAATTTTACTAAACTCATCTTTAATTCATTCTATGTAAATTATGAACGAATCATATCGCTTTGAGAAGGTGGTAGTCCACACTTCCACAAACAAAGTTATCATATTTACACCGAATGGAAAGCATGAAGGTATGTTTTATATAATAATTAAATAAGCATTGATATATATTAAATAAAATATATATCATATAAAAATAGTATTCCCATCATAATTCCCAACCATGATAGGAGGTAAATTAATAAACGAATGATATCATTTTGTGAGGTGGTAATCCGTCGTACAAATGATCGGTAAGTTCATTAACCATTTGATGGAAGTGTATGTAGGTTTAGGTTTAACCATTATCATAAAAACATATCAGTATATTTAGGATACTTATTTTATTATATAATCATGTAATAATAAGAATTTAGTGGGTGGATAATGGAAATAAATCAAAAGAGTTTGTGGGAGGATGTTGCCTCTTCTTTGGGTAATTCCTTTTGGTTTGCACCAAAGGAATAACTTGGTTTTATTTATAAATAGAGTGGGGATTATAAGTTTAGAGGATGAAAATTTAGAGCTTATTTTTTCATGTTTTTGATGACCCAAATTGGCTTGATAGGTATGAGTAAGTGAGGGGGTGAGTTCCTTTTTATAGTGGAGGATGAGTGACATTCTTGTAAATATAAAAGGTAAACACTATTGAGAGGTCTCCCTTACATCATGTGCCTTAAATAATTTTAAATTTTATATAAAAGGTAATAAATATTATAAATATATCCATAAAATTTATTTTGTACATGTGTCTAAGGTATTTGGGCCCTTAAATTAAAGTTTAATCACTAAGTAAACTCATTTTTATCTTAATCACTGTAATTAAATTTAATTACTTTCACTAATATTTTGTTCAAAAATTATGTTTACATTACTATATATTATAAATTATTCTAATTAAAAATATGAAATACATTTTTTTAAATTATAAACACCTAAGTGGTAGAAATTAATTTAAAATTAACCCCGCAGACGTACCGTGAAAGTGAGTTTATAAAGCGAAAAAGTCTAAAAGTTTAAAATGTTTTTATGTCCAATTTAAATGTTAAATTGGTTCTAATGAAATAAATTGGATTAATTTATATATAATTTATCTAATTATAATTTAAAACCAAATTAATATATAACTTCACTATATAAATAAATTAGATGAAAAAGCGGTTTTGAATTAAAATTCGATATTTTTCTCTATTCATCAAAAAATGAAACTTCTCAGAAAGATACCAAAACTCAAAACAAAGTAAATTGTGATATTATTATTTCAAAAAATGAAGTTTATTTTTTCCAATAAAAATTATAAGTGTCAAAATTTATATTTAAAATGGATTCTCCATTAAAAGGTGGTAAAATTACCATTTAGAAAAATACATCTTTTATTCATAAAATTGAATTTATCTATATGTTATACCTATAAAATCTCTTGTATTAGTATAAAAAATATTGAATTAATATATAATATATAATTTTTATTGAAACATTCATAAAAAGTGGGGTTTTAAGATAAAATGGTGTTTGTACATAGAGAAATAGTTTTCTTAGAAAATGAATTTCTTTATTTTAAAATAGTTCTTAATTTCATTTCTAAATAGTTGATAACTGAAGGATTAATTTCATATACATATGTAAATCATATTTTCAAAATTTAGTTAATCTTATTTTTAACTTATATTTCAATGGATATGTGGTGACTATAATAATATTTTAATAACAATATTAATAGTATTTTGTAGTTCGGTAAAACTTGGATTTGCGTGTAATGAAAGCTATAGAAGGGACTCGGTATTGTGTGCAACAAAAGAAAAAATAGTGTTGTGTGTATGAAAAGCTAATATAAGTGTTATGTGTAGTGAAATATTAACTTGGTGTTGCGTATAATGCAAGATAAACTTAGTTCTTTTGTATAAAAAGCAATATTCAATGTTGTGTGAAATGAAAAATATCGAAAAGATTAAATTAATTTGAAAAAAAAATCAAAAAATCTTAAGGTGTTACATTATACCCCCTTAAAATGATTTTTCCCTTAAAATTCTTCTGGGTTATCAATGGTTTAATATTTGAAAGTTTCTTTAATAGAAACTCACATCGTAAAAATTAATACTAAAACTTTATTTAAAAAGATAAAGTTAGAAACATAACAGTTACCCAAAGTAACTCATAACTAGGTTTCCACATAGGGAAACATAGGTGAAAATTGAAAACATATAAATTGAAGAGAAATATAACTATCAATTTCTAATGGAGAGTGATAGAGAACATGGTTAGGAGAAAGATAACAATCACAAATCTAGGAACCAAAGAGGCTTGAAAAAGGCCATTGATATCATCAAAAATGATGATAACGAGACAACATTTTATTTCAAGACCCTTTTCCTAAAGTTGAAGAATTTTCACAATGATATATAATTGCTTGGTTTTATAAAAATATCACCCTTTTTTATGCCTCGATCGATTTCCACTTCATCTCTTATTTCAATAATTGAAGGTGAATTTCTCATTCCTGAAGAATCGTGAGATTAATAAATAGAATGATAGATAATTCCATATATCTTTATCACAAAAAATGGTTATCACAAGTTATCCAATATAAATAAATCCTCATATGTAAAGATAATACTTTAATCTATAAAACATCATCTAAAGTTTATTATAAACCATTCCATAAATAGTTAACCTTATAAACCTTCTAAAAAATAAAATTCCAAAAATTTAGAAATAAGGTCACTAAATCAGCTTAAAATTGATCCCCCATATATAATAAATTATCTCTTGGTTGTCACATTCCAATAATATGAATTACTTAATCATTTATTCTCTTGAAACATGTTAATAACCTGAATTAGCATAAATCCTGATTGAAAACATACATGTTTCCTTATTCCAATGTTTATTGGATATATTCCTTAAATATAAAATGTTATAGACTCCATATATGATATCATAAACCACTTTGTCAAAAAAATACTTAATCAATTCCAAGGTAATCAGTACCATCCAATTTACTTATTCATATACAACATATCTTTATCCAAACATCACTATTTCAATATTACGAACATATTAAGGGTTATATTCCCCTTAATCTTGTATTTACATGAATATAACCTTTCCATTAAATCACTTTTATAAGTCTTCAGAACCATTAAACATATACTTTTCAATCCTTAATGAAATAATTATACTAAAAATACTTACATATTTCATGATTTGTATAATATAGTCTTTGAATTCGAAAACATATAAACTTCAATCATACAAATTTATTCTAAAATTGTTACTCAGGATTTATCACATTATTCCTTAACACCCCTTTCCTATAATATGAAATATGAATAATGTATTAAGGTTACTCAACCACAATATAATCATGATTCTTATTTTTAATGTAAACAATACTGTTATAACATCCCATACCTTTCACATGTGATTTTCAGTCCCTTTATCTTCAGTAGTATAACCAATACTTCTACCACCTCCCTCATTCTCTTTATGAGATTTCCACTTAGGAAATAAATTTTCATAATGAACATACTTTCAAGATCTGAAACATTAAAAGTTAACCAAGTTTCTTATAGTTCCTGCCATTCAAAAAAACTAGAAAGAATAGGGTGAGAAACACTTATCAAAGTAAAAAACCACATAACCATGAAAAATTACTTATAGGATTCATAAATAATGAAACCTAATTTTAAATCTATGACACCTTATGCTTATCCTTAGAGACATCCCTATACATATCCTTAGAAATATCCCTAGGGATATCACTAAAGTTTTCTCATCCAAGTTTCTAAAGGTTGACTAAACCTTTCATTTTATGCCAACTATAGTGACCTAGGATTAACATACATGGATATTACATCATTTTAAATAAATATTCATCACATTACAAAAATAAATGCCTGAGGACCATATATTTTAGTGTCTTTAGAAACTTGGAAACATAATCTTCTAAACTTGGTGAAATATCTTCAATATATCTCTTAAAGATCTTCCCCTTTTAGTACTCCTATTTAAAACCTTTCTTCATAACCTGGGGAAAGTAAACATTATAAAGGGGTGATCTTAGATACCTAGTAAGGGTTAACAAGGGATATATGTAAGTATAACATGATCATATGAGAACATGATCATAACATTATAATATCATACCCTACATATGAAAGATCATAATCAATAGTCATGGCATAAATATTGGCAGTTCATAAGACACAAATCATAAGGGAATCATGAGCATAATCCATGAGAGCATAATAGAGGAATAAGACATGGAATTGTGGCATACACATAATCATAGAAAATCTTATTTCAAGGATACCTATAAAGACCTTCATAACATGTTATTCTTGGGATAATCACATGTGTACCTACTTCGGGATTGGGATGCCCTCTCATGCACCCTCTTATTTCAGTCTTGGAATGCCCTCTCATGTACCCTCACTACTAGAAAAATAACTTATAGACATAGATCTATAGCCACGGTTTAAATGATCCATGAATATAAGGTGAAATATGGCTACGGGTTGTAAGGTGGGCATGGAAATAGGTCGTCAATTTTTTTATCTCTATCGTGACTTTCCTCTCCCACCTGCAAACCCTTCTCCCTCCCTCAGAGATTACTCCACTACCATTCCTCCTCACTTTCCATTCCTACTCCCCTCCTCCCTATCCTACCCTCACGATTCCTCCTCCCCCTTCAGCTTCGACGCAGTCAGCACACCTCCCCGCCGATGCGGCTCCGAAGCGGTTCTGATGCCTCCCTACCGATGTGGCTCTGACGCCCACCTCCCTGTGGACATGACCTCTCCACCTCCCTACCGAAGTGGCTCTGACGCCCCCTACCTCACTACAACCCTCCTCCTCCAATGCAGCTCGTTGCTGCTCACCACTACTCTAACTCGGCCACACCAGCTTTGGCCGTCCTCCTCTGATGCAACTACCCCACCACCATGAGATCATCCTCCTCCAACGTGGCCACCCCACCTCCCTGATTTCTTACTTGAACCTAGCCTTACCCTTGATATCCACTTCCTCATGCGATTTCTCACTAACCTGGACACTAGGTAAATCCTCCCTTCAGCAATTTTTCATTCAAAACTCCTACCTCATACCCTCTATTGAATCGCATCTGCATAACAAGCTAGGGTTCCCATCACAGTACGTTTTTAAAAGATTATAGTTAACAAGGTGGTTATTTTTGATTTTTCCCCTAATCTACCACTACAAATGAATTATATTTATGAATTTCTCTTTCCCCAATCCTATATCCCATATAAACTAATTTTTATTTCGTTAGAATATGTGTTTAGTTAGACAGTCAATAATATTTCTTCCATGAACATACAATTTTATGATTTTCTCCTGGCAATAATTACTTATTTGGATCCCATTGTATTTTTGTTGCACAATATGAATGGAATCCTTGGCATATTTTCTTTGAATTTGAGGTTGAAATTATTCCCATGGGTTAGCATTATTACCCTGGTGCTACTCTCTATCCCTAGGGGATCGAGAACACACTTTTAGCTATGTAGCAAGATGACTTAAGTGACATGGAAGATTGACTGGGGTTATTTTTTTGCAAAATATTATCTGAGCCCATCTAGTTATCAGGGGTAGTGTGGTAGTTTGGATTAAGAATTTTAGGACTCTAGTGATGGTGAGGGGGAGTTTCTAGCCAAATTTTATTTTTTTCCAGACCTTGAGTTACTAGGGCGGTTGGGATTTTGTGTTGTTGCCTTTTTTAATGAGTAATTTTAGGAAATTTGAGATTCTTTATTTCTATTATGTTTTTTTGGGGATGATTCCCTGGCATATTTTTACTAGAATCCATTTTAAATAAATTATGTATTTATTGTATTCTCTTGTTTTATATATTTAGATCATGCCTTATGCAAGGAAATTTAAGAACAAGAGGGAGGAAGCTATAGAGAACAACCCACCAAATGATCCTCCTATAGACCCTTATCTCATAAAATTAGTGATCAGAACCATTTATTCTCTTAAGAAAAGTTTTGAATCAGGGAAAGTCTAGTTTATCTATTTGTCCCATGAGTTCACAAAGAAAAATTTTCCTGTGTTTAAGGGTGATCTGGGGCCTCAATAATCAGAATAATGGATGTAAAATATTGAACAAAACTTCTAATTTCTCAAGACCCATATGATGTCAACGGTTTGATTTGAAACTTATATATTACAAGGGATGAGGAGAATATAGTGGGACTTGGTAGTGATGGCTAAACTTCATGAATATCTTACTTTAATTGGGTTAAAAAAAATGTTTGAATAGAAATTTTACCTGGAGATATTAAGAGTGGAGAACACCAAAGAGCTCATGATTTTAGAGAAGGGTGACTGGTCCATCATGAAGTATCCCAATCAATTTACCAAACCAGTAAATCTTTAACCCAATATCCTTTAAAATTAATATATAAAAGAACATAATTTTAAAATGGGTTTGATGTTAGGAATTTGGTCCAGGATTATTCTATTGTGTTTTCCCACATTGATGAAGTGTAAAAAAGGTGGTTATTGACATGGTAGATATTGTAGGGCTGATCAGTTTGAGCCATTATCTAACTATTATGGTTGTAATATAGAGTTCCTCTTTAGGTCAACATAGGAAGTGAAAGTAATTGAATCAAGATAGTAGTGGGAGTGTATAATTTCCTGCAAACCTTATTCTAGTAGCTTCCTCAAGTAAAAAGAAAGTCGTGCATTATCAGTGTGGGAGGGTCATACATACCAAACAATATTTCTAAGAAACTATGAGGACCTTACACCAGTGTATATTCTTGGTACATCTTCAGTGGTATTTCAAGTACTTTCCTCAGGGTAGTAAAGTAGGGTCCACTAATGCCAAGGGTTCCCTTGTACAGTCAAATGCATCAAAGGGAGCATGATCTCATTCTTAAGTGAAAGGGACTATCATTTTTTGAATAAATATTAGAGTGGGCCTGAGTCTAGGCACTTGTATGTGGGAAAGGATAATCTATATGAGTTAGATGTGGGGCTATCAAATTTTAGAGGGATGATGTTCATTTTTTTATATATATCTTTAGATTTATTTGACATATGTGTATCCAATTAATTTATCTCATCTAAGTTGATTGATGCCTTGGGACTATGATCTATGTTGATGGCTTATGTGATGGACCTCTATACTTCATTGGGAAAGAGGATAGAGAAAGGTTTTAAGTGCTAAAAGTTCTATGTGATCATTGTTTATTCTGAAGTCATTTGGGATTTATTGGTTTTGGATTTAGAAATATTTGAACCCCCCTGATGTTCACCAAAACTGGGATTGCTATGGAATCTTCATCTTATCTATATCTTTTACAAGTTAAAGAACCAATGGTAATCTTTGTGAACCTACCTTTTTTTGAACCAAATAAGGTAAGGGGTGAAATTAGCCAAGTGGTAGGGATGGTGGGATTCGAGTTAGGTCTAATATAATGTTAACAAAGCAAAAAAGAAACACATGATGATGACAGCTGCCTTAATCTATCCTTTCTATGAACATACATGTGACCAATAAAAACTTTCACAGGCATTAAAGTTTTCTTGTAGAACACACATGAGTATTACCTGGAGGCCATGAAATAAGATTGGATACATTTTTATGTTTCCCTTATCCATGTCCATGTTGCTGGTGCTCAAGATCCATTATCTTCATCTAGCCAAGCGATAAGGTTTCAATTATAAAAACAACACACTAATTATGTATTTACTTTTTAATCCTTTATTCTCCCTTTCATTAAAATTTAGTTTACAGGCCTACTAGTGTAATTTTAACTCACAATTATCATGCATGGTGATTTATAGTCACCCTCCTACTCATTTCCTTCAAAAGAACAAGGAAAAATGAATAATTTGACAGTTGATATTTTCCATCAGACTTGTACATAGTACAAATCTATCTTCTTATAGCCTTCTCTATATGGATAGAGGGTAATGTTAACTAGATTAACACATTTAATCAGTAGGGACATAAACACTACTACATACTGTATAGGAATAGTAATTCATCAGAAGAAGTCATCAAATCCACCCCCTGTGATACTTGAAAAGTTTTCAGAACCTGAAATTTTAGTCATTGACATGTCCTGAACTAGAATCTATAGAGCATTAGGATTGAAGGGAGATCCATTCCCAGCTGCTAAAGATAGGGTTGGTAAAGTGAAATCAGAGTTGGTTGATGAGTTGTCAGAGCTAGCATAACTAACATCAACTTCAGGGTCATTAGTAATGGATGTAGAAGTGGAGGATGAGGCACATAAAATCATTTTTAACTCTTGAAATTTCCCAGACATGGAGTATATCATCCTAAATCATGCTTTTTATAGAATCCTAGAGTTTATGGACTCTCCTTTTAGATTCTTCTAATTTCTTTTTTCTACTTGATTTCAAGGATTCTTTGTATTTCCTTTCAAAATCATCGGTTCTCTATTTCTATGAGAGTGAAAAATTCATGAATTAACATCATCTTATCAAATTTTGTTGCAAGTGTTTCCATTAGGATGGTGTTGTGTGCAATCGAATCATCTGTAAAAACATGTATTGGTTTTACAGCTTTCCACTTTTCATATTCTGTATGAATTTCTTGTTTGCATATTCTGTATGCACTTTCATTTTCTATACATGTATAATGCACTTTCAGTTTATCAAAAAATGAAATGTCTTCTTATATTTTTTTAATCTACATGATAAAATTATATAACCTTTATTCATTAATATACTATGTTTCTTCTCACTTTTAATCTTTAATGTCAATGACATGAAATCTCTGTTATTAACAGTATTTCCAATACTTTCATTCATAGCATCAATCTTATAATTTTGGGAAAATGAAACAAATTATATTGTACCTTATTTTACTCTTATTCACATTTATTATATGAATCTTTTATTGTTCATTAATGGTGAATATCCATGATGGATTTTTTTGAGGTGTTTTCCTATACTTTATGATTGCTAAGAAGGCTTGCATAAGTTCCTCAATGAAATGTTTTTTTGGGTGTTAATTTATATGGACTGAGAACTTTTAAAACATGTGTTTTTTTTTCTTGTAGGATGTGAGAAAATATGGAAAAATGAATAACATGTGATCATCAAATCACAGGTATTTAATTTTTTTATTATTTTTTGTCTTTCCATTCGTTGTAGTCATTTTTTGGAGATATTAATTTTTTTGGAACTTCTCATTCCTGGCCAAATAAGGTAAGCATTCCTCACCCAATGTGATACTCAGAAATTGAGATACTCGGGTGAGTTTACAATATTGATGTGTCGGATTTGTGCATACATTTTCATACATTCTATTGAGTATCAAAACATGTTTTCGCATGAATTGGGACTACTAGGTTTTTTCCCTACCTCATCTCTAGAATCTCTTCCATGATAAGGTCACCCAGCCACACCCGTATGTGTGCATCCCAAATCGATATCATCCAACTACAAATCATAATAGTAATACATATAGCTAACCTAACCATGGTATCCTTGAGCTTCATGTTTTATCCCCACAACTACCATGTGTTATCCTCTAGTATTTTATAAAATGATTTCTCCTTGCCTTACTAAATATCCTTTAGATAATGACACAACTTCCCTGTATGTATGTCCATTGATTCATTCTTAAAATACCCAAAACATTGCGTGAAATGGATGTACATCATCTATATTTTTTGGTCACTCTCCCCTAGGACAAGCGTTGTGATGCCCATGTGATCGTTGGATTCTCCTCCTTGTCATCGCAGACATCCTTATCTAGTTAAAGCTCATCATACATCTCTCCCTAGATATAGATTCTCATGAATTGGTAGAGGTCCCATATACCATTTCTGACCTCCCAATGATGTAGGATAAATTTTTTGGTCCCTGGTGCCCAATTTCTCAACATCTCTAGAATGAAGTCATGATTATTATAGACGTGGAATTTTGATCACTATGTTGGCTCATAGATCCCAACACACTATATATCCAACTAAAATTCATGATAGGACAAACATACCCAGTATACCCTATCCCCTCTCCTCAAGAAGTTTCTATAATGAAGTAGGTCCTAGTAATATGTCAATAATACTTGAATTTAAAAGTGGAAATAGATTTTTTTTAGAAATTAGGGGGGTGTAGGGTGGGGGGTGTCTATCTAGGAAGGAGGGGGGGTGCCAGGGGGTCTGTCTAGGAAGGGAGGGGTGGGGGTGTCCAGGAGTGGGGGTGCAAGGGGGGTCTGATTATTTAAAGTTATCTAATGAGAAATAGAGTTATGGGAATATGATTTTGATTTTGTTTCTTTTTAGGTACTTAAATGAGAACATCCAGGTTGAGTGAAAAATATAAGAGGATGGTTGGATGATTAAAAAAAGAAAACTACATCATATCATCACATGCGAGTACTTAATTTGGATTTTACTTTTTTAGAACAATTCATTCATGCTGCCACTTATTGGAACTCTTTCATGTGTGTGAAGGTGCATATACCCAGTGGGGGAGTAGAAACTTTTAGTTAGAAAGCTCCAAGAGCCGAAGTGGACAGTTTGGTTCCACCTTGAGGTAGGATCCCTCTTCTATCCTCTTTAATTCAAGAATTCTTTAAATTGAATTTAACTTCTTTCTTAATTTTGCTTAATTATATTGAATTTCATATCTTGAATAAGTGTTATTTAATATAATTGTTTCATTTGATAAATAAATTCATGTTTTTATAATAAAAACCCTCCAATGGATGTGCGTTGTCTGTGAAAACTCACAGTAATAATTATGTTGATCTAGTTGCTTAAATTATTACATTTGATTTGTGCTGAATGAGTTTTAGAATAAATGTTAAATATAATTAAATGAATTGTGTGATAAAGCAATGACATTATTTTATAATAAAACCCATCCAACGAAGGTGCACTGTCTTATAAACCAAAGAGTAGTGATAGTTATTTTTCTCATGTTTAGATTTGGTTTGAGTCTTTCATATGCCTCTTGTTGATGTTTGTTCTGTGGATAGTTAGTTTTTGTTTTCTTTGAATAATATAAATTGGATTATCATACTCATTTAACTCAAATGACATTTCTCGAGTATGCATATTCCTTGACCATGAAACTTTCCTTTTCACGCTTTGAATATTATAAATAAAATTTCCATGTTTAGGCAAAGTGAATCAATTTGTAAATGGTTTGTGCAGGGTGTATGATTCTTTTCCATTGTTTTATTTCCCTTTAGACATTTTTTCATTGTTCCACTCACTACAACCTTCTTTGGATATCCCTTGTTATAGCATATTAAATAGTTGATCTGTTCTATCATCTACCGGTGGGGCGACGGTCGAAATGTTGCCCCACATCCTCTCACTCCCTTCTCCCCCGGCCAGAAGATGCTGCCCCGCGGATGTTGCTGGACCGGGCCAACGCGCCGCGGTCATGCCGCGGTCACTCCGTGGTCATGCCGTGATCACTCCACGGTCACGCCGCGATAATTCCATGATTTGGCCCTACTCTAGGGCGACACCCCGCGACGGTTCGCAGTGATAGTATTCCATGAGTCTTGTGATCAATGTTGATACTGACTAATCACAATTTCTGTTGGCGGGGTGATGACCATAATGTTTCCCCGCCTCCTTCCGCTCTCTTCACTCCTGGCTAAAAGATAATTCCCTGAGGATGTCACTGGATGGGGCCAACACGTCATGGTCACGCCACGATCACACCACGATCACACCGCGTTCATGCCATGATTTGGCCCTACTCTAGGATGACACCCCGTGGAAGTTCACAGTGAGAGTATTCCATGAGTCTTGTGATCAATGTTGATACCGAATAATCACAATTTCTACCAGCGGGGCGATGGCCGGAATGTTTCCCCGCCTCCTCCCACTCCCTTCGATCATGGCCAAAATATGTTGCCCCGCGGATGTTGATGGACCGGGCCAACACGTCGTGGTCGCGCCGCGGTCACGCCGCAGTCACGCCACGATCACGCTACGGTCACACCGTGGTCACGCCATGGTAATGCCGTGATTTAGCCCTACTCCAGGATGACGCCCCGTGGCGGTTCGCAGTGATAGTATTCCATGAGTCTTGTGATCAATGTTGAGACTGACTAATCACAATTTCTACCAGTGGGGCGAAGACCAGAATGTTTCCCCACCTCCTCCCACTCCCTTCGCTCCTGGACGAAAGATACTTCCCAACAAATATCTTTGGACTAGGCCAACATGCGGTGGTCATACTGCGACCACACCGCAGTCTTGTCGTGGTCACGCCGCGGTCACTCCGCGGTCACACCGTGGTCATGCCGTGATTTGGCAATGCTCCAGGATGACACCCCGCGGCAGTTCGCAGTAATAGTATTCCCTGAGTCTTGTGATCAATGTTGAGACTGACTGATCACAATTTCTGCTGGCGGGGTGATGGACAAAATGTTTCCCTGCCTCCTCCCACTCCCTTCGCTCTTGGCAGGAAGATGCTACCATGTGGATGTCGTTGGACCGGGCCAACACGCCGCGGTCTCGCCGCTATCATGCCGTGGTCACGCCGCGGTAATGCCATGACTTGGACCTGTTCCAGGAAGACACTTCGCGGTTGTTCGCAGTGATAATATTCAATGAGTATTGTGATCAATGTTGAGACTGACTAATCACAATTTCTGCCAGTAGGGGATGTGCAAGGGGGTCCAGCAGGGGGGGCTGTTATCCAGGGGGGTCCAGCAGTGGGGGGGCTTCTGTCCAGGGGGTCCAGCAGTGGGGGATGCTATCCAGGGGGTCTAGCAGGGGGCTGCTGCTGTCCAAGGGGGTCCAACAGGGGGGGCTACTGTCCAGGGGGGGTCCAGCAGGGGGGTGGGGGGGCTGTTATCCAAGGGGGTCCAGCAGGGGGGGCAAGGGGTGTGTAAGGGGTGCAAGGGATGTGTGTGTGGGGGGGGGGATGATTTCCGGGGGGGGGGGGGTTGGTTGGTTTTTTTATGAAATGGGAAGATGACTTTGTTTATGTTCATGGGTATTGGAAAATCAAAGAACATTTTCGGCATTGTCATAAATAATACATGCACTGTCCTCCAACGCTCGCTTTTTCCAGCTGCGATCACGTCGCAACTGTGCAAACAAAGGTCTCATAGTTGTCTCTCTCCTTGATTGGGTACTCACAAAAAACTTCCAAATTAGTCCACTAACTGTGTATTCCTAAGATGTCTATTTGTCTTGACAAAATAAGATATAACAGCCTTCCTGCCCAGATCATAACTGAAGATCCATCCTTTACTTATATGTGGCAAGCATAACATTCCCTCACTTTCAGAAATGAGAAAGATATTTATGGGATTGTCTAAATATACAATTTAATTGAATTTCTAGTCATCTTTGAGCATTATGTTGTCACCTTGATAAGGAATAAAGTGACATTATTAACTGATGTCCACATGGATATGGAATCAAGAACAAGATTCATGGGCATGTGTTAATTATATAAGAGAAATATGGAATGGGAAATTAAAACCATAAAGATATGTTTTAAACTCCCATCCTCCCATTTCAATGAAAGGTTCCATCATTATCACTCTTGTGGTGACATACAGATTGCCTTAAAAAATTAGTCATGTGAGACAAGGATCATGACCATCCTAGTGTAGTATAACACAATGGTCTTGAAGTAAACCTACAGAAAAAAATTGATGAAACTGAGATGAATTCATTCTCCTTCAACATATAGAGGATGATTATCATTGGGAATCAACTTTAGGGATTGGTGAACCCGTTAAGAATTTCGTATCCTTACAAAAATGATATAATGAGTAACATAGGGGGGGAGGGGGGGGGGGTTGCAATGTGTTCTATTTTAGTTTTTGTCTTTGATTTCAAATTGCATGGCCAACTATATTAGCATTCCAGGGGGGGTGTCTGTCTGGGGGGGGGGGGGTTACAATGTGTTCTGTTTTAGTTTTTTTCTTTGATTTCAAATTGCATGGCCTACTGTATTAGCATTCCAGGGGGGTGTCTTTCCAGGGGTGGGGGGGGGGGTGTCCAGGGATTTTCAGAGGGAGGGATGTCTAGGAGGGGGGGGGGATTTTTAATGTGTTCTATTTTAGTTTTTGTCTTTGATTTCAAATTGCATAGCCAGCTGTATTAGCAATCTAAGGGGTGTATGTCTAGGGGTGGGGGTGTCCAGGAGGAAGGGGGGAGGGGGAGTGTCCAGGGGGTCCAGGTGGGGTGTCTATCCAGGGGAGGGGGAGTGTTAAGGAGGGAGGGGGAGTCACCAGGGGGGTGTTTGTCTAGGGGAGGGGGTGTCAGGGGGAGGAAGGGGTGTCCAGGAGGGGGGGTGTCCTGGAGGGGGGGGGGGGTCTTTGCAATGTCTTCGATTTTAGTTTTTGTATTTGATTTCAAATTTCATGGCCAACTATATTAACATTCCAGGGGGTGTCTTTCCAGGGGAGGGGGTGTCTAGGAGGGAGGTGGGAGGGGAGTGTCTGGGGGGGTCTAGGGGGTGTCCAAGGGTGTCTGTCCGAGGGGGGTATATCCAGGGGAGGGGGTGTCTGTCTAGGGTGGGGGTGTCTGTTCGAGGGGGGGGGGGTCTGTCCAGGGGTGGGGGTGTCTGTCCGGGGGTGGGGGTCTGTCCAGGGGAGGGGGTGTCCAGTGTTGTCTGTCTGTCCAGTGGGGTGTCTGTCCTGGGTTGGGGGGGGTGTCTGTGCAGAGGAGGGGGGTGGGGGTGTGTCCATGGGGGGGTGACAGACAGGGGGGACTGGCAGGGGGGTCTATCCATGGGAGGTGGTATCTTTCTAGGGTGGGGGGGTGTCTGTCTGGGGGGGTCTGTCTAGGGGAGGGGGTTTCCAGGGTTGTCTGTCTGTCCAGGGGGTGTCTGTCTTGGGTTGGGGGTGTCTGTGTAGGGGAGGGGGTGGGGAACCAGGGGAAAAAATGTAGGGGGACTGGAAGGGGCAGATCCAGATGGAAAATAGGGGGGATACATGCAGGGTGGGGGTGGCAGGGGGACTAGCAGGTGGGTGGAAGGTAGGGGGACTAGCAGGGGCATGGGGTGGAAGGCATGCCTACAGACCTGCTGTGTTTTTTTATTGAACATTAATTTATAGACACGATTTTAAACCGTGGATATAGGGCTTTAGCCACGGTTTGAACCGTGGATATAATGCTTTAGTGAAGGTTTTGAATCGTGGCTATAGGACTTGGCCTATATCCACGGTTTAAAACCATGGCTATAGGGATTTATCCACGGTTTGAATCGTGGATATAAGGCTTTAGCCACAGTTTTAAATTGTGGATATATGACTTAGCCTATAGCCACGCCAATACCAGCCACGGTTCACTGAACTGTGGATATAACCTATATCCATGGTTCATTGAACCGTGGATATAACCTATAGCCACGGTTTTTGGGCTTATAGCCATATTTTCAAACTGTGGCTATAGCCTAAATTTCCAGTAGTGCCTCTTGTTTCGGGATCATGATACCCTCCTGTGTACCCTCCTATTTCGGGATTAGGATACCCTCGCATGTACCCTCTTGTTTTAGTCTTAGGATATTACCCCTTATTTTGGGCTTGGGATGCCCTCCTGTATACCCTCTTGTTTCGGTCTTAGTATTCCCTCTTGTTTCAGGCTTGGGATGTCCTCCAGTGTACCCTCTTGTTTTGGTATTAGGATTCCCTCTTATTTTGGGCTTGGTATGACCTCCCATGTACCCTTTCATCTCATAAAACATTTATTGTTACCCAATTAATTAGAGGGAGATATAGGTCTCACCCATTACATAATAAAATCACACATGCATGTACCACAAGATAACAAAACATTTATCATATCATGACCCATAAAAATAGATGGGTTTCATAAACATCATATCATAACCCATGGAATAAAATGGGTATCATAAAAATTTCATCATATCATAACCTATGGAAAAGATATAGGTTTCATAATCATTTGATCATAGAATAACTTGTGAAAAGAAGAGGGTTTCATAATTTTTTTATTATGGTATAACTCATGGAAGAGAAATGGGTTTTATAAACAACTTTTCATCTTAACATAAAACATTCAAGTAAAGGATAAGAATGGTATTCTTGGATCATATCACCAGTAAATAATAAGATATATTAAATTATTTCAACTTAAATGAGGAAGTATTTTGAAAGATTACTTGAATAATTTCTTAAGGAAAATAACCTTTCTTTAAAAATCACTTTTTAAAACATAAATCATTTTTTAAAAAAATTCCTTGAAAAAACACTTCAAAACATATAAATTAATATTTTAAAAATAATTTAAAAAATTTCTTGAGAAAATATCCTTTCCACTTTAAAAAACACTTTTTAAATCATAAAACATTTTGAAAACCTTCCTCTTTGAAAATAAACTTGAAAACTTATAATGGAAGATTTAAAAATAATTTAAAACACTTTTTAAACATAATTTTTTTGAAAATTTTTTTAATTGAAAATAACCTTGAAAATTTATAAAGGAATCTTGAATTTTTTTGAAAACCTTTTATTTAAAAATAACATTGAAAACTTATAAAGGAATCTTGAAATTTTTTAGAAAACATTTTCTTTAAAAATAACATTTAAAAATTATAAAGGAAGATTGAAAACAATTTAAAAAAAATTTATTTGAAAATAAATTTGAATAATTATAAATTAATATTTGAAAACATTTTTAGAAAACATGGTTTTGGAAGAACATATATTTTCAAATGAAAAGAGAAATAAAATCAGATTTTATTAAAAATGTTTTCTTAATTATCGTAAGTACCAAAGAGTGCGAAAATGGTACCATTACTTTAAGATATCATGAATAACCAGTGTTGAAGAAAATTCATGAGAGTTTTTGAGATATGGGTCATAATATTTCATCAATATAATCATAATCATAAATAATCCCAATAAACGATGAGATTATAGAAATAAACTATTACCACTTTGATAACTTTGAATCATAATCCCCATGAAAGAACAAAATTAAATGAAGATTAAAATATAATTAAAATAAGTAGATTCATGGTATAACATGTGAAATGGAAGTATATACACCTCATAGAAAAATATATGTTTATAACATGTCATGTGTCTCAAAGAAGTAAAATTAAGATAAAATTACTTTACCGATTTGGTAACTTTTGAATCATAAACCCCATGAAAGAAAGATCATAAAAGGGATATGTAAATAAAAATAAATTTAATTATAAAAATAATATAATACATTAATAGTTATTATATACACTGCACAAAATAAATGAGTGGTGAATAAGGTATAAGTCTCATAGAAATAAAAGCAAGAAGAGAAAAACCCTTACCTTAAGTATTGAATTTTTCATACACATTAAAACCTCCTGTATAATAAGTTTAAGTTTATTATAAATCTACCATAGAATAATTCTTATATATCATACCATATATTATTTTATTATTACTTTATATTACCCTTTTATTAATAATTTCATGTTAACTTACATTTCGGGTAATGTCTGTTTTGTTTTTCGTATATGTTTTGCTTTATTATTCTTGATCCTATTACTTAGATAATTATTTATTTATTTAAAGAATTTAAAACATGATGTAAATATCATATATATTCAGTATATAAATATTTATAATAATATATAAAATATATAAATATTAAAAAGAATACACCATTTATGGAGACAGTAGGCCATACGTACTCATGAATGCTATTTTTGTTTTGTTGTCGTATTAAAAGAAATAAATTAAATGACATATATGTGTGTGTGTATATATATATTATAATTCTAGTAGAATTATTATTTCATATATTTAATATACTTTTAATAAACTCATACTTAATACATTCCATGTGTTTGTCGGAGTGGACACTCAAGAGGGGGGTGAATTGAGTTCCAATTAAAAATTTCTGTTAAAAATATTTCTATTAAAAATCCCCCAAATTAAATAAAAATTAAACTGTAGTGAATTTATAAATATTGTAAGTTTTCAATTATTTTCTCAAGAGATTTATTATTTCCCAGTTAACTCAATCTGAAGATTAGTTAACTTTTGAAACTAACTTACTGGCTAACAAAAGTTATAAACACTTGCTAGTTTAACTATCAGAGTTACTTTAAAACAGATTTGTATTTCAAAGTACTTAGTAGCGGAATATTCAATATAGTTTAAAACAAAATAAACAAGCACAACAGGTTTAACCAAGAGGTTCAGTCTCAAGCTGAGACTTAGTCCTCTCAAACAATTTTATATAAACTATTATCCACACCCTGGATCAGGGTTAACAACAGTACAAAGATTGTCCAGGTCCTTTGACCTCTAACATAGTTCTTCATGGAAAAAACAAGACAATAACACACAGTCTATCTAGGTCACACTTGACCTCTACTACTATCCACAATGGGAATCAATATATTTATAAATATTGTGTGAAAATATTAGATATCCTCCAGTTCAGCACAAGAGACAGTGTGTGTCTAAAAATACAGAGCGGACACACTGCTCAAAATGTAAATAAATGAAACACAATAGATATAAACAGATAGAGATGCGTTTAGAATGCTCTATGTGTTTTGAGTGAAGATATGGACTCTTTGGATTGATGCAGATGTAGTTTTGAGTCCTTCTTTGGTTTTTGTCAAGAAAAATAGAGTATCTTTTTTGTATTTGACTTCCAGGTCCAGGTTGATCAGTCTGATCAGCTTGAGTGCAAGTGAGATCATTGAAGCTCTTTTCTCCTTGAATGTTCAGGTTCTATGAATTTAGTATGTATTCTTCCTTCTTCTTCTATGTATGTAAGTCATTGAGTATCTCTAGAATATTGTCTCATATGTGCATGGAAAGACTGACTGATCACCACCTTTTTTTTAGTAGTTTGAGGTTCCCTTATATAGATTTTTCTCCGGCAATAGGAATGATTACCTTTTTACAGGTACGAGGTACAGTTCCTGAAATGCCAACCACTATCATTAATTAATATAAGGTGCATTAAAAACATCAAATATTACTATTGCTAAATAAACAAATATAAATAGAGTTTAGAGAAACTGTGACTGATTTCCATCAGTAGCTCTTAGCATCAATGAGCTTGTATTGGTTACTCTTCTGTATCGGTAGTTGTTTTGTATCGATAGTTGTTATCCTTTATATAAGTAGCTCTATGTATCAGAAGCTCTTTCTTAATGGTATCTCTTCCTTATATTGGTGAATCTGTATCGGTAGACTTCATATCGGTAGACTTTGTAGCGGTAGCTGTCTGTCGGTATCTGTCTGTATCGATAGACTTTGTATTTGTATCGGTGGACTTCATAATGGTAGCTGTCTGTCTGTCTGTCTGTTTATATCGGTAGATTGTATTAGTAACTATGTACTAGTGACCATTACTTACCGGTAGCTATTATGCATATCAGTGACCTTATCCATATCAGTATACTTCTATACCGGTGTGCTTTAGCCTTATCGGTAGCTGTGTACCTGAGACCTTTGTATCGGTAGCTGTTTGTATCAGTGGACTTACTCTATCGGTAATCTATGTACCGGTAGGTCTGTATCAGTGACTCAACACTTAATACTTAACTGTTCTATGCAAATCATATCCAAATTGAGTCAGTAACATTTCTAAACAAGTATAAACATAGATAACCATTGATTAACAAATTCTAATGATCATTTTGATATTTTATCAACTTAATAATATGACATCATAGATTGAAAGAATAATTATTATAAAGATAAACATTATTTGAGGTTATCAAATCATATTAAAGAATAATTGGGATTATCAAAACAGGTGAGGTCAACACCATGTTAAGTGTGAACGAATCACATCTTTTTGAGGAGTCAGTAGTCCATATGTCCACAAACGAAGTTATCGTATTTACACCAAATGTAAATCATGAAGGTATGTTTTATGTAATAATTATAGAAGAATAAATACATCATAAGTATAATATATATAATATAAAAATATTATTTCCATCACAATTATCAACCATGATAGGTAGTAAAAGAAAAATGAATGACATTGTTTCGTGAGGCGGTAGTATGTCGTACACGCGATCGGTAAGTTAATTACCCATTTAATGAAGGTGTGTATAGGTGTAGATAGAAACCCTAGAATAAAAAAATCTCAATATATTAAGGATAAGGATTTTATTATATAATCATTTAATAATAATAATTTAGGGGGTGGAGAATTAAAATAAAACAAAATATCTTTTGGAATAATGTTACCTCTTCTTTGGGTAATTCCTTTTGGTTTGCACCAAAGGACTAACTTGGTTTTCTTTTTACTCAAAGTTAGGTTACTAGGTTTAGATGAGTGAAGTTGTGAGATTATTTGGGTAGGGTTTTTATTAGACAAAGTGGCTTTATATGTGTGAGTAAGTGATGGGGTGAGTGTCTTTTTATAGTGGAGGAGGAGTGACATTCTTGTAAATATAAAAAGATAAACACTATTGAGAGGTATCCCTTACATCATGTGCCTCCAATAATTGTAAATTTTAGATAAAATAGAGTATATGTTCTAAATATTCCTATAAAATATATTTTATACATGTTTATAAGGAATTTTCCCCCTTTTTTAAAGTTGATAGACCAAGTAAACTCGTTTTTACCTTAATTACTATAATTAATTCTAATTAATTCCACTGATCATTTTTGTAAAAAAATAAGTTGAAATTAATAGATATTATAAATTATTATGATCCAAAATATTTAATCCATTTTTAAAAATTCTAAACATATAATAGGAAGAAATTAATTTAAAATTAATCTTGCAGCCATGTCGTGAAAGCGGGTTTTTAAAGAAAAAAAGTCCAAAAGTTTGAAATGTTTTTATATCCAATTTCATTGTGAAACTAGTTACAATGGCATAAATTGGATTAATTTGTGTATAATTGATATAATTATACTTTTAAACCAAATTAATGTATAATTTAAATATATAAATAAATTACATGAAATAATAGTTTTGAATTAAAATTCAGTATTTTTCACTATTCATTAAAAAATAAAATTTCTCAAAAAAAACCAAAAATCCACCCAAAGTAAATTTTGATATTACTCATTCAAAAATGAAGTTTATTTTTTAAAATAAAAACTATAAAAGTGTCAAATTTTATATTTAAAATGGTTTCTCCATTAAAAGGTAGTAAAATCACCTTTTAGAAAAATACATTTTTATTCATAAAATTGGATTTATCCTTATCTTATACCTATCAAATATATTGGATGTGTATAAAAAATATTTATTAAAAATATAATATATAAATTTTATTTAAAACATTAATAAAAAGTGGTTTGTTTAATTTATTAAGATAAAATGGTGTTTGTACATAGAGAAATAGAAAAATAATTTCTTTATTTTCAAATAGTTCTTAATTTCATTTCTAACTAATTGATAACCAAAGGATTCATTTTATATACATGTGTAAATAATATTTTCACAATTTATTTAATCTTATTCATAACTTACATTCCAATGGATAGGTGGTAACTATAATAATATTTTAATAATGATATTAATAGTATTTTAAAGTTTGATAAAACTTGGCCTTGCTTGTAATGCAAGCTATCAAAGAAACTCAAAATTGTATATAACACAAGTCAAACATAATTTTGTATGTACCGAAATCTAATCTAAGTGTTGTGTCTAATACAATATTAACTTGGTGTTTCATATAATGAAAAAAAAACTTAGTGTTTTCTCATAAAAAATGCTATATTCGGTGTTGTGTGAAATGAAAAATATCAAAAAGATTAAATTAATTCAAAAAAATCAAAAAATATCAGGGTGTTGCAAGTTTATTATTAATGTTCACATGCATAATGAATTTTACTTTTATGGATTTCACAATCATTTTTGATATTATATCACGCATTTAATTGATGATCAAATTGGCCAAATAATTCCACCACCCACTAAAGTGAAACCACTGTATTGTTCTTTTGTAAAAATTCATGATTCAGTTGATGAAATTTTGTATTTCTTTATTTTTATAGAGTTTTGGATCAAATTATTAGATTCTTTTTAAAAGGGGTCTTCATTTGTATTTTTGTTTTTTCATAATTTTCTTTGATGCGGGTTTTTCATTTTGTGGTATTTCTTCATAAAGTGGTTTCTTTTCATTTGATGTCATGTTTCCTTTGACACCGACCCTCCCTGATGACCACAATCTATCAATGATAGTTGTCCTCAATAGTTCTATCAGGAACCTTTTGGCTTCAGTGGTTGATTACAAAATATTTATTCAAACATTTTAACTAGATTAAATACCTATTTGATGATTTTATTAGTGTTTTATGACTCTCAAGTTACTATTGGCTCCACTACTAAGACCATTTATTTGTAGTGTAGAGAAGCCATGGGAAAGAAACTAAAATTGATTTTTTTTGTTATTGTTCAGTTTGTTCTTGATGAGTGGTTTATTTAAAACTTCATTAATATTTGATAGTAATTATAATGTGCTAATAGAAATTGTATCATATGATAATCAGTTTGAAAAAAATAAGTGGTGTTTTTCATGTTTATAAAAAAGTTCCTCCACTTAAATTCTTATACAAAAGCACTTAAACAAGTGGTGGATTTTTTTTTCAATAAGTGACCGCATTATCATGAAACATAAAATTGATTATGATTTTAAGGTTGATTTATAGTATAGGGAATACCCTAGGTCATCTCTCAAGGATCATTGATAGGTTTAGAGTATTCATTTTTAATAAAAAGTACTAAAAAGGGGGGTGATTTTGAAAACATTTTTAAGAAAATAACTTAAATTAAAGAGTTTAATAGTTGAGAAACCAAGTGTATTTTGAAAAATATGAGACTAAAGGGTCATTTTTATTTCACTACACACATTTCAAGTTCATTTTTCTTAGATATCATTTAGGTTTGGAGTAATTATTTGGTTGAAATTAATTGGAATCCCGATTAATTCCTAAGACTTTATTTCATTGCTTGAAGAACCAAACCTTGACATAAAAATCGTATTTCCAAGGTCAAGAACTTATGCATGTAATAAAAGATTAAAAATCAGATTGAAATCCCAATAAAGTGGGTAAGAAAAGGATTCTTGTGTTGTCCAATCGAAGCAACACAAGTCACGCACTCAAAACCTTACAACGATTGGTTTGAAATTAAGAGCATGACATTAAAATGAATAAAAACACGAATTCAAAAATTAAATAATGTAAGATACATGGAATGAAATGTTTTAACACCCAAATTAATCCAAACTAGTAGCTAATAGATGTTTTGTAACTCCTTTGACATGTGTGTATCTCCCTCAAATGAACACCCACTGTTTAACCCAACATCGAGAGGAGGAGGAAGCTCGGGTGGAACTCCTTCTTCATTATTGATCTCCCTATGAGGATAGGGGCCTATAGAACTTCTAGGATGAGTAGGGGACTACTCTAGATCTCTAAAATTCCATATATTTTCTTCTTGTTCGAACTTGAAAATGATGATCCCAAGGTTCCATTTTATAGGCAAAGTGGAAGGTGGTTTTGGGCACACATATTTCTTAAAACCAATTGGCCCATGGTTTTCAACATCCAGAAAGTATTATCTAGATTTTGGAAAAACTAAAAATTTGTTTCCCCACCTCTTTACTATCTCTGAAAAAAGTTTGTCTTCATTTGGACACCTACATCTCAAGATATTGACAGAACCCAGCACACCACTTTTGACTTCGTGCAGATTCGGTGTCTTGGATAGATCAGTTCGAATGGGCCACCAAATGGAAGAATTGGGATTGGGTTCCTTTATAAAAGTTGTATCCCACATAATTTTGGACCAGAAAAAAAATATCATCCCATTTTATTCCACTGGTGTGTTTGGATCTTTCACATTATGGCCCATTTTTCTTGAACTTTTTCATGGGTCCTCCAAATCACCTCCACCTACAATACAATTATCAAAACAAGTAACATTTCCCTTTTTAACAGTGATAAACAAAAAATAATTAAATCAATATGAAGTGATTTTTTTTTTATTTTTATAATTTTCAATACAAAACTAGTTTAGCACAATGGTGTAAGGGTGAAAATGAAATAGTGAATTGTGGTGCGATCACACCCCCAAACCTAAACATTTTCACTCATGGGAAAAGTCATATTTCCAAAAATTATGCATGTAGATATTTACAACTTCATAAATATTTAACATTCAATGAAAATTTAATTCTTGGTAGAAATTTGATCCAAGAAAAAATCACACTAAGGAGTTATTCTCAATGATCATGGAAAAAGACGTCTCAAAAATTATATCAGAATGAAATTACAAGAGATGCATGATACTAATCGAAGAAAATAATTCAAAAGTTAATCATGTAATTAATTCTCCATGTGTGTTTGTGACAACCATTTCATGCCATTCTTTCATCTTTTTATCAAGTAAATATAAGTTATTTTAAACATTGTCTACTTACATGATCCTTTCTGCCGAACCTTTCCTATATACTTTGAAATCAAATTTCAAGACCCACTCACTTAAGAATTCCCAGAAGTCAAACCATAATCTCCTAACCTAGATATCTCCATATGTTGTACATTTCATCACTCCCCTCATTTATTTTTTTTTCAAAAGTTTCACTTGGAACAAATCTCACACTCTTCTCTCAACTCTTGTTCGATCTCCTCATGACACTAATTGTAATAGTTATAACAAGATAAAAAGTCTAGAAAGGATGGTTTTTGAACTACTTAATGTACATCCCTTTTTTAGGGTGTACAATAGTCAGATAATAGGTACACACACATGTGTCAATCTGGTACAGTAATGAAATAGATCAGATAAGGAAAAAATGTAAGGAAAAATAATTTTGTAAAGTAAAGAAAAATTAACCTAATATATATTTACCTTCTATTAAGTAATATATTTTCAAACTTCATGGTTGGGTGAAAATGTGTGTGGAGAAATTAAGTGACACAATTTTATCTTAAACTAATCATAAAAAGGGTACCATTATCCTTAAATGTTTCAAAATAGTATAACCATTTATATCATCTAAAAACTAAATTTCAAAATAAATTCACACCATAGTATTGAATTCTTGCTGAAATTCACATTTTATCAAAAAAAATTCTTTTTAATGTTAAAACGATATGAAATAGGTAAATTCCTCATGAATTCTTAATAAATTCCATGATTAATTGGGCATAAAAATTTAACATTTCGTCATAAAAGTGGGAGGAAATGAAGGGGGGGTGATAATACTATAAAATAAGAGAAAAAAATAACAAGAAAGAAAGATGATGAAAATTCCTAACTAACCCAGGAATATAACCATCCCCCACACCTAAAGTGTGTTGTGTACTCACTATAAAAAAACAGAATGTGGGAAGGAAGGATAAAACCTAGTGGGTGTCATTCATAGACTGATTTTTGAACATGGAATTCCTCCATCGAGGACTCTAGAATGGATTTGTGGAAGTGCTTCAGCCACTGCCCATTGATAGTGAAGGTTTCCTTGGTTCCTTCATTTTGAACCTGAACAACACCAAATGAAGAGACATTAGTAACAATGTATGTTCCAAATAAGTGGTAATGAAGTTTACCTGGATTCAAATTTAGCCTTTAATTATAGAGGAGTACCTTCTACCCAATGTGAAACTGACGATGAAGGATGATACAGTCGTGGGAAGCCTTGGCTCACTCCTTATAAATCCAGGAGTTCTCATATGAATCTCTTCTAATTTCCTCCATCTCCTGAATCTACAAATTCTTTTTATCACCTATAATAGAAATATTATAATTTCATTGTCTGATGTCCTAGTAGGCTTAATGATCAATCTCAATAGGGAGGTGGAAACTCTTTCCAAACACAAGTTGACAGGGTGACATTCCAATGGGAGTTTTAAAGGTAGTATAATAAGCCCATAATGAATCATCAAGTCTAAGACTCCAATCTTTTCTATTAGGTTGAACCATTTTTTAAAGAATATATTTTACCTCCCTATTTTACACCATGGTTTGACCATTGGTTTGTGGGTGATATTCAATAGACACTCTATGTTCGACCTCTTACTGATGCAAAATAGATTGCATTGTTCAGTTGTAGAAATGAGAACCCTAATCACTGATGATGAACCTAGGTAATACAAACCTATAGAATATTTGGGTTCTCAAAAATCCCACAAATGCCTTAGAATCATAATTCCTTGTAGCTCATGCATCTACCCATTTTGAAACATAATCCACTACCAGAAGAATGTAAAGGTTCCAAAATGAATTGAGGAATGGTCTCATAAAATCAATGCCCCAAACATCGAAAATTTCATGTAAGAGAAAGGGTTTTTGTGACATTTCATTTATTTTATATACATTCCCCATTCTTTGACAACGAGAACAATATTTAAAAAAACCATGAGAATTCTGAAAAAGTGTTGTCCAAAAGAAACCAGAATCAAGGACCTTGCAAGATGTCTTTTGGGGACTAAAGTGTCCCCCAAAAGAAAGAGTGTGATAGAACCTAAGGACATAATGAAACTTGCTATCAGGAACACAACACCTGAGGACTTGATCACTACATGTGCGCCAAAGGTAGGGGTCATCCCAAATGTACCAATGAGACTTATTTTTTAGATGTTCGTCCTGGTTTTTATTGAAATTAGTAGGAATTAAAGATGCTACCAAATAATTTACAATTTTGGCATACCAAGGAATAGAATCTTTCACTCAGTACAATTGATTATCTGGAAACATTTCATTTATGGGAATACAGGGGGATGAGTCAATGTCTGAGGATAAGAGGATCCTACTGATATGGTTAGCCACCACATTCTCTACTCCTTTTTTATCTCTAATTTCTAAATTGAATTCTTGAAGTAGGAGCATCCAACGAATGATACATGGTTTGACTTCTAGTTTCTTAAGGAGATACCAGTGGGCCGCATGGTCTGATAACATAATGACTTTGGACCCTAAAAGATATGACCTAAATTTATCCAAGGAAAACATAATGGAAAGAAATTCTTTTTCAGTTATGGTGTAGTTTTCTTGGGTAGGGTCTAGTGTACATGAGGCATAGACAATGACATGTGGATCTCAATTGACCCTCTGTGATAATACTACCCCAACTGAATAGTTATGGGCATCACACATGAGCTCAAATGGTAAATCCCACCAAGGAGGTTGGATTACCAGGGGTGACATGAGACTCAATTTTAACTTATTAAATGCTTCCTCAAATTATTTATCAAAAACAAATTCCTTTTCATTTTAGAGCGATCAGGATAGGGGTAGTGTAATTTTACTAAATTCATGAATGAAATGACGGTAAAATCCAGTATTAGCTAGGAAAGATTTCACATCCTATACATTTTTGGGGAATGTTAATGAAGAAATGAAATCCACTTTTGAGTTATCTACTTGGATACCATCACCATAAACGACATGTCCCAAAACTATACCTTATCTCACCATGAAATGGAATTTATCATAATTTAATACGATATTTTTTTCAATACAACGACGTAGGAATGGACCAATACTACTAAAAAATTCATCAAAAGAGGATCCATAAATAGTGAAATCATCCATGAATACTTCCATGCAATTCTCTAGGTAATCCGAAAAAATACTAACTATGCATTGCTGGAAAGTACCTAGAGCATTCGAAAGACCAAATGGAATCCTTCTATATGAAAATGTGCCAAAGGGGAAAGTGAAGGTTGTCTTTTTATGATCCTCAGGGGCAATATGGATATGAAAGTATCCAGAATACCCATCAAGGAAACAAGTATGGGACTTCCCTGCTAACCTCTCTATCATTTGGTTAATGAATGTCAATAGGAAATGGTTCTTTATAGTGTGTTGGTTTAATTAGTGATAGTATATACATACACACCAACTATTATACACATGAGTTGATACCAATTCATTGTTTTCATTTTTTATTACTATAACACTAGTTTTTTTAGGATCAACTTATACTAGACTAACCCATTGGTTGTCAGAGATGGGGTAAATGATTCCAATAGACAATAATTTTGTTACCTCTTTTTTAACAACATCTTGGAGGTTTTGGTTTAGTCGATGTTGTGATTTCCTCACTAGTTTAGCCTCATCATTTAACAATATATAATGTATCGAATTGATGGGATAATACCAGGAATGTCTGCAAGTGTCCATCCCAAATCTTGTTTATACTCCCTCAAAAGTTCAAGTAGTCTCAATTCATGCTCATGAGGGAGTGAACTAGCAATGATGAAAGGAAACTTGTTTCTATTATCAAGATAGGAATATTTTAAATCTTGAGGTAGTTGTTTTAGTTCCAATTCAGGGGTATTTTGGATTGATGGGAGTGTGTGTAAAAGTGAGTGGTCACTAATCTCATCTAACTGCTCAATGTTATTGTCCTCAGATGAGGAATGAGATTTTATAATCTTAGCAGTATTATTGATGGTTATGTGATCCTTAGTGTTCGAGAAATAATCAATTAACAAACATGCATGAAATTTTTCCTGACCACTACAAAATTCCATACATGATTAATTTCACAGAATTTCAATCAATGATAAAAACTTAGAAAGGGGATCATAGGAAAGAAAAGATTTTTTTCAGGGGAATGGAGTACATCAATTGAATTAACAGAGAGAGGGGAATTTTTTTCTGAGGGGTGATTCATGGAATCAAGGATGTTGAAGTGGAAAGTGTCACCATGAAAATCCATATATAATGTACCATTATGGAAATTAATTATGGTTTTGGAAGTTTTCAAGAAAGGTTACCCCAATATAATCAGGGCATGTCCATTCATCTTATCATCTTCTATTTTAAGCACATAAAATCACCAGGAAAAATTAAAATTTTCACCCTCACAAGAACATCCTATAACACACCAGTGAGGTGTGATGTACTTAAATTTTTGAGTTGAACAACAATTCTTGTTGTCTTTAATTCTCAAACCTATAATTTAGAGTAAATAGAGTGAGATATCATATTTATATAGGTACCCAAATCAAGCATAACATTGGAAAAGTAGTACTCCTCTATGGTGAATGGAATCGATAATGTTCCAGGATCATTGAATTTGGTGGGAAGTGATGGATCTATCAATGATGAGACATTCCTCCCCAATATCAACTTCTCATCACCTCTAAGTCACCTTTAGTGTGTACATATATCCTTCCTGAAATTAGAATATCTTGGAATTTCTTTCAAGGCATCAATCAAGGGGATTTTAACCTGAACTTTTTTGAAGGTTTCCAATATTTCCTTATCAAGTTAAGTTTAATTTTTTTCATTGGTTGGGTGGTCCTTTGGGGAAATGGAATAATAATGGTTGGGATAGGTGACTCATCAACATACACACTCTTTCCTTTGGAAGGGCTTCTCTCTGGATAAGGATTTTCTTCTCTTGGACCATTTTTAGTAGTTGGGATGGTGGTTTCCTCAGGAGGGTATGACTCTAATGAAGGGTTAATTTGGTTTTTAAGTTTTTTCCCACTACTAAGGGTGATGGAACTAATATTTCCCTTATATCTGTGTTTAACTACTAGTTGATAGGTTTGTTTACCCAACCCATGACTTTGAATTTCCCCCACAGAGTTAGCGAGCTAGCCTAATTGGGTTTTTAGGTATTGTATGAATGCTTGGGTGGTTTATTGGAATTTTATATTGTTTTTAACCATTTGTTTCATCATATATTCTAGGATGGGCTTGGGTTTTGGAGGGGGTTGTTGGAAAGGAATTTGTGGTGGTTGGGTATTTTTGGGTGGTGTTGGTGGATGAGTACTCCGCCCCAGTTGGTGCCATTATTGTTGAGGTTGGTTTGAATGCCTCCTTGCCTATAAGCTTGGTTTTCTTTCCACCAAGGGCTGGATAGATAGTAAGGTTCTTGCATAAAGGGTTATTTATATGGGTGACCAAGAAAGATTGTATCAAAACTCTCAGAAGTTTATCTTAGTTGGGGGAATTGGTCAGAATAATGGGTGTAAGAAGAACATATTCCATAGTGGATGGGAGGAGGAGATTGGAATTTCCCTTGGAAAATATAAAGTTTTCGAATAAGGGTACTTACCTCTTCAAACTTCATGTCCACCTTATTCTTGAATTCAGTACTTTGAACCTCATGGACACCTCGAATATGTACATTAGATCTTGAACTAAATTGTTGAGTGTTTTATGCCATGTTATCAATTAGGGTTCTTACCGCAATTGAGGTCTTATCAACTAGCGCACCACCTGCAGCAACATCAATCAAATTTCAATCAATAGGAATTAAACCTTCATAAAAATACTTAATTAAAAGTTGTTCACTTATTTGGTGGTGTGGAAAACTTGAACAAATCCTATTAAATCTTTCCAAGTATTAATAAAGTGTTTCTCCTTGAGATTTTCTTATCTCACATATTTCTTTCCTTATTTTTGTGGTTCTAGAGACTGGGAAGTATTTTTAATAAAAAAACATTTCATGTTTGCCCAACATCTAATTGGTGAATTAACATAATAAAACCAATATTTTGTAGTGTCTTATAATGAAAATGGGAATTACCTAATCTTAACATTTTCTTCATCCACATTAGCAGGTTTTAATGTCAAGCAAATATTATGAAATTATTTTAAATTATTGTGTTAATATCCTTGTGTGAGTCCATGGAATCTTATTAATAAATTAATTAAACCAGATTTAAGTTCAAAATTGGGTGCCTCGCCTTAAGTTTGAATATAAGTGGGTTGGATATCAACATTAGGTGAGGTTAGTTATTTTAATGTTCAATTATTTTTATCCATGTTATACAATTTTAATTCAGTTTTAACATGGGTTTCAGAAGAATAAGAAGAAGGATAAAGAATTGGGTTGATGTTTTGTGTGTCCTCCTTTACAGGGTTCTCTTGTGCGTCTTGGTTTCACTGACATAAGATCTTATCAAGTTCATATTTGAATGGAATTATTTCCTCTAATGAATGTAAGGACCCGACCCTAGTTTCCCAGAGCCAGTGCCTTATTTTATTACATTAGAATATAAACAAGGAATATGAATTCAAAAGGACCGAGTAGTTTCATAGCTTTAGAAACAATATACATACATAACTTCAACATTACAACTTTAAATTAAATGCAACATATAAGTTTTATTGGGAACATCCACAAATCTAAGTTTATCTTTGCAGGTCATTCCTAATAAACTTCTTCATGTCCTAAGAAAATGAAACATAATAAAGGGGTGATCTCAAATGCTCAGTAAGGGTAAGAAATAGAGTAGAAGATATCATAAACATAAACATTATTCATGGTGAATAACTAAAAACACATGCCTAAAAAAATAAACTTGAACATAATATGGTAGGAATAAGAGTAAAATAAATTATGCCATAATAAAACATAATCATGGGTATTATACTAGTCAAATAACTACATGAAATATCAATAATAGTTTCATAATGAGGGAATGCATAATTAGGGAAATCATAACCATATCGTCAAAGCCTCGTTCCAAGACCATAAATAACCATTTTGTCAAGGCCTCATGCCAAGACCTAGTTTGTCTCATGAGACCTACCGAAGAACGGAGGGGATATAGTGGGACCCAAAAGACACTTACTAATTCCAATTAATTCCTCATATTAATGGGGATAAACATAAACAACATATAAATTCTTATTGAAATTAACATATGAAATGTAAATAACGTTCCCCAAACATTAAGCATAAACACTAACCATTTAGAGTAAATTGGTGGATGTTTTTAACATAGCACATCCACAGCCAAACTAATAATAAACCATTCAATTAAATATGGTAGATGATATCATAAAATATTAATCCCAATAATACATACGAATCAACAATAGTGTTGAAATAGAGGAATATACCCTTATAAAATCTTCGAGTAATTCTTGAGATAAATACTCTTTTACTTTGAAAAGAAGAGTTCTTTTGGAAAAGTCTTTTTATAAAACCAAAAGTGAAGTAATATAGTATTTTCATAATAAAATGAGTTATTTTATAAATATAATAGTTTATAAAAACAAATTATAGAGTTCCCTTGAAAATAGGTAAGAATTTGAGAAATTTCCTTGAATCGGGCTTGTATTTCAGGAAGAATTTTTGAAAGATTCTTTTAAAACATGTAACTCTCCATAAATGAAAGTAGGATTATGGTTAGTGCACATATATAGAAAATTAAAACATAATTTATGAGGGGTAAATATGAATAAATAAGAATTTTATTGAGGTAAGTAGAGAATAAAAGTAACCTGAATGAAAATGGAGGTTCGGGTAGAAAATACTTAAACTTTGTAATCAATTGAATTGTATGACCAAAAATTAATAATCATAAAATGATACATTTAATATCATTATTATAAATATATTCATGATATAAAACATCAATGGGTAGTATAAATACACCATACACAAGTAGTAGTAGTGAATACGGAATATATCACAAAAATGGAAGTGAGATGAAGAAACTCTTACCTTAAGTCTGAAGGTGTTCTCTACTTGATATTAATGACCTGAATAATTAAATTTAGGTTCAATAATTAATAATTCTAGAACCTACTATTCATTTAATTGATTTATTACAACCTTATTAAGTTCATTCATGTCATTTTTGATGGGTCAAGAGGTTCAATTTCATTGTTTGGGTCTGTTTGTTTCATGATCGACATACTTATATACATGAATGGAGAATCGTACAAAATGATGATGGTTGTCCAAAATTGAAGTTATATGTTATTACTGAACATCAAGAATGTTACATGGTTGTAAATTTAATTTTTTTACTTGGAGTGAAGATGAATCATTATATAAATTATTTAATGATAACCGTTTGGGGTAATTAGCAGTTTTTGAACACAACAAACTCATTTTGCTTTATAAATCAAAACCATGTGTATAAAAAGATTCCAAATCCATAGATTATAAATAATACATATATTATAGTATGTTTCAACCATAATAATGGTTTTATGACCATAATAGAAGATGGTAATAGAAATTGAAAACCCATCATCCTTGAATGTGGTAAATTAGCACATCTCAGATGGTATTTTTTACTACTTGCATAAAAAAGGGGTAAAGAATAGATGATAATAAATTATTCCATAATTATAAAAACATTAAATTACATGTAATTTACTGGATTTTTCATAACATTTGGATGAGGATAGGTGAGAATAGAAAAGAAAACAAAGAAATTTGAAAAGAAAGTAAAAGAATTGAAAAGAGGAATTTACCTCTTGAATTAATCTTCCTTGAGAGCCTCTTTAGGAGATAGGATTTGTTCTTTTGAGGATACCAGGGGTTTATAGATGTGGGGTAGGATATTAGGGAGATATTGGGGAAAAATTTGGACTAGGAACAAGGCTTTAGAGGAGTGAAGAGAAGAGGAAGTGAGGGGGGGGGGGGGTTATAGTGGAGGAGAGGAGTAATTTTTAAATATATTAATCATTATTGTTTTTGATCAATACCAGCAATAGTATTGATTATTGTGACCAATAATAGTAATATGTGCATTTTATTTTGAAACAAGTGTTCTTAAATCATCCTTACATCACTTATGACTCAATAAGTCATGTATTTAGTATTTATCATAAATTATCATATTTTACTATTCACCTAAAATTGAAGTATTTTAGAAAAATACCAAAATTCACCATAACCATTTTTTGATGTTTAGAATCTAAAAATAAATTTCATTTTATCAAAATAATTTTCTAAATATATAAAATTTAATTTTAAAATTAAATTATTATTTGATTGAAAAATATGGATTTTAAATTTAAAACTGATTTTATAATACTTTCCAAAATTAACTATGGTCTCATAAAATTATCCTAAAATCATTAGAAAACAAAATATTTATTTAGGAACCCATTTTATGAAAATAAATTAATTTATTAATTTAAAATTGTAATTAAATATTTATCACTCATAAAAATATGAATACTGAATTAATAATTTATAAAATATTATACTTCATTTATAAGGTGCCTAAATTTTATTTATAATTTCATGGGTGAGGTTACTATTCATAAGGGTCATATTATTATTCATAAGGGTAACATTAATATTCATAAGGGTATTTTACTATTCATAAGGGTAGGTTACTATTCATAATGGTAGGTTACTATTCAACAAAAAATAAGTTTGTTCTATCAGACTCCAAAAAATCACCCTGAACACAACTGTGTATGTCAGATTTTCAAAATTCAAATCACAGAAGTGAAAAAGTTATGTTTATTGGCTCGGTTATAACAAAGTTTTGTTTTTAGAGACTCAATGTTTCATGTATTCAATATTAAATTTATTTTAAAATCCTTGGGGTGTTATAATGAATATATCATAATGCAGAAGGCCTAAAAAGGATTATTTTATAAATCAACTAAAAAATGAACAAATAATTACAAAATACACAATAATTTTATAAAAAAAACAAACATTAAAAACAAAAGTGATCCCTAAAAACAATGCTAAAATTTGATTGCTTTGTCATGACACGTCAAATTGATTATGATTTTAAGTTTTATTTATAGTGTAGGGAAGACCCTAGGTCGTCTCTCAAGGAGAATTTATATATTTAGAGTATGAGTTTTTAATAAAAAGTACTAAAAAGGGGGGTGATTTTGAACACAGTTTTAAGAAAATAACTTAACTTAAAGAGTTTAATAGTTGACAAACCAAGTGGATTTTGAAAAATATGAGACAAAGGGGTCATTGTGATTTTTCTACACACATTTCAAGTTCATTTTTCTTATAGATTCATTTAGGTTTGGATTAATTCTTTGGTTGAACTTAATTAGAATCCTGATTAATTCCTAAGCCTTTATTTCATTACTTGAAGAAGAAAACCTTGACATAAAAAACATATTTCTAAGGTCTAGAGATTATAAATGGAATAATAGTTTCAAAATCAGATTTAAATCCCAGTAAAGTGGGAAAGAAAAATATTCTTGTGTTTTCCAATTGGAACAACACAAGTCACACACTCAAAACCTCACACTGGTCGGTTAGAAATTAAGTGCATAACATTCACATTCATAAAAACAAACTTTCAAAAATTAAATCATGTAAGATACATGGAATGAAATGTTTTAACACCCAAATTACTCCAAACTAGTAGATAATATATTTTCTAGAACTCCTTTGACATGCGAGTAGCTACCTCAGAACTAACGCCCATCATTTAGCCCGGCATCGAGAGGAGGAGGAAGCTCGGGTGGAAGTCCTTCTTCATTCTTGACCTCCCTATGAGGATAAGGGCCTCCATAAATTATAGGATGAGTAGTGTAATCCTATAAAACTCTAAAATGGTATATATTTTCTTCTAGTTCAAACTTTCAAATGAGGATCCCAAGGTTCCATTTTATAGGCAAAGTGGAAGGTGGTTTTGGGCACATAGATTTCTTAAAACCAATTGGCCCATGGTTTGCGATATCCATACAGTCTTATATCACTTTGTAAAAAACTAAAAAGTTTTTTACCCACATCTTTGATATCTCTAAAAAATTTGGCTTCATTTGTACACCTACATCTTGAGATATTGACAGAACACAGTACACCACTTTTGACTTCGCACAGATTCGGTGTCTTCAAAAGACAAGTTTGGATGGGCCACCAGATGGCCGAATTTTTCTTGGGTTACTTCATGAAAGTTTTATCTCACATAATTTTGGATTATCACACAAAATATTATCCCATTTGGATGCATAGTTTAGTATAAGTTTTCGGTTGATTCCAATGGTGTGTTTGGATCCTACACAGTTTGACCCATTTTTCTTAAACTACATCGTGGGTCCTCCAAATGACCTCCACCTACAACAGAATTATCAAAACAAGTAACATTAACCTTTTTAATAGAGATTAAAACAAAATAATTGAATAAAATATGAAGTTAAATTTGTAATTATTTTTATAATTTTCAATACAAAACTAGTTTAGCGCAGTGGTGTAAGGGTGAAAATGAAACAGTGAATCGTGGTGTGATCAATAAGCAATCTAAAACACTTTCACAGTGGATATTATCTTAAGTGACAAGTGTTTTTCACACTTTTAAAAAAAATCTCAAACAAAAACTTGGTGTGATCCCCATTCTACTCCATTTCCCAATAATTTTATTGTTTACAAGCCAGCGCTTTGTCTCCTCCTCTACCTCGATCTCCACCTCTACCTCCTCCTCCACCTCAGTTTTTAACTCTGATTACACCTACACCTCAGCCTCCACCTCCAACTATAAATTTTATTCCACCTACACCATTTCCCAACAATTTTATTTTTTTAGGTTGGTTCTTTGAAACAAATTGATTTCCTCCATTATACTTCTCCTTAAAAAACATATCAAAAATAATATATAAGAATTCAGAAACTAATGTTTCACACCCCAAATATATTTCTAAGGTCATAGCCCATACTAGATCAAAAACATAATAGTTAATCACCTAAATTTTTTGTTGAAAACTATTCTTACATATTGTACTATACCCACTCATCTCTAAACAATTTTACTTCTTCTTTTGAGTACGAAGGTTTTCAGTAATCTTAGTAGTATTGAGAAAATATAGACAAACAAATGTTTAAGAGATATTTTTAATGAAATTTTAATTAACTTCATAAATTACATGTTTGGGGATACTGGTATTTTGATGGTTTATTATCCCTCTCATAAAATTTCCAACATAATATCCACAATCATTTCCATTATATTAATTAATACACTATAGAAACATTGAGAAAAATAAGTAAATTGTTTTGAAATATGTTTTTATAGTTAAATATTTCTATATATACCTTAATATGTTTCTATTTTTATTAACCCATAAGATTTTTATGTTCAGACACTGACTTCATTCCATGATTTAGCCTATATTTATTAACCACCCTATCAAAAAAAATCTTATTAAAACTCAGACTGAAAAATATAATTCAAATTTTATCTATAAAATGTTGATTTTAGTGTATTAAAAATTGTCAATACACATCATGTGTGGTTATTTTGTTGGATATCTATGCATTGGTCCAAAAAAATATTTGGCGTATCCAGATTGACTGTTATCAGCATCCAGTGGTGCCTAAAAAACAAAAAAAAAGTAATGAAAAAAAATAAAAAAATATTTTATGTGATTATATTGTAGTGTTTTAATTCTACATTGTACACATCAAAAATATTATATCATATATTGTTTTTTTCTCAAACACTTCAAGTAGCACATCGTTTTTCTTCTTTATTTCATCCTTATGTGAAGTAAGTTTTTCTGTAGAAATGTTACAGGGATTAATGAATCCAAATCATGATTCACATGGTTTTCCCTTTATATAGTAGTAATATAAATGAATATAGAAAATATGAATAGTTATTAACTTTAATAAACATATTATCTCACTATTTGGAGATACGTATTATGAAAATGCACCTTATGTATGTATTCACAACTAAGCCTCCCATCCATTCATGCTAGAGAATCTCATTTATACTCTAAAGACCAACTGTGTCATTCATGAAAGTTCCATATATTTATTTTTCATATAGAATGTAAGGAATATTTTAATCTTTAAATGTGGTCTCTGAATGAAGTTGTAATGATAATAAATGTTTCTCTGGAACTGGCAGGGAGATGGTACTCTTGGAAGTTCATTTTTATTTCTTAGTTGAGTCACTAGATTGTCTTGATCTGACCTTCCTTTTCCCCATCGCTTTATCCATATATAATATCATACCTCACTTCAGAACATTTTTTCATAAACTATTATAATTTTTTCATATGAAAAAATTGTTAAATACATACCTCATGTACCTTTATGATATTAGACAGTCATTCTATGAAAGTTCCAATAACATCATTGACCATTGTAATATCTAGATCATCAAGTGGAATAGGAAACTGAGCATTCAGATAATGATCTAACTTAATTTAATGTCCTATAATTTCTATATATTTTTTATATGGAATTATTTTGAGACCGCGAAATCTGATGGCGCGTGATTCCGAGGCCCAGAGTGCCCGGAATGATCCGGCAAAAAATGTTAAGTTTAAAAAATAGCACGTGAGTGGTTTTCCTGAAAAAGTGGAATAACTCTTAAACAAGTACCTAGATCAGAAATCCAAGGTCACTATTGCATTCAGGATGGTAGGTTTACCCTAGGTGCGACATAATTTTAGTCGGCGCAGGCCTCCAGTAGGAAAACCCGAAAATGGCATAACCATAAATTAAATAATTAAATAAAATTATTTTATTTTTCAAATGCTTATAACTCATGAATGGTAAATTGGATTGAAAATATTATACCACCATTGAACTCTTGAGGGTATTCTTTCCTTAGGATGATACTAACATTGGCTGGCGTGGGCCACCAGTGAAAGTTAGTTTTTGGTCATAATGAAAATAATTAAGTGTCAATTATTTTATTGTAAATTCCATAACTTCTAAATGGTAACTCGGATTCAAAATCTGAGAGTATTATTGAGATCGTGAGGGAATTTTCTCATTAGGTGGAGCCTAACCTCGACTGGCATGAGTTGAGGGTGACTGTTAATAATTTTCTAAACTTTATTTTCGGGTGTGTTCAGTAAACGCGCAGACATCATTTTCTAACTTTTGAACCGGTGCTCAGATTAAAAATATGAGGGCACCTTTGAATCCACAGTGCCAGGATTAACTTAAGGGAGGATTCACTTCGACCGCATTAGGTCTGGAAAAAAAGTTAGATTTTGGGATCCCTTTTGGGAAGCAGTTCCTTTGACGTATCCCAGCAAGCCCGACCGAGCTGAGTCGGACCAAGGTGTGGTCACCCCCGTTTCTCAGAAAGTGGTGTAACTAACAGACCTGGCATCCATTTGATGAACCTTCTATGGAACCGAAACCCTTAGTATGAGGTATTCATTTTGGTATACTTCACTTGAGTTTTGGAGAAAGTTAAAGTGCGGCTGGATTGGATTGAACTCGAATCTAACTAGGTCCTCGAAACTAAAACGCTTATAAGTCATAGACCGAGCGTCTGATTGACACGCTGTCTATTGCATTGGAACCATTACGAAATGAATGTCCTTTGGGATACTTATTAGTGGAGCTTCATGGAATTTGAGGTATGACTGATGGATTTAGGATTAGTTCTCCCAGAATCAAGAGTATTATGAGCGGGAATCCACTGGGTGGCAGTGAGGTGGTGGTTGGAGACAGATCATATGGAGGTTAGTATCGAGCGATCCTGTGTGAGTCAGCACCGATCCTGTGTGGGTCAGCGCCCAACAATCCTGTGTGGTTCAGCACATACCAATCCTGTGTGGTTCATATCTTGTGTGGGTCAGCGCTCAACAATCCTGTGTGGGTCAGCACATACCGATCCTGTGTGGGTCAGATCCTATGTGGGTCATGCGGGGGTTAGTACCTAATGACTCTGGGTGGGTCGGATCCTGTGTAGATCATTGTGGGGGTTAGTACCTATCGATCCTATGTGGGTCAGACTCTGTATAATCAGCAGTAGTGCCTCTCAACAGAATAAGATGATCTAGCTTCTCCACCAATCATCTATACTTTTGTACCTTACTTATATACTTGGTGTGAGATGAGTCTTTTACCTTTGTGGTGATATCTTCGTGGTGATACCTATGTGGTACTTTTACCTTCATGGTGATATCTTTGTGGTGATACCTCTATGGTACTTTTACCTTCGTGGTGATACCTGTGTGGTACTTTTACCTTAATGGTGATGTCTTTTTGGTGTTACCTATGTGGTACTTTTACCTTCATGGTGTTATCTTCATGGTGTTACCTATGTGGTACTTTTACCTTTGTGATATTCTTTCTTCATGTATGAGACGGGTATATCTTGATAAATTAGGTATATGTATGGGCATATACCTAAGTAGAGTTGATAACTGTTTCGTGCTTTGTGATTGAGGTCTTTCTTTGTGATTTTCCTTTGTGGAACTCTATGAGACCTTCGGGGGTCTCGAGGTCCCTACTGAGTATTGTTATACTCACCCCTACATGGGATTTTCCCGCAACTTATTGTATCTTGTGCAGACGACAGACAACGTTGATCGAGGCTGAGGGAGACAGGACTAAACGGTGCTCATAGGTGGACCATTTTACGTGGCGTGATGTAGGACTACTGATTGTGAGTTGTACCTACCCTTTAAGTAAGATCCTTTTTGGATGATCCAAGAGCTGTTTTTCTCTTTTCAGTTGTACTTGTACTTTCCATTTGGGATTATATTCCAACCCCTTTACTTTTAGCACACTTTTTACTATAGCATTTTACTTAGGGGTTTCTTATTTTGTGTTCTCAGTTTGTGTGTTTGTATAGGTTTAAAGTCAATTCCTTCCCATTAAGGGATACGCCTTTTCGGTGCTAGTCGTCAACCCCTGGCCTATGGAAGGCGGGCTTGGGGTTAGTCACGACACAGGTCCTAGGGGGACATGTCATGATAAAGTGGTATCATAGGAGTCATTTCTACCGAAGAACTAGGACTCTGATATTTTATATATAGAAATATTGTTAAGTGTTATGAGTGTGGTTTTCAGTTTGGGGAATCCAGTGTTAGTGCGACGGCCGACGTATCCATACACCAGGACCCTGAATTCTGATTTCTGACTTCGTTCATGAAAACACTGATTTCATGTGTTTTTGAAAAGTTTTTCTTTTGATATATTTGAGTCATATCACCAAGTATAACTTATTGACCATGGAACACCTGTTTTCCTTTAGGATAGCACCACATAGACAGCCAGCTAGGATTCTCGAGAGAGTACATGATGACGGCCCACCGAGAGATGAGGCTTCGGTGCAAGGCCCTCTTACAGTGATAGTACCATCGAGTGGTGCACCAGTAGCACCACCACCTATTGGAAAGTAGATTCTACTAGCCCCACCAGTAGAGGGTGCACGCCGACTGAGTGCATTGCATGAGTTCTAGTGGTAGAGGCCTCTGAGGTTTCAAGGCAAGATAGATCCGTAGGTAACTGATAACTGGTCAGAGGCTGTGACTAGATTTTTCCACCTAGTTGGGACATCCATAGATCATATGGTGATCCTAGATGCTAGTCTTTATCAGTGAGTGACCATGAGGATGGTCTGCATAGTGATGAGGCTTCGGTACATGGACTGTGTCCCGAGATGGTACCTTCAGGTAGTGTGTCAGCTATATCACTGCCCATTGGTCAGCAGTTACAATCGGCGGTACCGGTAGAGGACACATGTAGGCTTGGTACTATACACGTGTTTCAGTATCAGATACCCCTAAAGTTCCAAGGCAAGTCAACTCACAGGAATCTAAGTACTGGATTGAGGAGGTGACCGAGTTTCCATCTAGACATGGTACCATTCGAACAGATGGTGGTCTTGGTAGAGAGCCTTCTACGTGGCTCAGCAGGATGATGATAGGGTTTATATTACCCTGATTTTGTGATGAGGTGGATTTTCAGTGGACAAGATTGAGAACCTTCCTCAGAGTAGGGGGTCTCTTGCCATAAAAATCTAAGGGGTGAGTGTTCTCTAGAGATTCTACAGCTTCGGGAGGATGACATGATGGTAGATGAGTATTCATCGAGGCGTACTGACCATCCTAGGTACTCGATGAATACAGTACGGTAGGTGCTTCAGGGCTTAGACCTCCAAGAGTGGTGTGTTTAGGGACATCCGAGCTAGAACTATTCCTCTAAAAATTCCTACTTATGTTAGGGTGGTAGAGAGAACCTTTGTGGGTGAATGTTCTTTGGTTGAGTGGATACATACATTGAATGTTAGTAGTGGGAAAGTAGGAAATTGACGCCAGTCTTAGAGACTTGGGTGTGTAAAATGTTTCAGGAAGAGGAAGTGATATGGGAAGATGAATCTGTAGGGTAGCAGACGTGGAAGTGGAGCTAGGAGAGCAGCATGAGGTGATATACATTTCAACATGTCACAACCACCACCCCAATGTGGTCCCCACCAAGCTCAGGGAGCTGGAGGACAGGGAAAGGGAGTATCTATATGCGGTCAAGGGGTGTGACCCAAGGGCTCCAGGAACGATTCGAGGTATGGTCTATGTCTACTACTAGCTACCGTATTAATAGACATAGGTACCAATCATTCCTTCTTTCCACGAATCTTGTTCAAGACCTAGAGTTTCCAGTTAAACTGAGGACTTGAATCTTACGTCTGGAGATACCTTTGGGAGGATACTCGATAATCACACTTAAGTTGATAGTGTGATTTGACCCTTGAGGCGAGAGTTTCGGTTGGAACCTCTTGGTGGTAGCGTCGAGGCCTTACAACGTTAGTTTGGGTATGGAATGGTCATCCATAGTTCATACTCAGATTAACTATATTTGGAAAAAAGGATGTAGTATATCTACAGTGTTGGAATGGGTTTTCCTAGGTCAGCGAAAAAGGAAACCCAGGCAGCACAAGATAAAATCATGCACAGGAGGGTGCAACAAATCACTCTTGAGTCGTCCAGCCATAACCTCATGGCAGCATGAGATTTGAGTTTTTAATTCCCAATAGCAGTGGCAGAGTGTGGGGAAATATTTCAAAAGATGTTTCCAATATTACCTCACTGAAGGGAGAGGGACTTCCGCTTTGGATGGGTACTACCCAAGATTTTTACCTGACTTCACCAGGGTAGCAACACCCTTGTCAGCTTTGATGAAGAAGGGGGCCTTTCCTATGGACAAAGAAGTGTCATCAGAGCTTGCAGAAGCTGAGACAGAGACTAACGAGTGCCCCCATATTAAGTCTACTAGAAGAGGGTGTTGGGTATGTAGTCTACTACGACGCATCGGGGACCAGACTAGGTTGTTTCCTGATGTAGGAGTGGGCAGTGACCGCCAAAGGCTCACGACAGTTGAGACAACACAAGTAGAACTACGCTACCCATGATATGGAGTTAGAATCAGTGGTCTTTTCACTGAAGATGCAACAAAACTACTTGATGGGTGAATGATTTACTATTTACTTTGAACACAAGATGTAACACCCCGAGATTTTTATGAGAAATATTTTGATTTTATGTTATATACATCATCAAAGGAATCTTTCACTACACACAACACTAGCTTGGCTTGCTTTACACGCAATCACGACCTTCCTCGATAACTTGTGTTGTACGTAATACTGAGTTTCACTAAACAACGATATGCTATTTAAATATTATTAAAACTAGCCGTTATGAATAGTAATACCCAATTTTATAAATTTTATAAATTTTATCTTTCAAAATGGACTTCATTTTTGGATTTGTAATATCGAAATTAGCCTAGGGTGAAATATTGGTAATTTTCTGAAAACTTTCAATTTTTGATGAATAGTGAAAACACTGGGCTACTATTTAAAAACCCACTTTTTATTTAAATAATTATTTATTTTATTTAAATTTATTTTAGGTCAAAATTGATACATAATACCTATATAAGTTCAATGTAATTCATTGGAGTCTTTTTATAATAATTTTTTATATATAAAAATTTTATTGAACTTTTCACCATCTTTTACCCACCTCCTAGGAGAATTTGAAAATTTACATAAAACTTAATTTTACCTCTTCTGTGAGTGGAATTTAAAAAATCCGAGAGACATGGTTAATATCAAGGACTAAAATTGGTTCAATAAGATAAAAATAATTTTTGGTGAATAGTAAATTTTTACTTTTTTTTACCACGGTTAAAAGTAAATAGGGTAATTAAGAGTAAAAATGAAATTATTATTACCCTAACACATGTCCTAATTCTATTGTATAAGTTTAATTAGACCAAAAACAACCTTAGGAATAAAATATGACCATTTAGGTCCACTTGGATTAGATTAGGACATTTAATATTATTTTATTTAAAGAATAGTTAAAATAGTTAAAATCAAAGTTTAATAACTAATTAATTTTTAATATAGAGTTATACATAAGATAAATTCAACTATAAATATTAATTATAAAGATAAAAATATTTCCTACCTAATGATATTTTATTTATAATTTTTAGACATTAAATAATTTAAGTTATATATGACACAATGGTGATGCAGTAATTACCTAAATAATAAATTATTAAAATAATTGATATTATAAATACCCAAATAAATGTACTTTGAGACTTTTTATGAATTACACTAATTTTATAGGTTAATATGACATGTTAATAATGATTTAATTAACTTTTTTCGAACTAATCATGCTGTTATGATTTTCACAAAAATCAATTACCAAATAGTGTCAAAATTGACATAAAATAGTTTTTAAAACAAATATTATATTATTAATTGTTATTTTATTCCTAAAAATATAATATTCGGCAAAATTAATTATATAATGATACATATATTAATAATGAACCACTTGGGGTTCGTTTGGCTTTTTATAGTAAGTTTATTAACCTTATAGTGTAAGAAAACAAGAAGACGTGGTAAAAGTAAAATTATTTAATTTAAAGTTAAATCTAAATGATAAGGTTAAAATAGAAACCTAAACTTGTCTAAATTATATTTGATGAGAGTATATAGACCCATACCCACCCTAGATTTGAAATAAATCAATTTGGAGTTATTAAAAACAAATATTAATTTATAATAAAAAAATATTTTTAGTTTTTCCAAAGGTGCCTCTCTCCTCCCTTATAAAAGGGAACCTCCTCCCTCTCCTCCTCACACCACTTTGAGCTTTCAATCTCGGCCAACCCCTGAAAATTTATCTTCTCCACTTCCCTAGAAACATCCTAGAGGTCCTGGTCTTCTTCAAAGACCATCTTTAGTTCCCTAAGAGGAGGTTAAGAAGAGGCGCTTCAAAGAAGAGGTAATGTCTGTTACCGATTCTTTCAACTTTATTTATTCTTCTACTCCTTCTTTAGTTGTTTAATTATGAAGTAATAACATAAGTATCACTAATATACTTATATGTTATTATAAATATGAAACAACCCTATTTCACCTTCTATCCATCCTACGGAAATTGAAATCACCGCGCGTGCGTACGTACGGAATACTGTCTCCACGTCGTGGTGTAATTTGTTTTCCACCACAACCTTACTTGGATGGGTATAATGATGTAAATAATAACTATATATGATTATTTTAAAGTGATATTTATTCTGAAATAGTATACATACACTTCAATACAATTCCACGATCATGGGAACGATATCATCGCTCGTGCGTACGTACGGAATACTGTCTCCACGATGTGATGCGACTCGTTCTAAATGATCTTCATTGCATAATGATTATATAAATGAATTTAATGAATAAATATGATATATATTACACTAATACCATTATGGAAATGAGGTATCTATAACTTAAAAGAAGAATAAGAATTTATTCGACAAAACACGCATAAGAACAAAAAGCAATAAACACCCGAATAACAAGTAACAATGAAATATTACTAATAAGAAGCTAAGAATATAAGAATATGACCATATATGATATCATAACAATGGATATGATTCTGGAATAATTCAATAACATTATTTAAATCATTATACAGGATGTTCGGACACGTATGAAGCAAATCGGACCTAAGGTAAGGGAAAATCTCACAATCTCAATTTTTATCCGAGATTGTTTATACTTCGGTAATTACTGGGAAATATTTATCATCCACATACATGTTTCATCAATATTTAATATTATTTCTATCCTCCTACAATTTTTTAAATCCAATCTTACCCTTCGGTGAGTTTTTAGTAAAAGATATGAAAGGAATCTTTTGTCGTTTTTCGTATGAGGTACTTTTTGACTTTTCCGGCCAAAGTACGAGAAGAATGTTTTTCTTTAACTTATACGGCATGAATAGATTTTTAGAACATTATTTCCATGAAGATTCCTTTACAAGTTTTCAAGTTTATTTTTAATCAACTTCTTTTAGTTTAAAGTTGTATGACATGTTAAGAATGGAAAAAATGTTTTTTTTAAGTAGAAAGGATATTTTCCTCAAGAAGGGAGTTTAAGTGTTTTATAAAAATTGTTTTCCATCTAAGATAATATATGGTTATGTTTCTATCCCTATTATTAAATTGATTTGATTATGTTGTGATGGAATTATTTTTATGAATTCCTTTATCTTATACGAATTGTTTTATGATGTCACGACGTTTAAGAATCCCATTTTTATTACATGGGTTATGCTATGATGTATGATTTATGATTTTGTGGCACACATAAGAATGATTTAATTATGAGATGGGTGGGACCTATATCTCCCTCCAATGCATTGGGTAAATATTTATATCTCATGAGATAGACATGGCTGGAATGGAAGGTTAATCTGGTTCAGTGAAATAGGACTGAAATGAGGAGTGAACTCAGTTCAGAAATGGACTTTGTCCTCTAAGATAGTCTTGGAAATGAGTATTGGCTACAAAGAAATGATTCTCTATGATTATGTGTGTATTCCACAAAGTTTCATGTTTTAAGTTATGATTATTGGGATTACATTTCACTACTATGATTTATCCCATGTTATGAAATTATGATCTCTTTTGCAGGTTAAGATTTCCAAAATGTTATGTTCTTATGAATATGATGTGATTGAAATTTCTTTTGTTTACCCTTACTAAACATTTGAGCTCACCCTTTTTTATGTATTATTTCCACGGGTCAGGAAGAAGGTTATTAAGTAGGATATGCCAAAAGGGACTCTAGATATGATGAAATAAATGGGAGACAATGTAGATGCTTTATGAATTAGTTGTTTATGTTTCCCAGTTTCTAAAGACACTACACCTATATGGTAATTTCATGGTTTTGTTATGTGTTGTAATAATTGTGCTTCAATTTTAAATAAATAACAACGTATGTAAAGTATGGGTCGTTATAGTTGGTATCAAAGGAAAGGTATAGTCAACCTTTGGAAAATAGGATGTGAAAACCTTAGTTAGAACCCTAAGGATAAGTCTAAGCATAGAACACAATATTAGTGTTTTAGAAATGGCCATGAATAACCTATGATAAGAACTAAAGAGTGAAATTTTATTCATGATTATGTGGTTTTCCTATTATAATTAGTGTTTCTCACACTATTCTTATTGGTTTTAGTCAATGGCTGGAACCTGAAGGAACCATGTTAATGCGGAATGTGATGGGCAATGAAATGATTGTCCCCCTGAGCAACCAAACGTTATGGGAGCTGGAATGAAAAATCTTTTAGCCATTCTCACATAACTTTCTCAAGCTATGAATCATGCAGGACTTCCAAAAGAGAAAAGGAAGGAGAAACATTCTGTTGAATCCTTCATGAGGCAGCGTCCATCCTCATTCAGCGGGTCTACTGATCCATTAGTTGCTAAATAATGGATCAGTACTACTGAAAAGATATTTTCAGTTCATCAATGTTCTGAACATGATAAAGTCATCTTAGCAGTGTATCGTTTGGAAGGTGATGCTGATCAATGGTGGAATCTTATCAAGAATACGAGGCAAAGAGCTGAAATTGAGTTCATGGAATGGGATGAGTTCAAGAACTTATTTTTCAATAAGTACTTCCCTCATATTCTTCGAACAAATATGGAGAAGGAGTATCTTGAATTAAAGAAAAAGGATGATGAATCTGTTGGTACCTATGAAGAAAATTTTATAAGACTTTCAAGGTACACTTCTGGGATTATTATCCAACCTGAGAGTAAGATCGATCGATTCTTTAGTGGATTAAAATCAAGTCTTCAAAGGTCGTTATCCATAAGATACTTCAATAGCTATGAGTAAATAGTTCAATGTGCTCTCAAGGTTGAGATGGAGATTTGAGTAACCCATCATTCATATGGGTTTGATAAGAAGAGGAAAATGGAATTCAAAGGGAAATCTAAAGAGCACACTGAAAAGAAGATGAGTTTTCCCTTATTCTCAAAGTGTGGAAATAAACATGGAGGGAATTATCTTAAAGGTACAAGTAAATGTTTCAAATTTGGAAAAGAAGGTCATCGGGCATTTGAATGCTGCAATGATGGAAAGAAGATGTTTAGTGATGTGAACAAAGAAAAGGCTACACAGAGTGCACCTCCTACACTTCAATGTTACAAGTGCAAGGAAATGGGGAATTATTCTAATCAATGCCCTAATCCAAGGGTTGTTGATGATGATCGATGTCAAAAAACTCTTAAGGATAAAGACAAAGGAAAGTCACATGCAATTTCTATCAGTGATGTGGAGTACGATAATGAAGTGGTGAAAGGTTCACTTACAATCCACTCTAAAGTAGAAAATGTTTTATTTGATTCTAGATCCACCCACTCTTTTATTTTTGAAGAATTTTCTAAGTGTATTTCCATATTACCTCAAAAATTAGATGTTGAGTTAGCTGTGACAAACCCTAATGGCACAACAGTCACATAAAAAGTTTAGAATTCTTCTCTGATTGAAGTTTGTGGGAAAGTGATTCCTGCAAATCTTGTGATACTTCCTATAGTGGAATTTTATGTGATTCTTGGTGTCACACCCCGACCGCGGATGTCAGTAATTGTTCTCCTTTCTTGGTCCTGATTTAAATTTTTCGGAGATTAATTGCATTGGCGGTTTCGCGCCGGTGCGCGGTCACCGCATCGTTAGCGGTGACCGTGCGTTCAGCCCGGGTGACAGTGTGTTCACCCGGTGTTTTAAATATTATAATTTTTTATGTTGGTATTTTATTATTAATACCTTTTTATATGTGTTATTGTTATTGTATATATGTTTATATACGTTTAAATATATATATGCGTAATAATGTATGCATATGTATAGATCTATATATGTATAAATATATATATGTGTGTGTAACATCTTTAAATTATTTTATAATTATTATTTTAAATATTTGGTCAAAAATAATTATTATTTGAATTAACTAATTTATTATTTATTATTATTATAAGTTTTATTATTGTTATATAAGTTTTATTATTATTATATAAGTTTTATTATTATTAATATTATATGTTTTATTATTATTATTATTATTATTATTATTTTTATCACATATATATATATATATAAGCCTAATCTAACCCTAATCCTACCCTCTCCCGTAGCCGCCTCACCTCTCCCTCTCTCCTCTTTCTTCTCCCCTGCACCAGCACCCTCCCGCATCCCCAGCCTCCCCTCCCGTCCGGCCTTACTCCGCCAGCGACTTCCCCGCGCGACCGGCCTCGTCCGGCTGTCCCGGCCTCGCTCCTCCTTCGCCGCGCATGCCACCATGCCCACTGGCCGTCCTGGCCCTGCTCCTCCTTCGTCGCGCCGCCGTCACGCCCGCAGGCCGTCCTGGCCCCATACTCCTTCGTCGCGCCCGCGCCCGCCAGCGTCCCGCTTCCCCGCCTGCTTCCCGTCGTCGGCCCCCGTCACCGGCCTCCCTCCCCGCTTCCCCTCCTGCGTGTGTCGGCCTCCCCATCCCACACCCCGTCGGCCTCCCCATCCTGACAACCCCGCGCAACTAGATCCCGCCGGCCTCCCCATCTCAGCTTCCCTGCGCGACCCTCTCCCCTTCGCCGCGCCAGCTGACCGCCACTGCCTCTGTCTCCATCCGCCGGCCCGCCGACCTCCTTCCGTTCCAGCCTCGCCCGCTGCTCCGCAAAACCCCCCCTGCTGTAAGTTCCGTTTTTATTTTATTTTTTATGTTAATCTTATGTTTATAAAACATTTATTATTTCTATCATATTAATAATATTATAATTATTTCATTATTATTATGTTAATATTATTCTATTAACATTATTATTGTATTACTATATTATTATTATTATTATTATTATTATATTATTATATTATAATTGTGCAAAAATATTGTTGTTGTTATTATTATTATTATTATTATGATTGCTAACATATTATTAATATTATTTTATTATGTCATTATTATAATTAATGTTATCTTATTATAATTATTATTATAATTATTATTATATTATTATTGTTACTATTGTTATTATAATTATTATCACATTAATATTAATATTATTATTATTATTATCATTATTGTTATAATTATTATTATTATTTAATTATCATATTATTATTATTATTATTATTGTATTATATTAATATTACTATTTTGATTATGATAATAATATAATTATGTCATATTATTATTGTTATTATTATTATATCATTATCATTATTATTTTTTATTTATTAAGTTGTTATTATTATTCTCAATATGTTATTGTAATTATTATTATGACTATGTTATTATTTTATTACGGTTATTTATATTATGTTATTAATATCGTTGAATCCGTTTAACGGTCTACTGTTTTAGGACCTGTTTGATGGCGCAACACGGTGCGACCATTACGCAACGGGAGTTTTGCACCGTGTTCTTTTTCGTTCCGAGCTGCGTCTTGAGGTAGGTCTCCCTTTGCACTCGCCTTTAAATTTAGAATTTATTTATTCCTTGACTTTTTATTAAGTTTCGGTAAATTCAAAAGTATTACTATTAGTTATCTATAGTTTGGTGATCTGCTGATGATAAAATTTGTTTTAATTCTAGTGTTTCATTAAAAGCGTTTTCTTGGATTTAATTGTGTTCTTCCATAGTAGTGTTGCTAGATGGTTCTTCCTGAATAATGAAAGACATGTTGAATTGGGTTTTGAAATGTTTTTGGCATGTGGAAATTAGTAGATGTATTGTTTATGGAAAATGGTGTTTTCTTATAACCTTGATTAGAGAAAGCGTCGTGTGACCCTTTGAAATTGTTTTTGGAAACTTTATGTGTGGTTCTTGGTTGACGAAAGATGTTTTCCCTTGTTGTGTTATTAAAAATAATGCTTTCTATGTTGTGAAATTTGTTTATGTTCTTGTGTGAGAGTTTCCAAAAAGGGGTTTTTGCGAAATTATTAGGTAATGACAATTATATTTTTAGAAAGGTATTTTTGGCGTGCGTGAGTTTTGAAATATTGTTTGGGTGTGGAAATGGTGACTTTTGTGTGCGATATCTTGTTTGGCCTGCGATATGAGGAAGAAATATACTATGTGAATGTGAAGCTTGTTTGAGCACACGGGGAAACCCTGGGTATCTAGGTGGGCGGACTAGAACTAGTGTGCTAGTGAACCGGATGGGTGTCGTCCCTGTTTCACTTAGCTGGTTTGACGGTTGCAACACTAACTAAACATATGATATCTGAGGGTCGTGGCCTTCTAAGACACGTGTTCTGAGGTTCGTGGCCTTCTAAGCCACGTTTTCTGAGGTTCGTGGCCTTCTAAGCCACGTTTCACCGAGACACGAGGTTCTAGGGTCCCACGCGAGCTAGATAAACCTTAGGGGATTTACCCATAGTGCTCTATCATCTTTAGCGTGGTGCCTTCCGTCGGCATATGGGGGACCACTTGGGTGTGAGTGTGTGTGTGTGTGTGTGAGTATGTGTGTGTGTGTGAGTGTGTGGGTGTGTGTGTGTGCCCATGGTTATTGCTGATAACTTCTGGTTTATTTCTGCTTGCACTTGGTTTTCCTTGCTTGTTTACCTTTTCTTGCACTTGTTTTCCCTACTTGTTTACTTTCAGTCATCCTTCACAGCCTATACTGTTAGACTTTGGGGAAATGGTTTTCAAATGAAAAATGCTTTATTCTCTTTGGGTAAGATTTGAAAATGTAACACTTTGTTTTTTTAGAATGAGTTTTAAACTAATGAAGTGGAACTAACTTTCAAAAAGGAATAAGGGAAATGTCTCGTGTTTGATTTTCAAGTAAAGCATTATGAAAAATTACTTTTATACATTATAGTTCGAACCTGGTTTATGTAGATTCTTTATTTACTGGCGGTGCATTGGGATTTGTTGTGGGGCTCACCTACTGAGTACTTTTGTGCTCACGCCTATCTTTTACCTTTTCAGTTGCAGGTTCCTTGTGTTCAGGTTTTCCTGGCTTGAGTCGCTCAGTGTGGGAGCGACGTTGGTTGTAGTTGGGTGGTGACCGCGAGGTCACGTGGAGGTATGTCGTGGTGTAGTTGTTTATGTCTTTAGTGTTTGTCAGTTTGTTTAGTTTATATTCATTCTTTCGATCCTGTTTTTAGTTTGGGCTGAAATTGTTCCCAACGATTAAAGTTTCAATGCCCGGCACTTGTTGCCATCCCGGGGGGATCGGGAACGCTCCTCGGGACTTGCCGCGGACCGGCTCAGGTGACCGGTTCAGGGTCGACCAGGGCTGGTTCGTGACAAAATGGTATCAAAGGTGGTTCTTGTTATTTGGGTTGTCCGGTAGAAGGAGATTAGGACTGTCGGAACTCGAGGGGTAGGTATGGGAAGAGCGTCGCGAACTCTTGCTCGCACTGATCCTCGAGTTACCAGGGGTAGTTCGGGAATTGTGTCCTTGTCTTTCCTGGTTTGTCTTGGATTGAGAGATAATAATGGAGGCAAGCTGACGTTACGTCGTGATTTCACATGGAGTAGTGACCCATGTGGAGTCCGAGCACGTGGTTTGAATTCCTCCTAGTGGTCGAAACTGACTTGAGACCTGGCTCACTACCATGTCGTCAGGTTGAGCGTGACTACTAGTCTCTCACTTCAGTGGTTGATGCAAATTTGGTTGCTGCTTTCGTCTTCATTTGTGTGAGTGCGTTGTTGGAAATGAAAAAAGTTTTTGAAAAATTGGACTGGTTTCTTTTAAAGGACTTTAAATGTATAAAATGGGTTTTAAAACTGAAATCTCTTGATTTGAAAATCTGTTGTTTGCTTGGAGTTGGTTTAGAATGGTTTGGGGTGAAACCTCAGGTCCTCTTTATGAACGTTTGCACATGTGTGAGAATGCATGGAAAATGCGTGTTGGTGCGAGTATTAATGAATAGTGGATAAAGACATGTGCAATGGGTCATGGGAGTACCTGGGTGCGTATTTGAAATTTAACGTTTGACTTTGTTTTCTAAATTGGTTTTAAAGGGGAAACAGTTTTGGAAAGTTTTGGTTTGAAAGTGGGTTGGTTTTGGAAAGTAGTCTTGGGGAAAAAAAGGGTGGTTTTATAATCTAAAATAAAAGGGGAATTTTAAGAAGGAGATCTTATTTTGGATTGTGTTCGTATTTGTTTGGTCTTTGTGCTGACTGTTTTTGATGAAGCGCTTATATTGAGGTTGCTTCGGGTTAATATTGGTTTTGGATTTGTGTTCTATATGTCGCTCAGGAAATGCCGCCCAGAAAGGTCTCTAAGGATTCAGATAAGTCATGCCCAGTTTTTAGTCCTCCTTAGACTCTGCCTATTCTCCATGGTGATCAGGGTCTGTTAGAGGCAGTAAAATGGCCCGGGGAAGTGGAGCGTGTCTTTAGAATGTTGGGAACTCCCGATAATGTTAAGGTTCGAGCAATTATGGAGTTGTTTGAGGGTTCAGCTTTGGACCAATGGAAGAAGGTTACCCCATCATAAATGCAGGGTGAAATGACGTGGGATGTCTTCAGAACCGTTTTCATCCAATGGTTTGTACCTGAGGAAGTGAAGCTGGAGAAAAAGAGAGAGCTTGTGCATATTCAACAAGGCCAACGGACGGTGAAGGCATATGTTGACCATTTCAAGGAACTGATTTCCTTTTCTCCAGATGTAGCGTCACATGAGCTCATGAAGGCCTCTCTTTTCACTGGGGGTCTTCGTCCAGAGATCAAGGAGCGAGTCCTCCCTTCTAAAGACCTTTGTTTCGAGAGGCTGGTGGAGGAAGCTTTCTTGGCTGAGTTAGTTTCTGGTGTGCGGGTGGTTAATACTTCAGCGTCCCCTGTTGTTGTTCATAAGAGTTCCCCCTCTGGTGAGGAAAAGGCGCCAGAGATACCTGTCCCTAACGAATTATCCCATTTGGTCCCAGCTTCCAGTTCGTCAGATCATTCGATGGTATGCTTTCAGTGTGGTCGTTTCGGGCATTTAAAGTCGTCTTGTCGCAACCCTCCGAAGACGTGTCATCGATGCGGTTGTCTGGGTCATCTGGAGAAGTTTTGCAGGAAGCGTCACATGAAGAGGACTCTGTGATGGGAGAATGTCAGTACCTGACTGTGAGGCAGAAGATGCTTCAGCCATCAGAGCCCCAACCACAGGTCTTGGGGTGAAGCTCGTGCACAGTCAGGAGTTCCCAGAGTTGTGAAGCCTTGGTCCATGTTCTGCCTTCCGTGTTGACGGTGAAGCAATTAGAAACCTCTTCCATACTTGTTTTCCTGCTACTGAAGTTTCAACAGCGTTGTAAATGCGTAGTTTTTCTATAAAGTGATGATGGACTGGTTCTATGATAATCTAAGCAGACTTGTCGTGTGGTGGTGATATTCTAAATCGTGTGTCCTTCTTAAAAGTGTGTTTGACTCTCGTGTGGGTTGACCTTGTTTTAGTTATGTTTAAAATGTGGTTATGTTTCATGGACTTCGGTGGATCATGTCTCCAATTTGATGTTGGTTAAATGTTTTTCTATGGGTTTTCCCTGGTGTTGAAGGTTGTTGACTCTAGTCGTGGGTTCAAAGTCTCGACGGAGGTGTTGTTTTAATCGTGCTATGAGAGTTGGTTTGAATCGGTTGGGAGTTCCCGCGTCGACCCCCCTTCCCGGGGTTTTCTATTTAAATGGTCATCTTTTATGCACTAGTTAAGTTCTTGTGGTGGGGAGAACCCCTTCGTGTTCTCCCCTCAATCTCGGACCCCAGTTTTCTCTTGAATCAGTCGGGTGTGACCTGTGCAGAGTAAGGTCATCTCCGAGATTCTCAGTTCTCTCTGGTTCCTTTAGTTCCGTTGGGGCATGGACTTAAATCTTGACCGACTTTTGGCCTGGTGACTTTCTGGGGGCAGAAAGTGTCTCTGGTGGGGAGAATTGTCACACCCCGACCGCGGATGTCAGTAATTGTTCTCCTTTCTTGGTCCTGATTTAAATTTTTCAGAGATTAATTGCATTGGCGGTTTCGCGCCGGTGCGCGGTCACCGCATCGTTAGCGGTGACCGTGCGTTCAGCCCGGGTGACAGTGTGTTCACCCGGTGTTTTAAATATTATAATTTTTTATGTTGGTATTTTATTATTAATACCTTTTTATATGTGTTATTGTTATTGTATATATGTTTATATACGTTTAAATATATATATGCGTAATAATGTATGTATATGTATAGATCTATATATGTATAAATATATATATATGTGTAACATCTTTAAATTATTTTATAATTATTATTTTAAATATTTGGTCAAAAATAATTATTATTTGAATTAACTAATTTATTATTTATTATTATTATAAGTTTTATTATTGTTATATAAGTTTTATTATTATTATATAAGTTTTATTATTATTAATATTATATGTTTTATTATTATTATTATAATTATCATTTTTATCACATATATATATATAAGCCTAATCTAACCCTAATCCTACCCTCTCCCGTAGCCGCCTCACCTCTCCCTCTCTCCTCTTTCTTCTCCCCCGCACCAGCACCCTCCCGCATCCCCAGCCTCCCCTCCCGTCCGGCCTTACTCCGCCAGCGACTTCCCCGCGCGACCGGCCTCGTCCGGCTGTCCCGGCCCCGCTCCTCCTTCGCCGCGCACGCCACCACGCCCACTGGCCGTCCCGGCCCCGCTCCTCCTTCGTCGCGCCGCCGTCACGCCCGCAGGCCGTCCTGGCCCCGTTCTCCTTCATCGCGCCCGCGCCCGCCAGCGTCCTGCTTCCCCGCCTGCTTCCCGTCGTCGGCCCCTGTCACCGACCTCCCTCCCCGCTTCCCCTCCTGCGTGCGTCGGCCTCCCCATCCCACACCCCGTCGGCCTCCCCATCCTGACAACCCCGCGCAACCAGATCCCGCCGGCCTCCCCATCTCAGCTTCCCTGCACGACCCTCTCCCCTTCGCCGCGCCAGCCGACCGCCTCCGCCTCTGTCTCCATCCGCCGGCCCGCCGACCTCCTTCCGTTCCAGCCTCGCCCGCTGCTCCGCAAAACCCCCCTGTTGTAAGTTCCGTTTTTATTTTATTTTTTATGTTAATCTTATGTTTATAAAACATTTATTATTTCTATCATATTAATAATATTATAATTATTTCATTATTATTATGTTAATATTATTCTATTAACATTATTATTGTATTGCTATATTATTATTATTATTATTATTATATTATTATATTATAATTGTGCAAAAATATTGTTGTTATTATTATTATTATTATTATTATGATTTCTAACATATTATTAATATTATTTTATTATGTCATTATTATAATTAATGTTATCTTATTATAATTATTATTATAATTATTATTATATTATTATTGTTACTATTGTTATTATAATTATTATCACATTAATATTAATATTATTATTATTATTATCATTATTGTTATAATTACTATTATTATTTAATTATCATATTATTATTATTATTATTATTATTGTATTATATTAATATTACTATTTTGATTATGATAATAATATAATTATGTCATATTATTATTGTTATTATTATTATATCATTATCATTATTTTGTTTTATTTATTAAGTTGTTATTATTATTCTCAATATGTTATTGTAATTATTATTATGACTATGTTATTATTTTATTACGGTTATTTCTATTATGTTATTAATATCGTTGAATCCGTTTAACGGTCTACTGTTTTAGGACCTGTTTGATGGCGCAACACGGTGCGACCATTACGCAACGGGAGTTTTGCACCGTGTTCTTTTTCGTTCCGAGCTGCGTCTTGAGGTAGGTCTCCCTTTGCACTCGCCTTTAAATTTAGAATTTATTTATTCCTTGACTTTTTATTAAGTTTCAGTAAATTAAAAAGTATTACTATTAGTTATCTATAGTTTGGTGATCTGCTGATGATAAAAGTTGTTTTAATTCTAGCGTTTCATTAAAAGCGTTTTCTTGGATTTAATTGTGTGCTTCCATAGTAGTGTTGCTAGATGGTTCTTCCTGAATAATGAAAGACATGTTGAATTGGGTTTTGAAATGTTTTTGGCATGTGGAAATTAGTAGATGTATTATTTATGGAAAATGGTGTTTTCTTATAACCTTGATTAGAGAAAGCGTCGTGTGACCCTTTGAAATTGTTTTTGGAAACTTTATGTGTGGTTCCTGGTTGACGAAAGATGTTTTCCCTAGTTGTATTATTAAAAATAATTCTTTATATGTTGTGAAAGTTGTTTATGTTCTTGTGTGAGAGTTTCCAAAAAGGTGTTTTTGCGAAATGATTAGGTAATGACAATTATATTTTTAGAAAGGTATTTTTGGCGTGCGTGAGTTTTGAAATATTGTTTGGGTGTGGAAATGGTGACTTTTGTGTGTGATATCTTGTTTGGCCTGCGATATGAGGAAGAAATATACTATGTGAATGTGAAGCTTGTTTGAGCACACGGGGAAACCCTGGGTATCTAGGTGGGCGGACTAGAACTAGTGCGCTAGTGAACCGGATGGGTGTCGTCCCTGTTTCACTTAGCTGGTTTGATGGTTGCAACACTAACTAAACATATGATATCTGAGGGTCGTGGCCTTCTAAGCCACGTGTTCTGAGGGTCGTGGCCTTCTAAGCCACGTTTTCTGAGGGTCGTGGCCTTCTAAGCCACGTTTCACCAAGACACGAGGTTCTAGGGTCCCACGCGAGCTAGATAAACCTTAGAGGATTTACCCATAGTGCTCTATCATCTTTAGCGTGGTGCCTTCCATCGGCATATGGGGGACCACTTGGGTGTGAGTGTGTGTGTGTGTGTGAGTATGTGTGTGTGTGTGAGTGTGTGGGTGTGTGTGTGTGCCCATGGTTATTGCTGATAATTTCTGGTTTATTTCTTCTTGCACTTGGTTTTCCTTGCTTGTTTACCTTTTCTTGCACTTTTTTTCCCTACTTGTTTACTTTCAGTCATCCTTCACAGCCTATACTATTAGACTTTGGGGAAATGGTTTTCAAATGAAAAATGCTTTATTCTCTTTGGGTAAGATTTGAAAATGTAACACTTTGTTTTTTTAGAATGAGTTTTAAACTAATGAAGTGGAACTAACTTTCAAAAAGGAATAAGGGAAATGTCTCGTGTTTGATTTTTAAGTAAAGCATTATGAAAAATTACTTTTATACATTATAGTTCAAACCTGGTTTATGTAGATTCTTTATTTACTGGCGGTGCATTGGGATTTGTTGTGGGGCTCACCTACTGAGTACTTTTGTGCTCACGCCTATCTTTTACCTTTTCAGTTGCAGGTTCCTTGTGTTCAGGTTTTCCTGGCTTGAGTCGCTCAGTGTGGGAGCGACGTTGGTTGTAGTTGGGTGGTGACCGCGAGGTCACGTGGAGGTATGTCGTGGTGTAATTGTTTATGTCTTTAGTGTTTGTCAGTTTGTTTAGTTTATATTCATTCTTTCGATCCTGTTTTTAGTTTGGGCTGAAATCGTTCCCAACGATTAAAGTTTCAATGCCCGGCACTTGTTTCCATCCCGGGGGGATCGGGAACGCTCCTCGGGACTTGCCGCGGACCGGCTCGGGTGACCGGTTCAGGGTCGACCCGGGCTGGTTCATGACACTTGGCATGGATTGGCTTTCTTTATATGGATATCATATCAATTTCCAAATAAGTGAAGTCACATTTCATATTCTAGATCAATCTATGATCGTCTATTGATGCAAGGATGAACATAACCTTCCAGTGGAAATTTCATCCATCCTATGGGTCTTGATACCACTAAATGAAGGTTATTTATATCAAATGGTTGGATATAAATTCACGATTAAGAATAAACCCATTGTACAGGAGTATGATGATGTCTTTCTGGAGGAATTTACGGGTCTTCCACCAAATCGTGAAGTTGAGTTTTCAATAGAACTCGTACCGGGTGATTTACCTATTTTAATGACAACTTGTAGAATGGACCCAATTGAGTTGCAGTAATTGAAGAAGAAACTCCAAGAGAATCTTGATAAGGGATTCATACGCCCTAGTGCGTCACCTTGGGGAGCACCTGTTCTGTTTGTTAAGAAGAAAGATGGATCAATGAGACTCTGTATTGATTATCGAGAACTTAACAAAATCACTATCAAGAACAAATATCCCCCCATGCATTGATGACTTATTTGACCAACTACATGGAGCTCAATACTTTTCCAAGATTGATCTTCATTTAGGGTATCATCAATTAAGGGTCAAAAGGGAGGATATACCAAAGACGGCTTTCCGTACAAGGTATGGACACTATGAATTTATAGTGATGTCATTTGGCCTTACTAATTCCCCTTATATCTTTATGGATATAATGAATAGAGTCTTTAGAGACTATCTTGATCAGTTTTTGGTAGTCTGTATAGACGATATTCTTGTCTATTCAAAGAGTAAGGAAGAACATGAAGATCACTTGAGAATTGTATTGAAGACCCTGAGAAAGGAGAAGCTTTATGACAAATTTACCAAGTGTGAATTTTGGCTTCAAAAAGTTGCATTTTTGGGTCACATAATCTCAAAAGAGGGGATATCTGTGGATCCAGCAAAAACAGAGGTTATTGAAAGATGGTCGAGACCAACAACAGTAACTGAGATTCGAAGTTTTCTTGGTTTGGCTGGATATTATCGACGTTTTGTGAAATATTTTTCACGATTATCTAATCCACTCACCAGGTTGACTTGAAAAGGAGTTAAGTTCGTTTGGACGAAGGAGTGTGAAGATAATTTCAACGATTTAAAAATAAGGTTATTCAGTGCTCCTATGCTCACACTGCCTTGTAGTGGAGAAAGGTTTGTGATCTATAGTGATGCATCCAAGAAGGGATTGGGGTCTGTTCTCATGCAAAATGATATGGTGATAGCTTATGCCTCACTAAAGTTGAAAATCCATGAGAAAAATTAAACAACTCATGATTTTGAGTTAGCTGCGGTAATCTTTGTATTAAAGATTTGGAGGGATTATCTTTATGGAGAAAGATGTGATATTTATACTGATCATAAAAGTTTAAAGTATATTTTCACACAAAAGGAGCTGAATATGCGCCAAAGAAGATGGTTGGATCTGATTAAGGATTAAAACTACTCAATTCATTACCACCCTGGGAAAGAAAACAAGGTGGCAGATGCATTAAGTCGACAAGACGATGCTAGCTTATCCATGATGAGGATCACAAAAGATCCAATATTTATGGATTTACAAAGGATGGATCTTGGAATTATAATGGAAGGGGAAAAATATTATCTTTATCAAATGAATGTTCAACCATCTATACATGTGAAGATTAAAAAGACACAGAAAGAATATTTAGAGTTACAAAAGAAGGTGAGAAATGTTCCTGAATTAAACCTTGATTGTGATGGGATAATAAGGTTCCGGAATCAGGTTTGTGTTCCTCCCATCCCAGAATTAAAGAAGGAGTTGCTGGATGTGGCTCGTAGTTCTTCATTCTCTATTCATCCTAGAAGCATAGAGATGTATAAGGACCTGAAAGAGTACTTCTGGTGGGATGGCATAAAAAGAGATGTTGCTGAATATGTCTCTCGATGCTTGGTTTGTCAGCAAGTTAAAGTAGAGAGACAGAAGTCTAAGGGGATGTTACAACCATTACCCATACCTGAATGGAAATTGGAAAACATCACTATGGACTTTGTCACTGGACTTCCTAAAACATCCAAAGGCAATAATGTTATCTGGGTCATAGTTGATCGTCTTACGAAGTCAGCACACTTCATTGCTATTAGAGAATATTTCTCTCTTGATCAGCTTGCCAGGATATATGTAAAGGAAGTGGTAAGATTGCATGGAGTACCACTTTCCATTATATCTGATCGGGATATAAGGTTTACCTCAAAGTATTGGTGAAGTCTTCAGCATACTCTGGATACAGAGTTGAGTTTCAGCACTGCTTATCATCCTAAGACAGACGGTCAGTCTGAGAGTATAATTCAAACTCTAGAAGATATATTGAGAGCTTGCTCTATGGATTTCAAAGGAGGTTGGGATCAACACCTACCTTTGGTGGAATTTTCTTATAATAATAACTTTCACTCTAGTATTCAGATGGCTCCTTATGAAGCTCTCTATGGAAAGAAATTATGAACTCCAACTTGCTGGGATGAAGTTGGGGAAAGAAAGCTATTAGGACCTGATCTTGTTGATGAGATGGAAAAAAAGGTCTGATATATTCAACAACACATAAGAGTAGCTCAGAGTCGAAAAAAAAGTTATGCCGATAACCGAAGAAAAGACCTAGAGTTTTAAGTGGGTGATAAAGTGTTCTTATGAATATCTCCTTGGAAGAGAGTAATGAGATTTGGAAAGAAGGGAAAGCTGAGCCCTAGGTATATCGGTCCTTTTGAAATACTGGATCGTGTTGGGAAGGTAGCTTACCGATTGGCACTTCCACTGAATCTCTCTCAAGTTCATTACGTGTTTCATGTATTTCTCCGGAGAAAGTTCATACCTGATCCTTCACATGTACTCAGCTCAGAAGTTGTACCGCTGGAGCAAGATCTTTCTTATGAAGAACAGCCGATAGAGATTCTGGATCGTAGCGAAAAAGGCCTAAGGAACAAGACCACTCTCTTGGTGAAAGTTTTATGGAGGAACCACCAATTAGAAGAATCTACACGGGATCTTGAAGATATGATGAGGGAGAGGTATCCTCATCTGTTTGTTACAAAGTGACGAATTTCGAGGGCGAAATTCATTTTAAGGGGGGTAGAATGTAACACCCGGGATTTTTATGAGAAATATTTTGATTTTATGTTATATACATCATAAAAGGAATCTTTCACTACACACAACACTATATTGTCTTTCTTTACACGCAATCGTGACCTTCCTCGATAGCTTGCGTTGTACACAATATCGAGTTTCACTAAACAACGATATGCTGTTAAAATATTATTAAAACTAGCCGTTATGAATAGTAATACCCACTTTTTGAAATTTTATAAATTTTATCTTTCAAAATGGACTTCATTTTTGGATTCGGAATATTGAAATTATCCTAGGGTGAAATTTTGGTATTTTTCTGAAAACTTTCAATTTTTGATGAATAGTGAAAACACTGGGTTACTATTTAAAAACCCACTTTTTATTTAAATAATTATTTATTTTATTTAAATTTATTTTAGGTCAAAATTGATACATAATACCTATATAATTTCAATGTAATTCATTGGAGTCATTTTATAATAATTTTAGATATATAAAAATTTTATTGAACTTTTCACCGTCTTTTACCCACCCTCCTAGGAGAATTTGCAAATTTACATAAAACTTAATTTTACTGCTTCTGTGAGTGAAATTTCAAAAATCCGAGAGACACGGTTCATATCAAGGACTAAAATGTGGTTCAATAAGATAAAAATAATTTTTGGTGAATTGTAACTTTTTACTTTTTTTTACCACGGTTAAAAGTAAATAGGGTAATTAAGGGTAAAAATGATATTATTATTACCCTAACACATGTCCTAATTCTATTGGATAAATTTAATTCGACCAAAAACAACCTTAGGAATAAAATATGACCATTTAGGTCCACTTGGATTAGATTAGGATATTTAATATTATTTTATTTAAAGAAGAGTTAAAATAGTTAAAATCAAAGTTTAATAACTAATTAATTTTAAATATAGGGTTATACATAAGATAAATTCGACTATAAATATTCATTAGAAATATAAAAATATTTCCGACCTATTGATATTTTATTTATAATTTTTAGACATTAAATAATTTAAGTTATACATGACACAATGGTGATGCAGTAATTACCTAAATAATGAAATATTAAAATGATTGATATTATAAATACCCAAATAAATGTAATTTGAGACTTTTTATGAATTAAAAAAATTTCATAGGTTAATATGACATGTTATTATTGAGTTAATTAACTTTTTTAGAACTAATCATTCTGTTATTATTTTCACAAAAATCAATTACCAAATAGTGTCAAAATTGACATAAAATAGTTTTTAAAACAAATATTATATTATTAATTGTTATTTTATTCCTGAAAATCTAAGGTTCGTAAAAATGACTTATATAAGGATATATATATTAATAATTAACCACTTGGGGTTCTTTTGTCTTGTTATAGTAAGTTTATTAACCTTATAGTGTAAGAAAACAAGAAGACACGGTAAAAGTAAAATTATTTAACTTAAAGTTAAATCTAAATGATAAGGTTAAAATAGAAACCTAAACTTGTCTAAATTATATTGTATGAGAGTATTGCGACCCATACCCACCTTATCTTCTAAATAAATCAAGTTGGAGCTATTAAAAACTGAACGTGACTTTATTTTAAAATAATATTTTTAGTTTTTTCAAAGGTGCCCCTCTCCTCCCTTATAAAAGGGAACCTCCTCCCTCTCCTCCTCACACCACTTTGAGCCTTCAAGCTCGGCCAAACCCTGCCAATTTCTCTTCTCCACTTCCCTAGAAACATCCTATAGGTCTTGGTATTCTTAAAAGACCATATTTAGTTCCCTAAGAGGAGGTTAAGAAGAGGCACCTCAAAGAAGAGGTAATGTTCGTTACCGATTCTTTCAACTTTATTTCTTCTTCTAATCCTTCTTATTTAGTTTTTTCATTATAAAGTAATAACATCAGTATAAATCATATACTGATATGTTATTATAAATATGAAACAACCCTATTTCACCTTCTATCCATCCTACGGAAAATGAAATCACCGCACGTGTGTACCTACGGAATACCGTCTCCACGTCATGGTGTAATCTGTTTTCCACCACCACCTTACTTGGATGGGTATAATGTTGTAAAGAATAACTATATATTATTATTGTAAAGTGATATTGATTATGAAATAGTATACATACACTTAAATACAATTCCACGATCATGGGAACGATATCATCGCTCGTGCGTACGTACGGAATACCGTCTCCACGATGTGATGCGACTCGTTCTACATGATCTTCATTGCATAATGATTATATAAATGAATTTAATGAATAAATATGATATATATTACACTAATACCATTCTGGAAATGAGGTATCTATAACCTAAAAGAATAATAAGAATTTATTCGACAAAACACGCATAAGAACAAAAAGCAATAAACACCTGAATAACAAGTAACAATGAATTATTACTAATAAGAAGCTAAGAATCTAAGAATATGAACATATATGATATCATAACAATGGGAATGTTTCTGGAATAAGTCAATAACATTATTTAAATCATTATACAAGAGTTTCAGACACGTACGAAGCAAATCATACCTAAGGTAAGGTAAAATCTCGCAATCTCAATTTTTATCCGAGATTGTTTATACTTCGGTAATTACTGGGGCATATTTATCATCCAAATCCATGTTTAGTCAATATTTAATATTATTTATATCCTCCTACAATTGTTTAAATCCAATCTTACCCTTCAGTGAGTTTTTAGTAAAATATATGAAAGGAATATATTTTCGTTTTTCGTATGAGGTACTTTTTGACTTTTCCGGCCAAAGTACGAGAAGAATGTTTTTCTTTAACTTATACGGCATGAATGGATTTTTAGAACATTATTTCCATGAAGCTTTCTTTACAAGTTTTAAAGTTTATTTTTAATCAACTTCTTTTAGTTTAAAGTTGTATGACATGTTAAGAATGGAAAAAATGTTTTTTTTAAAGTAGAAAGGATATTTTCCTCAAGAAGGGAGTTCAAGTGTTTTATAAAAATTATTTTACATATAAGATAATATAGGGTTCTGTTTATATCCCTATTATTACATTTATTTGATTATGTTGTGATGGAATTATTTTTATGAAGTCCTTTATCTTATATGAATTGTTTTATGGTGTCACGATGTTTAAGAATCCCATTTTTATTACATGGGTTATGCTATGATGTATGCTTTATGATTTTGTGGCACATATAAGAATGGTTTCATTATGAGATGGGTGGGACCTATATCTACCTCCAATTCATTGGGTAAAGATTTATATCTCATGAGATAGACATGGCTGGAACGACAGGTTAATCCGGTTCAGTGAAACAGGACTGAAACGAGGAGTGAACTCAGTTCAGAAATGGACTTTGTCCTCTAAGATAGTCTTGTAAATGAGTCTTGACTACTAAGAAATGATTCTATATGATTATGTGTGTATTACAAAAAGTTTTATGTTTTACATTATGATTATTGGGATTACATTTCACTACTATGATTTATCCCATGTTATGAAATTATGATCTCTTTTGCAGGTTAAGATTTCCAAAATGTTATGTTCTTATGAATATGATGTGATTGAAATTTCTTTTGTTTACCCTTACTGAGCATTTTATCTCACCCTTTTTTATGTTTTCTTTCCCCAGGTGAGGAAGAAGGTTATTAAGTAGGATATTCCAAAAGGGGCTCTAGATATGATGAAATAAATAGGAGACAATGTAGATGATTTATGAACCAGTTGTTTATGTTTCCAAGTTTCTAAAGACACTATACCTATACGGTCCTTTCATGGTTTTTTTATATGTTGTAATAAGTGTGATTCAATTTTGAAGCAATAACAATGTATGTAAAGTATGGGTTGTTATAGTTGGTATCAGAGGAAAGGTATAGTCAACCTTTGGAAATTAGGATGTGAAAGTCTTAGTTAGAACCCTAAGGATAAGTCTAAGAATAGAACACAATCTTAGTGTTTTAGAAATGTCCATGAATAACCTCTAATAAGACCTAAAGCATGAAATTTTATTCTTGATTATGTGGTTTTCCTATTATAATTAGTGTTGCTCACACTATTCTTCTTGGTTTTAGTCAATGGCTAAAACCTTAAGGAACCGTGTTAATGCGGAATGTGATGGGAAATGAAATGATTGTTTCCCTGAGCAACAAAACATTATGGGAGCTGGAATGAAAAATCTTGTAGCCATGCTCACACAACTTTCTCAAGCTATGAATCATGCAGGACTTCCAAACGAGAAAAGGAAGGAGCAACATTCTGTTTAATCCTTCATGAGGTAGCGTCCACCCTCATTCAGCGGGTCTACTGATCCATTAGTTTCTGAACAATGGATCAGTACTACTGAAAAGATATTTTCAATTCTTCAATGTTTCGAACATGATAAAGTCATCCTAGTAGTGTATCATTTGGAAGGTGATGCTGATCAGTGGTAGAATCTTATCAAGAATACGAGGCAAAGAGATGAAATTGAGTCCATGGAATTGGAAAAGTTCAAGAACTTATTTTTCAATAAGTAATTCCCTCGTATTATTTGAAAAAAGATGGAGAAGGAGTTTCTTGAATTGAAGCAAAAGGATGTTGAATCTGTTGGTACCTACGAAGAAAATTTTACAAGACTTGCAAGGTAATATTCTGGGATTATTATCCAACCTGAGAGTAAGATCGATCGATTCTTTAGTGGCTTAAAACAAAGTCTTCGAAGGGCGTTAGCCATAAGAGACTTCAATATCTATGAGGAAATAGTTTGATGTGCTCTCAAGGTTGAGATGGAGATTGGAGTAACTCATCAGTCATATGGGTTTGATAAGAAGAGGAAAATGGAATTCAAAGGGAAATCTAAAGAGCACACTGAAAAGAAGATGAGTTTTACCTTATTCTCAAAGTGTGGAAAGAAAAATAGAGGTAATTGTCTTAAAGGGACAAGTAAATGTTTCAAATGTGGAAAATAAGTTAATCGGGCATTTGAATGTCGTAATGATGGGAAGAAGATGTCTAGTGATGCGAACAAAGAAAAGGCTATACAGAGTACACCTCCTACACTTCAATGTTACAAGTGCAAGTAAATTGGGCATTATTATAATCAATTCCCTAATCCAAGGGTTGTTGATGATGATCGACGTCAACAAACTCTTAAGGCTAAAGACAAAGGAAAGTCGCATGCAATTTCTATCTGCGATATGGAGTACGATAAATAAGTGGTGAAAGGTACACTTACCATCCACTCTAAAGTAGAAAATGTTTTATTTGATTCTGGATCCACCCACTCTTTTATTTATGAAGAATTTTCTAAGGGTATTGCCATATTACCTCAAAAATTAGATGTTGAGTTAGCTGTGATAACCCCTAATGGCACAACAGTTGCATCAAAAGTTTACAATTCTTCTCCGATTGAAGTTTGTGGGAAAGTGATTCCTGCAAATATTGTGATCCTTCCTATAGTGGAATTTGATGTGATTCTTGGCATGGATTGGCCTTCTTTATATGGAGCTCATATCAATTTCTAAATAAGGGAAGTCACATTTCATATTCCAGATCAATCTATGATTGTCTATCGATGTAAGAATGAACATAACATTCCAGTGGAAATTTCATCCATCCTATGGGTCTTGATACCACTAAATGAAGGTTATTTATCTCAAATGGTTGGATAGAAACTCGCGATTAAGAATACACCCATTGTACGGGAGTTTGATGATGTCTTTCTGGAGGAATTGTCGGGTCTTCCACCAAATCGTGAAGTTGAGTTTTCAATAGAACTCGTACCGGGTGCTTTGCCTATTTCAAGGAAACCTTATAGAATGGCCCATATTGAGTTGTAGGAATTGAAGAAGCAACTCCAAGAGAATCTTGATAAGGGATTCATACGCCCTAGTGAATCACCTTGGGGAGAACCTGTTCTGTTTGTTAAAAAGAAAGATGGATCAATGAGACTCTGCATTGATTATCGAGAACTTAACAAAATCACTATCAAGAACAAATATCATCTCCCACGCATTGATGACTTATTTGACCAGCTACATGGAGCTCAATACTTTTCCAAGATTGATCTTCGTTCAGGGTATCATCAATTAAAGTTTAAAAGGGAGGATATACCAAAGACAGGTTTCCATAGAATGTATGGACACTATGAATTTATAGTGATTTAATTTGGTCTTAATAATGCCCCTGCTATCTTTATGGATCTAATGAATAGAGTCTTTAGAGACTATCTTGATCAGTTTGTGGTAGTATTTATAGACGATATTCTTGTCTATTCAAAAATTAACGAAGAACATGAAGATCACTTGAGAATTGTATTGAAGACCCTGAGAAAGGAGAAGCTTTATGCCAAATTTACCAAGTGTGAATTTTTGCTTCAAAAAGTTGCATTTTTGGGTCACATAATCTCAAAAGAGGGGAGATATGTGGATCCAGAAAAAATAGAGGTTATCGAAAGATGGTCGAGACCAACAACAGTAACCGAGATTCGAAGTTTTCTTGGTTTGGATGGATATTATTGACGTTTTGTGAAAGATTTTTCACGATTATCTAATCTACTCACCAGGTTGACTCGAAAAGGAGTTAAGTTCATTTGGACGGAGGAGTGTGAAGAGAATTTAAATGAGTTAAAAAGAAGGTTATCCAGTTCACCTGTACTCACACTGCCTTATAGTGGAGAAAGTTTTTTGATCTACAGTGATTCATCCAAGAAGGGATTGGGGTGTGTTCTCATGAAAAATGATATGGTGATAGCTTATGCCTCACGACAGTTGAAAATCCATGAGCAAAATTACCCAACTCATTATTTGGAGTTAGCTGCGGTAATCTTTGCATTAAAGATTAGGAGGCATTATCTTTATGGAGAAAGGTGTGATATTTATATTAATCATAAAAGTTTAAAGTATATTTTCACCAAAAAGGAGCTGAATATGCACCAAAGAAGATGGTTGGAGCTGATTAAGGAGTACGACTGCTCAATTCATTACCACCCTGGGAAAGAAAACAAGGTGGTAGATGCATTAAGTCGACAAGACCATGCTAGCTTATCCATGATGATGATCACAAAAGATCCAGTATTTATGGATTTAAAAAGGATGGATCTTGGAATTATAATGGAAGGGGAAAAATATTATCTTTCTCAAATGAATGTTCAACCATCTATACATGTGAAGATTAAAGAGGCACAGAAAGAAGATGTAGAGTTACAAAAGAAGGTGAGAAATGTTCCTAAATTCAACCTTGATTGTGATGGGATAATATGGTTCAGGAATCGGGTTTGTGTTCCTCCCATCCGAAAATTAAAGAAGGAGTTGTTGGATGAGGCTCATAATTCTTCATTCTATGTTCATCCTGGAAGCACAGAGATGTATAGAGACCTGAAAGAGTACTTCTGGTGGGATGGCATGAAAAGAGATGTTGCTGAATATGTCTCTCGATGCTTGGTTTGTCAGCAAGGTAAAGCTGAGAGACAGAAGTCTAAGGGGATGTTATAACCATTACCCATACCTGAATGGAAATGGGAAAACATCACTATTGACTTTGTCACCGGACTTCCTAAAACATCCAAAGGAAATAATTCTATCTGGGTCATAGTTGATCATCTTAAGAAGTCAGCACACTTCATTGCTATTAGATAAGATTTCTCTCTTGATCATCTTGCCAGGATATATGTAAAGGAAGTGGTAAGATTGCATGGAGTACCAATTTCCATTATATCTGATCAGGATTCGAGGTTTACCTCAAAGTTTTGGTTAAGTCTCCATCATACTCTAGATACAGAGTTGAGTTTCAGCACTGCTTATCATCCTCAAACAGATGGTCAGTCTGAGAGGACAATTCAAACTCTATAAGATATGTTTATAGCTTGCTCTATGGATTTCAAAGGAGGTTGGGATCAACACCTACCTTTGGTGGAATTTTCTTATAATAATAGCTTTCACTCCAGTATTCAGATGGCTCCTTATGAAGCTCTCTATGGAAAGAAATTCCGAACTCCAACTTGCTGGGATGAAGTTGGGGAAAGAAATCTATTAGGACCTGATCTTGTTGATGAGATGGCAGAAAAGGTCTGATATATTCAACAACACATAAGAGTAGCTCAGAGTCGACAAAAAAATTATGCCGATAACCGAAGAAAATACCTAGAGTTTGAAGTGGGTGATAAAGTGTTCTTACGAATATCTCTTTGGAAGAGAGTAATGAGATTTAGAAAGAAGGGAAAGCTGAGCCCTAGGTATATCGGTCCTTTCAAAATACTGGATCGTGTTAGGAAGGTAGCTTACCGATTGGAGCTTCCACCGAATCTCTCTCAAGTTCATGATGTGTTCCATGTATCTCTCCTGAGAAAGTACATACCCGATCCTTCACATGTACTCAGCTCAGAAGTTGTACCGCTGGAGCAAGATCTTTCTTATGAAGAACAACCGATAGAGATTCTGGATCGTAGCAAAAAAGTCCTACGGAACAAGACCACTCGCTTGGTGAAAGTTTTATGGAGGAAACACCAATTAGAAGAATCTACATGGGAGCTTGAAGATATGATGAGGGAGAGGTATCCTCATCTGTTTGTTACAAAGTGACGAATTTCGAGGGCGAAATTCATTTTAAGGGGGGTAGAATGTAACACCCGAGATTTTTATGGGAAATATTTTGATTTTATGTTATATACATCATCAAAGGAATCTCTCACTACACACAACACTAGTTTGGCTTTCTTTACACGCAATCAGGACCTTCCTCGATAGCTTGCGTTGTGCGCAATACCAAGTTTCACTAAACAACGATATGCTATTAAAATATTATTAAAACTAGCCATTATGAATAGTAATACCCACTTTTTGAAATTTTATAAATTTTATCTTTCAAAATGGACTTCATTTTTAGATTCGGAATATCGAAATTAGCCTTGGGTGAAATTTTGGCATTTTTCTGAAAACTTTCTATTTTTGATGAATAGTGAAAATACTAGGTTACTATTTAAAAACCCACTTTTTATTTAAATAATTATTTATTTTATTTAAATTTATTTTAGGTCAAAATTGATAGATAATACCTATATAAGTTCAATGTAATTCCTTGGAGTCATTTTATAATAATTTTAGATATATAAAAATTTTATTGAACTTTTCACCGTCTTTTACCCACCTCCAAGAAGAATTTGCAAATTTACATAAAACTTAATTTTACCGCTTCTGTGAGTGGAATTTCGAAAATCCTAGAGACACGGTTAATATCAAGGACTAAAATTTGGTTCAATAAGATACAAATAATTTTTTGTGAATAGTAACTTTTTACTTTTTTTACCACGGTTAAAAGTAAATAGGGTAATTAAGGGTAAAAAAGATATTATTATTACCCTAAAACATGTCCTAATTCTATTGTATAAGTTTAATTAGACCAAAAAAACCTTAGGAATAAAATATGACCATTTAGGTCCACTTGGATTGGATTAGGACATTTAATATTATTTTATTTAAAGAAGAGTTAAAATAGTTAAAATCAAAGTTTAATAACTAATTAATTTTAAATATAGGGTTATACATAAGATAAATTCGACTATAAATATTCATTATAAAGATAAAAATATTTCCGACCTATTGATATTTTATTTATAATTTTTAGACATTAAATAATTTAAGTTATATATGACACAATGGTGATGCAGTAATTACCTAAATAATGAAATATTAAAATAATTGATATTATAAATACCCAAATAAATGTAATTTGAGACTTTTTATGAATTACAATAATTTTATAGGTTAATATGACATGTTAGTATTGATTTAATTAACTTTTTTCTAACTAATCATGCTGTTATGATTTTCACAAAAATCAATTACCAAATAGTGTCAAAATTGACATAAAATAGTTTTTAAAACAAATATTATATTATTAATTGTTATTTTATTACTTAAAATCTAAGGTTCGGCCAAATTAATTAGACAAGGATATATATATATTAATAATTAACCACTTGGTGTTCATTTGGCTTGTTATAGTAAGTTTATTAACCTTATAGTGTAAGAAAACAAGAAGACATAGTAAAAGTAAAATTATTTAACTTAAAGTTAAATCTAAATGATAAGGTTAAAATAGAAACCTAAACTTGTCTAAATTCTATTGGATGAGAATATTTAGACCCATCCCCACCTTAGATTCGAAATAAAACAATTTGTATCTATTAAAAACCAAATATGAATTTATAATAAAATAATATTTTTATTTTTTCCAAAGGTGCCCCTCTCATCCCTTATAAAAGGGCACCTCCTCCCTCTCCTCCTCACACCACTTTGAGCCTTCAAGATCAGCCAACCCCTGAAAATTTCTATTCTACACTTCCCTATAAACATACTAGAGGTCCTGGTCTTCTTTAAAGACCATCTTTAGTTCCTTAAGAGGAGGTTAAGAAGAGGCGCTTCAAAGAAGAGGTAATATCCGTTACCGATTCTTTCAACTTTATTTCTTCTTCTACTCCTTATTTAGTTGTTTCATTATGAAGTAATAACATCAGTATCACTCATATACTGATATGTTAATATAAATATGAAACAACCCTATTTCACCATCTATTCATCCTACGGAAGATGAAATCACCGCGCGTGCGTACATACAGAATACCGTCTCCACGCCGTGGTGTAATCTATTTTCCACCACCACCTTACTTGGATGGGTATAATGGTGTAAAGAATAACTATATATGATTATTTTAAAGTTATATTGATTCTGAAATAGTATACATACACTTCAATACAATTTCACGATCATGGGAACGATATCATCGATCGTGCGTACGTACAGAATACCGTCTCCACGATGTGATGTGACTTGTTCTACATGATATTCATTGTATAATTATTATATAAATGAATTGAATGAATAAATATGATATATATTACACTAATACCATTCTGGAAATGAGGTATCTATAACCTAAAAGAAGAATAAGAATTTATTTGACAAAACACGCATAAGAACAAAAAGCAATAAACACCCGAATAACAAGTAACAATGAAATATTACTAATAAGAAGATAAGAATCTAAGAATATGACCATATATGATATCATAAAAATGTGTATGATTCTGGAATAAGTCAATAACATTATTTAAATCATTATACAGGAGGTTCAGACATGTACGAAGCAAATCGGACCTAAGGTAAGGGAAAATATCGCAATCTCAATTTTTATCCGAGATTGTTTATACTTCGGTAATTACTGGGGCATATTTATCATCCACATACATGTTTTGTAAATATTTAATATTATTTAAATCCTCCTACAATTGTTTAAATCCAATCTTACCCTTTGGTGAGTTTTTAGTAAAAGATATGAAAGGAATCTTTTGTCATTTTTCGTACGAGGTACTTTTTGACTCTTCCGGCCAAAGTACGAGAAGAATGTTTTTCTTTAACTTATATGAAATGAATGGATTTTTAGAACATTATTTCCATGAATCTTTCTTTACAAGTTTTCAAGTTTATTTTTAATCAACTTATTTTAGTTTAAAGTTGTATGACATGTTAAGAATGGAAAAAATGTTTTTTTTAAGTAGAAAGGATATTTTCCTCAAGAAGGGAGTTCAAGTGTTTTATCAAAATTATTTTCCATCTAAGATAATATAGGGTTCTGTTTCTATCCCTATTATTACATTTATTTGATTATGTTGTGATGGAATTATTTTTATGAAGTCCTTTATCTTATACGAATTGTTTTATGATGTCACGATGTTTAAGAATCCCATTTTTATTACATGGGTTATGCTATGATGTATGATTTATGATTTTGTGGCACACATAAGAATGGTTTAATTATGAGATGGGTGGGACCTATATCTCCCTCCAATGCATTGGGTAAAGATTTATATCTCATGAGATAGACATGGCTGGAACGGCAGGTTAATCCGGTTCAGTGAAACAGGACTGAAACGCGGAGTGAACTCGGTTCAGAAATGGACTTTGTCCGCTAAGATAGTCTTGGAAATGAGTCTTGACTACTAAGAAATGATTCTCTATGATTATTTGTGTATGCCAAAAAGTTTCATGTTTTAAGTTATGATTATTGGGATTACATTTCACTACTATGATTTATCCCATGTTATGAAATTATGATCTCTTTTGCAGGTTAAGATTTCCAAAATGTTATGTTCTTATGAATATGATGTGATTGAAATTTCTTTTGTTTACCCTTACTGAGCATTTGAGCTCACCCTTTTGTATTTTTTCTTTCCCCGGGTCAGGAAGAAGGTTATTTAGTAGGATATTCCAAAAGGGACTCTAGATATGATGAAATAAATGGGAGACAATGTAGATGCTTTATGAACCAGTTGTTTATGTTTCCCAGTTTCTAAAGACACTATACCTATACGGTCCTTTAATGATTTTTTTATATGTTTTAATAAGTGTTCTTCAATTTTGAAGCAATAATAGTGTATGTAAAGTATGGGTCGTTATACAAGAATCTTAGGTATATCTTTCTGCAAAAGGACCTAAACTTGAGACAATGATAATGGCTAGAGTTCCTCCAGGACTATGACTTTGAGATAATATATACTCCTGGGAAGGGGAATGTGCTAGAAAACGCACTCAACAGGAGGTCTGTTCTACAGCTACTGATTGAGGTGTCAGAGCAGCTAGTCGCGCTGTAGATATCCTTCATGGATAAAGATGGAGAAGCTTACCTCCATTCTATGACTATCACTCCCCTAATTCTTTAGCGAGTTCAGGAGGCATAGCTTGGGACATTGACTGAGAGGCCTGACATACTCAGATATCCTCAGGATGGCCTCCTAAAGGATTTTCTAAAGGTGGGGAGCACATCATTCTCTTCAGAGGACGCACTGTGGTACCAGTGATTCTTCAAGTGGAGGTGTCGATGGAGTTTAATAAATCCCCTTTAACGGTACATCATGGAGTGGTGAAGGTGTACCAGGACCTTCGACGTCAGTTTTGGTGGCCAATGATGAAGGAAGTAGTGAAGAAGTTTGTATCACAATGCCTCACTTGTCAGCAAGTGAAGACTACATAGAGCAGGAAGAAGTCTTATACCGATAGGAGACGAAGACCCTTGAAGTTTGAGGAGGGAGACCATGTCTACTTACGGGTCTCACCCTGACGAGGATTATGAAGGTTTGGCCGGGGCGATAAACTTTCTCTGAGGTTTATCAGACCTTTCCAAAATTTTTAACATAGTTTTCAAGGTGGCGTACCATCTAAATTTTCCCCCATAAATGCATCGGGTGCATAAAGTTTCCCATGTTCCGCAGCTGAGGAGATACGTGCATAATCTATCACATGTTATCGACTAGGGTGAGTTGGACTTGACAATGGGGTGAATTTTACAGAGTTCTCGGTAGAGATAGAGGATCAACAGAAGTGAGTCCTTCTTATAAGGTAGATCTCTCTTGTGTGATTTCGGTGGTAGCACGAGAACCTCCAAGAGAGCACATGGGAGCAGGAGGCTCAGATTCGTGCTCAGTACCATCTTTTTTTGTTTTACCTTTGTTTTGGATTTCGGGGACGTAAATCCCTAAGGTGGGGAAAATGTAATGTCACAGAATTTCTGTATAATTTTTTTTATTTATATGGAATTATTTAAAGACCGAAAAATCTGAAAGCGTGTGATTCTGAGGCCTGGAGTGCCCAGAATGATCTGGAGAAAAATGTTAAGTTTAAAAAATAGCACGCGAGTGGTTTTCCTAAAAAAGTGGAATAACTCTTAAACAAGTGACCAGATCAAAAATCTAAGGGTAATGCTACGTTTAGGATAGTGGTTTAACCCTAGGTGCGACCTAAGTTTAGTCAGCATAGGCTTTCAGTGTGAAAACCCGAAAATGGAATAACTGTAAATAAAATAATTAAATAAAATTATTTTATTTTTCAAATGCTTATAACTCACGAAGGATAACTCGGATTGAAAATCTGAGACCACCATTGAACTCATGAGGGTATTCTTTCCTTAGGATGATACTAACATTGGCCGGCACGGGCCACTAGTGAAAGTTAGCTTTTGGCCATAAATAAAATAATTAAGTGAAAATTATTTTATTGTAAATTCCATAACTTCTAAATAGTAACTCAGATTGAAAATATGAGAGTATCATTGAGCTCATGGGGGGAGTTTTATCCTTAGGTAGAGCCTAACCTCGACCGGCAAGAGTTGAGTGTGACTGTTAATAATTTTCTAAACTTTTTTTCGGGTACGTTCAGTAAACGTGCGGACAGCATTTTCTAACTTTTGAACTGGTGCTCGGATTAAAAATATGAGGGCACCATTAAATCTATTGCACTGAGATTCACTTAAGGGAAGCTTCACTTCAACCGTATTAGGTCTGAATAAAAAAGTTATAATTTTCTATTCCTTTTGGAAAGCGGTCCCTTTGACGTATCCTAACAGGCCCGACCGAGTCGGGCCAGACCAAGGTCTGATCACCCCCATTTCTTGGAAAAGGGTGTAACTAACAGACCGAGCATCCGTTTGACGAACCATCTATGGCACCAAAACCCTTAGGATGAGGTAGTCCTTTTTTTATACTCCACTTGAGTTTTGGAGAAAGTTGGAGTGCGGTCGGGTTGGATCAAACCCGAATCCAACTGGGCCCTCAAAATAAAAATGCTTATAAGTCATAGACCGGGCATCCAATTGACGCGCCTTCTATTGCATTGAAACCCTTACGATATGATAGTAATTTGGGATACTTCTTTGTGGAACTTCATGGTAGTTTATGTATGACCAATGGCTTGAGGAGCGGTTCTTCTAGAATCAAGCGTACTATGAGCAGGAATCCAATGGCTAGCAGTGAGGTGGAGATTGGAGACAGATCATACAGAGGTTAGTACCAAGCGATCCTGTATGGGTCAGCACCGATCCTGTGTGGGTCAGATCCTATGTGGGTTAGCGCTTAGCGATCCTGTGTGGGTCAGTACATACTGATCCTGTGTGGGTCAGATCCTGTGTGGGTCAGCACTCAGCGATCCTGTGTGGGTCAGCGCATATCGATCCTGTGTAGGTCAGATCTTGTGTGGGTCATTGGGGGGGTTAGTACCTATCGACTCTGGGCAGGTCAGATACTATGTGGGTCATTGTGGGGGTTAGTACCTATCAATATTGTGTGGGTCATACTCCATATAATCATCAGTAGTGCCTCTCAAGATAATAAGATGATCTAGTTTCTCAACCAATCATATGTACTTCTGTGCTTTACTTATATACCTGGTGTGAGCTGAGTCTTTTACCTTCGTGGTGATATCTTCATGGTGATATCTTCATGGTGATACTTATGTGGTACTTTTACCTTTGTGGTGATATATTTGTGGTGATACCTATGTGGTACTTTTACCTTCATGTTGATATCTTTATGGTGATGCCTATGTGGTACTTTTACCTTCATGGTGATATCTTTGTGGTTTTACCTGTGTGGTACTTTTACCTTCGTGGTGTTATCTTTGCGGTGTTACCTGTGTGGTACTTTTACCTTTTTGATATTCTTTCCTCATGTATGAGATGAGTATATCTTGATAACTTAGGTATATATATGGGCATATACCTAAGTAGAATTGATGACTGCTTCGTGCCTTGTGATTGAGGTCTTGCTTTGTGGTTTTTCATTTATGGAACTCTGGGAGACCTTCGGGGGTCTCGGGGTCCCTACTGAGTATTGTTATACTCACCCCTGCACGGGATTCACTCGCACCTTGTTGTGTCTTATACAGATGACAGACAATGTTGATCGAGGCCAAGGGAGCCAGGACTGGACGATGCTCAGAGGTGGACCATTTGACATGGAGTGACGCAGGACTACTGATCGTGAGTTGTACCTACCCTTCAAGTAGGATCCTTGGTGGATGATCCAAGAGCTATTTTTCTCTTTTCAGTTGTACTTGTACTTTCCAGTTGGTCTTGTATTCCGGCCCCTTTACTTTCAGTGCACTTTTTACTACAACAGTTTACTTGGTGGTTACTTCTTTTGCATTCTCGATTTGTGTGTTTGTACAAGTTTAAAGGCAATGCCTTCTCGTTAAGGGATATGCCTTTCCTGTGATAGTCGCCAACCCCTGACCCATGGAAGGCGGGCTTGGGGTTAGTCACGGCATGAGCCCCAGGGGGATGGGTTGTGACACTCAATCCCCACTCTCATGTGATCTTTTGGGAGTTATTTTAGGTGTATCTTATCTCCCAGGATATTATATATTTTACCCCTCACAACAAGGTAGTACATGGGTGATGACAGATAGAAATCACATACAAATATACCCTATAGAATTTTAGTAATATAAAGTTATTGGAAGTTTTTTGATTCAAATTTAGGAGAAAGAGTAATGAAAAAATCGATTATCTAGGATAAGGTATGCAGTTGAGGCGAATGACTAGCCTTAAAGCTAGTAGGGTCATTTGGTTCATGTATAGATCTTTGTTCCACCACTAGTTCATTTTGATCCTTTCTCATACATTGGTCTACCAAACCATACCTAACAATAATGACTTACAAATCATCTTGTGCCTGAAATACTTACACCATTTTATATGTATCACCATGTGGTTTTATCTTCTCGAAATATGTTTGAGGAGACACTCCAAAACCTAATCCTATAAAGTGACCATATTATTTCAGCCACTTCAAAGCTTCTGAAAGTAATTTTTATTATGGTTTGATCACTGCCGATTCTTATGTCTAAACCATATAAAAAATATGAACATAAATAGATATTTTTATGTAATACTATTATAAATAATAAATAATTAATATTATTTCATACTTACACATATATCCCATACTGATTTTGTGTTTTCATCAACTAGTTTATCCTCTTTATTTACGCGAGCCTCCTTCCATAGCACATGACATGGGATGGAAGTGGATTCGGATTTTGATTCATCAATTCTCATATAAACAAAGGAACATATGTTGTTTCATATCACATAGAACTTTTATTGTTGATTTAAAATATATACCACTTTCTTCTATAATAAAGGGTACCCTATCCTTGCTTTGTGATAGGTTTAAATTGGTTTTGATTCATGTTCTTTATTTTCAACACTCTTTTTATAACAACCCAGGTACTTATAAAATAATTTATTTTCATTTTGGAATTAAATAGTTAAATTCATTATAAATGTATAATGAAATAAGTGGTATTTACATAAATTAAGGAATCTATACAAATAGAATAGTAACCTCACCTATTAATGTATAAATAAAATTTATGTATCTTATTAATGAAAATATGATATATTTCTATCATGGAATAAGTAAATAAATGTTTTGAAAATGATAAATTAAGTGTTGGTATTTTTATGACACAAAAATTTTTATTTATAATTTTATAATTAATATACTGATTTAAAAGAAAATTTATCTTCATAAAATAGATTCATAAATTTATATTTTTTTTTCTTATTATTATAAGATAATTTTATGAGACCTTAATTAATCATTCAAAGTGTCATAAAATCAGTTATAATTTTAAAATCAGTATTTTTTTAATAAATGATAATTTTAATTTAAAATTAAATTTATCATATTTAGAAAATTATTTTCATAAAATAGAGTTCATTTTTTAATTATAAACATCTAAAAATGGTTAGGGTAAATTTTTGGTATTTTTCTAAAATATTTGAATTTTTATGAATAGTGAAATGCAGTAATTTACGTTATTTAACAAATTCAAGAATTATTGAGTAATAGATTATGTATAGCTGATGTAAGCCCAAAATATTAAACTATACTTCATTAATTTAATATATTTATTTTTAAGGTTCAAACTATTCATATTTTTGATCCAAAATAATAAACTAATGAATAAAATAATCAAGAAAACACCCCTCTCTTCCACTATAAATATCACCCTCACCACCTCTTCTCCTCACACCACCAATGACTTGTAGATTGTTTTATTTCTACCCAATTACCTTCACAATCCTATTCCCTATGTCCAAGACCTTATGGTATCACCAAAATTCCAAAACCTAGTGCCTTAAGGAGGTTCTCAAGGAGAATAAGTTCCAGATGTAAAATCCTCTTTTTTATTTTAAATTTCTTTTCAATTTATTTTATTTTCTTATTATCTCCTAAACTCTCCTCATAAAAGTGACATGATAACTACAGTATATTAAATATAATATAATGTTATTTTTTTAATGGAATATCCATCATCAAACCTCTCATCTTCTCCTCTTATTCTAAAAAATGAAAACATTGTCTGTGATGTGTTGATTTACCATCATCATGGACGATGTATTTTCATTTTATTTTCTTCAAGTATGGTCATAAAACCATTATTATGGTTAAATAAGACTTTATTATACATATTATAATATATATAAAGTTCATAAACCAATATTTAAACATTATATTAAATAATATGATATAAATTTGTGATGGCCATAAAAACTGCCAAAATAAATTAAATCATTTTCATTAATGTTTTATCTAATGAATCATCCTAATATTAGAAAACAAAATTATATATGGTATAATTTAAAATTATGGAAACATATTAATACCATTTATTTCCACTTTTATAGTTTTTCTTCCATTCAACAAGAAAACCCATAATGAACCAACCAAGGAAACCGTGAAATAAACGCACCTAAAACAATAAAATAACAAAATATCATCAATAAATGGGTGGAAAGATGTTATAAAAAGATAATTTAAGGTATTATAAATATGAATATAGTTATATAATAAATTAACAATTCTATTTAAACCATTATATAGGATTTTTTAACACATTTTAAGAAATTCAAACCCAATGTAAGGGACTTTCCTTTTAAAAATCCCCTTTAATGTATCTTTTTACGAAATTCAAAAAAGAATGTTTCTTCTTAAATTATACGAAATTAAATACTTATCCAATTTTCATTAATCCTTGATGTTTTGATTTTTTCTTTATAATATTAATTTTTTATTTATAGAGAAAAGTATTTCCTTTGTATTTACGCATTATTCTTTTAAAATAAGTGATTTTCCTTAAGAAATGTTTTTATGATGCAAGTGTTAATGTTTTATGATTATGTTATAGTTCTTTATAATTGTTTATTATGAATTGTGGGACATATATCTCCCTCCAATGAATTGGTTATTTCTATGTCATAAGTTTACGGTAATGGTTATTCCAAGTGTAACTGTGTTGGTTACATCATAAGGTGGTCGTGAGGGTTACATCATAAGGTAACCATGAGGGTTACATTATAAGGTAATCTTGGGGGTTATAAATCATATGGTAGTTGTAAGGGTTAAAATATTAAGTAATTGATGACCCAAGTTACCTTTATGTTTCATTTATTTTTTATGGTTTATGGAAATATCTCGTTTTCACAAAGTATATGACACTTTATGGGTGAGAAGTATGTCTTTGTGAAAATGATTTCATATGTTTATAAGTATTCATGAACTAATGGTTTACTTCCTTATGTTTATGTATCTTACTAAGATTTTTTTCTCATCCTAAGTTTTAAAATGTTTTTCAAAGTTTTTAAGGATGTTTAATAGAAAATATGAAGCAAAGTTGAATTTTGTGAATATTTTTCATGAAAGTATTTTATATTTTATTAAAAACTTTTGTATTATGGAATAAATGGATACTGTCTCAGTAGTACACAATTTTTATGATTGTGAGTTTATATGTATGAATTATTTCCTAATTCTCTAAAACTCTAAACCGAAAAGATATTTGGTACTTTAAGAAAGTGAATTCTAAAATAATTTACTAGATTATATAATGTTTAAATCTTGGAATTTATAGTTAGTATTAGAGCACAATTTAGATAAATTTAGGGATTAGGATAATGTTAATATAATACCATAAATTATTTTTACCTTATGATTAAGTTAAAATGATAAATCATTTAATGATTACCATTTTGTTTCATCTAAGATATTTCTATTCATAATGGTTTTCCATGGAAGAAATAGGGAAGCTGAAGTAAGAAGGTGCCAAGAGGATGATATATTTTCAAATTCGCAACTTGGAATGGTGGGAATTGGAACCAAGTAGTTTTTGAAAATAATGGACCAGTTTACACAATCTATAAATGGTGTAGGCATCCATGCAAAAGAAAAACTAGAGCTACCACAAAGTAATAAGAAGATGATAGAACATTTTATGAGGAAACACCCTCCTACTTTCAGTGGATCTTCTGACACAGTGGTGGATAAAGGTTGGATTAAATCCCTTGAAAAGATATTTTTGGTCATGGGGTGTTCATATAATCAAAATTTTAGTCTTAATATTTATCATTTTGAAGGTAAAGATGACCAGTGGTGGTCAATGGTCAAGAATATTAAGTAAAGTGAGAAGATTGATGCATTGGAATGGGATGAATTTAAGAATCTATTCCTTGAAAAAAAATCCTAAGGTGGTTTGACTTAGGATGGAAAACAAATTATTATAATTGAAAAAAGGAGGAATATTCATTGTCTGTGTATGAAGAAAACTTCCCTCAATTGGAAAGGAACACTATAAATCTTATTCAAGATCTTTCTGGTAAAATAAATATTTTTTACTCAGGATTGAAGCCAATATATTGAATGGAATTGGAATCTTGTGAATTTAAAAGTTATGAGAAACTTTTTTATTATGCTGAGAGGGTAGAAATAGAGTTTTTTAATGATCATGTGTACTTTTAAAATAAGTAAAAGAAAAGTTCTAGATGGTAGTCAATGGATAATAATTAATCAAAGAAATATGAAGGTAAGAAAATCTAGTTTCTAGTTTGTGGGAAGTGTGGCAAAAGCACCATAGGGAATGGATTAACAAATATGGGAATTTTTTTTGACGTGGTGAGTTTGGACATGTGACCTGAGATTATAATAAAAATTATCTTAAGTTTAATTATTATAAGAAAGCTATAAAGTGTTTTAAATATGGTGAGATGGGGAATTATGAAAATACCTACCCAAAGAAAGATCTGAATGATGGAAAGTTTCCAGATCATAAGCAGAAAGGTGTAGTGAAATCCTTTGTGGTAACTTCAGTAGATATTAGTCCATCCAATGAAGTGGTATCAGGTACATTGTATTTTTAATCATATTTTTATAATGTTTTGTTTAATATAGGGTCTACACATTCCATTATTTTTGAGAAATTAAAATTGGAAATTTCACCTTAAGAAATTAAACCAGAACTTATGGTTAAAACACCAGGGGAAAATATTAAAGAAAAAAAGGAATTATAAGAATCTTCATATTGTTATTTGTGGAAATAAATTACCTGTAAACCTTTTTGTTTTTTCATTAATAGAGATTTATTTTATTCTGGGTATGGATTGAATTTCTTTTTATCATGATAAGATTGATTATAGAGATAAAGAATTTGTTTTTCATAAAGTATTTTAGTTTGTATACAAGAATAAACCCATACCATTGATAATATATCAGGAAGTTGAGAAACTATTAAAATATGGAAATGAAATTTATCTTGTACATATTATTGAAAATAAGGGAACTATTTAGATTAATGATGTTTTGGTGGTAAATTAATACTTGAATGTTTTTTTTTGATGAGTTTTCTGGTGTGTTATACCTGATCTGGAAGTTGAATTTACCATTAACTTAGTTTCTGATGCTAATACAATTTCGAAACTCCCTTATTGAATGGATCAAATGGAACTTCTTGAATTGAAAAACCAGTTAAAGAAGTTTCTTAATAAAGGATTCATTCATCATAGAACTTCACTATGGGGTGATCCTATTTTTTTCATTAAAAAGAAAGATGGTTCAATGAGACTTTTCATTGATTATAGAGATATGAATAACATTACTATTAAGAATAAGTATCCACTGCCTCATATCGATGACTTGTTTGATCAATTCTAGGGAGATTGGTATTTTTATAATATTGAATTGAGATCTAGATACCATCATATGAAGGTGGATGATTATGAAATTTAAAAACAGTGTTATGAACTTGATATGGGCATTATGAATTTGTTGTTATAACCTTTGGCTTGAAAAATTCCCCTACTGTATTTATGGATCTTATGAATAGAATATTTCATGAATATTTTGATAAGTTTTTTATTTTTTTTATTCATGATATTTTGGTTTATTAAAAAATTTATGAGGATCATAAAAAACATATAAGTATTGTTCTACAAACACTTAAAGAAAATAAGTTATTAGAGAAATTTAGAAAATGTGTTTTTTGGTTGTAATTGATTTATTTTCTTATGTACATTATAAATATGGATGGAATAATAGTTGATCCAAAAAAAATTGGTTTATTAATGTTCAAGACCTAAAAATGTTATATAGATTCATAGATTTCTTTGATTATCAGGTTTTTACTGATGGTTTATTAAAAAAATTGCATGGTTATCTATCCTGCTAACCAAGTTAACACAAAAAGTGGTTAAATTTATTTGAACAGAATACTATGATATTTGTTTTTAGGAACTGAAAATAAGATTTTTTAATGCTCTATTTTCATCTCTACCTTCTAAAAATGAAGAGTTTGTCATTTACAGTGATGATTCATTGAGGGGACTTGGTTGCATTCTGATGAAGAATGATCAGGTAATTACTTATGCATCAAGACAACTGAAACCTCATGAGTTAAATTATCCCACACATTATTTAGAATTATCGGATGTGGTTTTATTTTTAAAAATTTTGAGACATCATTTATATAGATCCAAATGTGAAATATATATTTACTCAGAAGGAATTGAACATAAGGTAGAGAAGATGGATGAAACTAATAAAGGATTATGATTACATGAATAATTACCATCTTGGAAAAGAAAACGAATTGGTGGATGCCTTAAGTAAAAAATATCAAGAATTATTAACCATGTTACATTTGTAACATGGCCCCTTGGTTTATGGTTTGATGAATTTTGGCTTGGAAGTTGTTGGTGCAGAAAAATCCTCTATTTTGTTTCAGGTTTCAATGTAGTCTTCTCTCTCAAAAAAGAATTAATCAAGTGTATAAGGAAGACTGTAAGTTACAAAAAAAGGTAACATTGGTTAAGGAAGGTAAGATTCTTGAATTTAATGTTAATAAAGATTGTGTCTTGATATTTGGAAAGAGATTATGTGTAACGACCCGAAATTTTGAATAATATTTGTTTCCTAAATTTGTGAGTTATTTTATTTTATACTCAACAAAACTATATCCTTTAATTAATGAAGTGAGTATAATTAAAATGATACCATTGGGTTTTGACTTTTATATGGACCGTTGGTCAATATGACCATTGGAAACTATACTCTTAACGTTATGATTATTGTTTATAAATACAAATGATCATGGTTAATTAATATAGAAAGAAGAGTTGATGGCCTCATCCAGTAGACTCGGGTCATACGAATCCCATCTACCAGAGCTTGGGATGGAGGTGGCATCACTAGGCTTTGCTCTAGATCGTGCCCAAGCTGAAATCCAACATGTTAATCTTAAACATAATCTCTTAAGGGAGAAGTTAAAGTCATTAAAAATCACCACTCAAACAATGTTATCCAATCCGCCTAAATATTCTATCACCATTGCACACCTTACTGTTAGGTTTTATGCAGGTGTTATAAGGGGATATGTAACGAGGCCTTAGTTACTTTGTGTAATCCTTTTGTATAAATAAAATTTTTATTTCTTTTTATGGTAAAATTTGTGAATTTTAAATGTCAAAATAAATATAGGTTGAATTTATAGAAGTTCCATATTTTTGGTGAATTTTGGAAAATGGGTGTTTTAAAATATTTTTTTTATACTTTAAATAATTAATAATGTGAAATTATTTTTTAAAAATAGTCTTTTACAATTGTAATCAGTAATAAATTTAGAGTCTAATAAGATCAACTTAATTTTTGGTGAATAGTAAATTATGAATAGTAATATTACCCTTATAAATAGCAATGTGACCAATGGAATAGTAACCTCACTTAAGAAAGTATAAATATAATTTAGGCATCTTGTTTGGTAATGTGATATAATAGCATAAGTAATTAACTATTTTAGAAATTATTAGTTAAGTATTAGTATTTTTCAGGTAAATAGGGTTTTTACTTAAAAATTAAATATATCATAATTAGAAAATTATTTTCATAAAATGGAGTTCATTTCTGAATTCATAGCATCGATATTAGGTTAGGGTGAATTTATGAGATTTTTATAGAATGTTTTGTTTTTTGGTGAATAGTAAAATTATAGTTTTGAGTTTCGGTGTGTTTAATGACATCATTAATGATGTAATCATGATGTAATAATTCTGGTCGACTTATGAATAGTAATATATGTTAATAGGTGTCCCAAGTGGCTAATACCATGGTAAAATACCATGGTCAAACCCAAGGTTTTTCAAATATCACTAATGAGATGTCCCTTGAAAATTAATAAAATATTCCCTCACTTTTACTATAAATATCAACTCATTCCTTCATTACTTTCATTCCAAATTCATCCTCAATTAAGATCTGGTATTTTTCCTCCCAAGGAGTCCTCCCAAGGTTCCCTCAAACCCCACAAGTTCCCAACCTTTGAGTTTTTGAAGTTACTCTTCAAGTTAAGGGAACCTTTCACCCTCCTCTTTTAGTCATGACTTCCTTTATATTATGTATTCTAGTTTCCATTTTATTATGTGGGGGTATGTTCTTATATATCCTTAATGCTTTCCATTTATGTCCAAATTATGGTAGACCATTTCTACTCTCATCAATTTATTTTCTGAATTTTTAAGTGACGCCATTAGGATGCCGAATTTTCGTAAAAGAAATCACATCTTCTCTTTTCTTTCAAGTTTCCTTTTCATGTGGTATGTCATTAAAAAATCAATACCATGATCTTATTTAAATTTTATTCTATACCTATACTGTATTATGAGTTATTTATTAGTGTTTAATCCTTATCTCCTCTCTTTTTAATGTTTTCTAAAACCATGTAGTATAGTCGTTATGCTACAGAATTTTTGTCTCAAAATCTCTATATTTTTCTCAAGAAATTCTCTTATTTTATTTATATGAATACCCAAACATATTTAATTTATATGGGTATTAATAAATACATAAAATTTATAAAATTTATTTTTTTAATTGACATACATATAATACACACTCCCTTTCTGTGGGTTATAAATGACATAATGATCTTGTTTTTAAGCACTTTTTAAACGTCACGATTTTGACATGAAACCCATTTCTTTTATTCTATTTGGGTTATTTATGAAATTTTTTATTATTATCTATGTGGATAACATAAAAATAAATACATATAAATGGGGATCCCTGATAGTTCTCCAATGCATTGGGTAAAAAATGTAATCTCTAGAGATGACAAGTTTTACGATACCTTGGTGAATAACCTTGGTAATTTTTATGACACTTTGGGGTTGGAACTTTGTGATATGTTCATGAATGTATAAATTAAATTTTTTAGCCACATTTTAAAGTTATGATTCAATTTATTATTTCTATGATATGACTCTTTATCATTCCTTTATGACATCCCTCGTGTTCCTATTGATATCACTCAAGATCACATGTAAATTATTTCACTTGTTTTATTTACTGGGATTTATGCTCATCCTTTCATTTTATGTATGTATCCAAGTTATGTGATGTAGTAATTGTACTTAGGGTGAACCTATGATGAATCCTTACAAGTGTATTAGAATAATTTTTTATTTTTTCATGTATATTGTTCCTGATTTTCAAGACACTAGACTTTGAAGATCCTCTGTTTGTAAAATGTAATGAAAAGTTATGAAATAAAAAAGCGGGATGTTGTACTTGGTATCAAAGGATAGTTTAGTTATTTTTGGAAATTAGGTGATAAAAACTTTAGGAAGAACCCTATAGATTAGTTTAAATATAGGAGAAATTTCTAGTATTTTGGTGAAATATTAAGTAAGTGGTTTCCAAACAAATAAATCATTGTCTAGATACAAACAAGTGGATGTGGCTCTGGAAAAGATGTACCTAGGAGTGAAAACTCTGACAAGGAGTTTCAGGATTGACCCAAGGTATCCTGGTACATGATAAAAATCCTTTCTGGACTCCTGATTTGACACTCCTGGGGGATATGTTTGGTTAATCATAAGATTTTTATGAATCATTATGAAGGATTTATAGAAAAATGTAATTGTTGTTGAAGAATACTATGTTTAAGCAAAAAGTTTTAAGACATAAAAATCATTTATAGTTAAAAGATTTGTAAATGAAATAAGCTTCTAACTAAGGTTTTATTCTTTTATAAAATTTAGGGCTATAGGAGGAACTGTGAAAATGGTGACTGCAATGGACCATGCGCTGACGACCCTCCGATGAAGCCGGAATGGAAAATTTCATGAGAATGATAAACCAACTGACTCAAGTTGTGGGAAATAACTTGAATCAAGATGAGATACTGATATAACCACAAATGGAACAACATTTTTTTGAGTCCTTTATACGTCAATGACCACCAAACTTCAATGGATATACTGACCCATTGATTGTTGAATAGTGGATCAGATCTATCGAGAAGATATTTTTTGTGCTCTACTGTTCAAAACAAGAGAAGGTCACCTTGGATATTTACCACTTATATGGAGAAGATGATCAGTGGTGGGAACTCATTAAAAAATGAGGCTAAGAGTGTATGTTGAATCTATGGATTGGGAAGAGTTATGAGGGATCTTCTTCAATAAATATTTCCCCTGTTCTATAAGAACAAAAATGGAGAAGGGATTTCTCAAGATGAAGTAGAAGGAGAATGAATCTGTGGGAAAATACAAGATGAAAGTCACAAGGCTTTCATGTTACACCTCTATATTTTCCATGGATCCAAATGGGAAGGTTGATAGATTCTTTAGTGGAATAATATCTCATCTATGGAAGAATTTATCCAACCGAGACTATGACAACTATGAGGAGATCGTACGAAGTGAAATGAAAGTAAAACTAGAGTTTGGTGAGATGCAGTGATCTCATAAATCCAATGAAAAGAAGAGATCAATGGAGCCCAAATTAGAGAGGACCTTTGATCAAGGAATAGTAGGCAAGCAATTGAAACATCCCACGTGTAATAAATTTGGGAAGAAGCATTCAGGGAAACGCCTACTTGGGAATGGGAAGTGCTACAATTATGGAAGATATGACCATATTGCGTGGAATCGTCGTAGTGAGGTGAAGCCAAAACTTCCCAACACTAATGACAAGTGGAATATGGTACATGCCCTACATGATGTCCAATGCTATAAGTGTGGAAAACTTGGGCACTTTACCAATCACTGTCCAAATCTGAGGGCAGTGGAGGGGAACCACCATCAGCCTCATCAAAGAACAAGGGAGCAAGGTCGTACTTTTTCTACCACGACAGATGATATTGAAGCTCCAAATGATGTGGTGACAGGTACTCTTATTGTTATCTCAAATCTAAAAAGTACTTTGTTTGATTCTGGTTCTACGCATTCCTTTATTTCCTACAAGTTTGCAAATAATTTAGAATCAAATCCTGAATTTCTAAAAGTAGAGTTATATGTCAAGAATCCTATTGGGATTATCCAAGAATCGTCAGTGTTTAGAAACTCTAGTATTTAATTTAGTGAGCACAATATTATTGAAAATATATTAGTCATTCCCATGCTAGAATTAAAAATTATACTAGGGATGAACTGGCTCTCAAAGTATAATGCTAAGATCAAATGCAGAAGCAAGGAAATCTCGGTAGTCTTGAATGGAAAACCTACAGTTATCTTCCAAGGAGAGATATCTCAACCAGATCTTTGTATATAAGAACCTCCTATATCCATCTTTATGGAGTTGATCAGTGAATAAGAAGAAGGAAATGAGAGTATAAGGATATAAAATGTCCCCATTGTCCATGAATACATTGACGTATTTCCTGAGGAGTTACCCGAACCTCCCCCAAAAAGAGAGGTAGAGTTCTCCATTGAACTCATACCTGGATCTCATCTGATATCAAATACCCCATATAGGATGGAAAATGTGGAGCTGGAGGAATTAAAGAAGAAACTACAAGATATTTTGGAGAAGGGGTTTATCTGATTGAGTGTGTCTCCTTGGGGATCACTCATTCTCTTTGTGAAGAGGAAGGATGGATCGATGCGGCTATACATTGATTATAGAGAACTGAACAAGATTACAGTGAAGAACAAATACTCTCTTCCAAGAATTGATGACTTATTTGACCAACTTCATGGGGATAAATTCTTCTCTAATATTGATCTTCGATCTGGTTATCATCAATTGAGGGTGAAGAAAGAAGATATTCCAAAAACTACCTTCTAATCAAGATATGGGCATTATGAGTTTGTTGTTATGCCCTTCGGACTGACTAATGCACTTTCTATTTTTTTGTATTTGATTAATAGAGTCTTTAAGGACTACCTTGATAAATTTTTTGTAGTTTTTATTGATGATATTCTGATATATTCTAAAAGTCGTGAGGAGCATGAGGATCAACTAAGGGTTATTTTTTAAACTCTACAGAAGGAGAGGGTTTTTGGAAAGTTCATCAAATGTGAATTTTGGTTACAACATGTTGATTTCTTAGGGAACATTGTAACTAATAAAGGAATCATAGTTGACCCTACAAAGATAAAGGTTGTAGATGAGTGGACTCAGCCTACAAAAATAACCTAGATTTGTAGTTTCCTTGGATTAACGGGATATTATAGGAGGTTTTTGAAAAACTTTTCATGACTTTCTAATCCATTAACCAAGTTAAATAAAAAAGGGGTCAAGTTCATATGGACAAAAGAGTGTGAGGAAAGTTTCTAAGAGCGGAAGAAGATATTGGTCACTACACTCATGTTAACACTTCCCTCAAGTGTAGAAGGATTCATTATTTTTAACAATGAATCTTTGAAAGGGATTGGGTGCATCCTCATGAAAAATGAAAAATTCATTACTTATGCATCTCGAAAGTTAAAGACTCGTGAGCAGAACTATCCTATGCATGATCTTGAGATGGTTGTTGTTTTTTTCTCTAAAGATATGGAGGAACTATCTTTATGGAGATAAATGTGATATATACACAGATCATCAAAGTTTGAAGTATATTTTCACACAAAAGGAATTTAACATGAGACATAAGAGATGGTTGGAACTTCTTAAAGACTATGATTATTCAATTCATTATCATCCCGAAAGAGCAAACAAAGTCACTGATGCGTTAAGTAGGAAAGTCCCAGTTGTTATGTCCATGATGATGATTAAAAGAGATCTTTTGATCAATGACCTAGTAAATATGTACATGGGAATTATAAGGGAAGGGACATCATTAACCCTAACCCAAATTATTTCTCAACCTACATTACTATAGAAGATCAAGAAAGCTCAGAAATAAGATCCTTTGTTACAGAAGAAGCTTGAGGTTGTGAAGGATGGAAAGTTTTCTGAGTTCAATATTGATCAAGAAGGTGTACTGAAATTTTGTACAAGACTATGTGTTCCATCTATTCCGGAAATAAAGAAGGAGCTGATGGATGAAGCTCATAGCTCTATGTTCTCTATACATCCTGAAAGTAAAAAAATGTATAGAGACCTTCGTGATCATTATTGTTGGGATAATATGAAAAGTGAGATTGATGACTACACTTCAAGGTGCCTATTATGTCAGCAAGTGGAGGCAGAGCAAAAACTTCCTAAAGAGGTATTGCAACCACTAATCATACCAGCATGGAAGTGGGACAATATCACTATAGACTTTTTCACTGGTCTTCTAAGAAATTACAATGGAAACAATGTGATATGGGTTATTGTGGACCGTATCACCAAGACTTCCCATTTTATCTTTATTTGGGAAGATTTATCTCTTAATCAACTTGCCAGGATTTATGTGAAGGAAGTGTTAATTCTTCATGGAGTTCCACTTTCTATCATATCTGATCGTGATCCAAGGTTCACATAAAAATTCTGGAAAATTATTCAACATTCTATGAGTACCGAATTGAATTTCAGTATGGCCTATCACCCTTAAACTGATGGACAATCTGAAAGGAATATTCAAACACTCGAGGACATGGTGAGAACACACTTAATGGAATTTAAAGGTGGATGAGATCAACATCTCCCATTAGTTGATTTCTCTTACAACAACAGCTTCCACATGAGCATTCAAATGGCACACTATAAAGCTCTATATGGGAAGCGATGTAGAACTCCTAATTGTTGGGATGAAGCTAGTGAGAGAAAGATTCTTGGGCTTGATCTTGTGCAAGAGATGATAGAAAAGTTCAATGCCACCCAACAACACATTAAGGCTGCTCAGAGTCGGAAAAAGAGCTATGCCTAAAACCGTCGAAGGGAATTGGAGTTTGATTTTGGTGACAAATTCTTTCTTCAAATTTCACCTTATAAGAGAGTCATGAGGTTTGGAAATAAAGGTAAGATCATCCCTAGGTACATTGGCCCCTATGAAATCCTTGATCGCGTAGGAGCAGTAGACTATCGGCTTGAACTTCCTCCAAATCTAGCACAAGTTCATGATGTCTTCCATGTATCCATCTTGAGGAATTAAATACCTGACCCTTCACATGTACTAAATCTATAGGTGTTACAACTGGAACATGACCTCTCTTATGAGGAGAAGTTGGTGGAGATCGTGGATCGTAGAGACGACATTCTACGCAACAATACTACCCTCCTTGTTAAGGTGTTGTGGAGAAACAAAAAATGAGAAGAATCCATGTGGGAACCAGAGGAGTCTATGAGGCATAATTACCCACACCTTTTCTCTTATTAAGGTACGAGTTGAAATTTTTGGGATGAAATTTCTTAAGGAGGGAAAAATGTAATGACCTGAAATTTTGAATAATATTTGTTTCCTAAATTTCTTTGTTATTTTATTTTATATCAACAAAACTATATCCTTTAATTAATGGAGTGATTATAATTAAAATAATACCATTGGGTTTTGACTGTTATATGACATGTCGGTCAATATGAAATTTATAAACTATACTCTTAATGTTATAATTATTGTTTAAAATGATCATGGTTAATTAATACAGAAAGAAGAGATGATGTCCTCATCCAGTAGACTTGGGTCGAACGAATCCCATCTATAAAATCTTGGGAAGGAGGTGACATCATTGGGATTTTCTATAGACCAAGCCCAAGCCGAACTCTAGCATGTTAAGCTTGAACGGAATCACTTAAGGTAGAATTTCAAGCTGATAAAAATCACCACTCGAGCAATGTTGTCTGAGCCTCCCTAAGATTCTATCACCATTGCACACCTTAATCTTAGGTCCTATGCAGGTGTTATAAGGGGATATGTAATGAGGCCTCAGTTACTTTGTGTAATCATTTTTTATAAATGAAATTATTATTTCTTTTTATGGTAAAATTTTTGAATTTCAAATGTCAAAATAAATGTAGGGTGAATTTATAGAAGTTCCATATTTTTAGTGAATTTTGGAAAAATGGTATTTTAAAATATTTTTTATACTTTAAATAATTAATAATATGAAATTATTTTCAAAAAATAGTCTTCTACTGTTGTGATGAGAAAGAAATTTAGAGTCTAATAAGATTAACTAAATTTTTTAGTGAATAGTATATTATGAATGGTAATATTAACCTTATGAATAGTAATGTGACCAATGGAATAGTAACCTCACTAAAGAAAGTATAAATATAATTTAGGAATCTTGTTTGGTGATGTGATATAATAGCATAAGTAATTAACTGTTTCATAAATTATTAGTTAAGTATTAGTATTTTTTCAGGTAAATAGTGTTTTTACTTAAAAATTAAATATCTAATAAGTAGAAAATTATTTTCATAAAATGAAGTTAATTTTTGAATTCAGATCATTGATATTAGGTTAGGGTGAATTTATGGTATTTTTATAAAATGTTTTGTTTTTTGGTGAATAGTAAAATTACAGTTTTGAGTTTCGATGTGTTTAATGACATCATTAATGATGTAATCATGATGTAATAATTCTGGTTGACTTGTGTATAGTAATATATGATATGAGGTATCTCAAGTTTCCAATACCATGGGAAAATACCATGGTCAAACCCATGGTTTTTCAAATACCACTAATGAGGTATCCCTTGGAAATTAATAAAACATTCCCTCACTTTTTCTATAAATACCAACTCGTTCCTTCATTAATTTCATTCCAAATTCATTGTAAATTAATATATGGTATTTTTACCTCTAAAGGAGTCCTCCCAAGGTTCCCTCAATCCCCCCAAGGTTCCAACCTTCATTTTTTTGAAGTTACTCTTCAAGGTAAGGGAACATTTCACCTTCCTCTTTTAGTCATGAATTCCTTTATGTTATGTCTTCTAGTTTCCATTTTATTATGTGGGGTTATGTTATTATATATCCTTAATGCTTTCCATTTATTTCCAAATTATGATATAACCTTTCTGCTCTCATCAATTTGATTTCTTAATTTTTAACTGATTCCATTAGGATGCCGAATTTTTGTAAAAGAAATTGCATCTTCTCTTTTCTTTCAAGTTTTCTTTTCATTTGGTATGTTATTCAAAAATCCGTACCATGAACTTATTTAAATTTTATTATATACCTATAATATATTATGAGTTATTTATTAGTTGTAAACCTTTTTCATCTCTCTTTTTAATGTTTTCTAAAACCATGTATTATAGCCATTATGTTGCAGATTTTTCATCTCAAAATCTCTCTCTTCTTCTCAAAAATTATCTTATTTTATTTATGTGAATACCCAAACAAATTTCATTTCCAAGGGTATTCATCAAGACATAAAATTGATATATTTTATTCTAGAATTAAAATACGTATAACCCACACTCCCTTTCCATGGGTTATAAATGACATAATGATCTTGTTTTTAAGCACTTTTTAAATGTCACAGTTTTGACATGAAACCCATTTCTTTTATTCTATTTGGGTTATTTATGAAAGGTTTGATTATGATCTATGTGGATCACATTAAAATAAATACATATAAATGTTTATCCCTAATAGTGCTCCAATTCATTGGGTAAAGAATTTAATCTCTAGAGATGACAAGTTTTACGATGCCTTGATGAATAACCTTGGTAATTTTTATGAAACCTTGGGGTTGGAACTTGGTGATATGTTCATGAATGTCTAAATTAAATTTCATAGACACATTTTCAAGTTATGATTCAATTTATTATTTCTATGATATTCCTATTTATCATTCCTTTACGATATCCCTCATGTTCTTATTTATATTTCTCAAGATCACATGTAAACTGTTTCACTTGTTTTCCTTACTAGGACTTCTGCTCACCCTTTCCTTTGATGTATGTATCCAAGTTATGATATGCAGTAATTTTACTTAGTATGAACCTATGATGAATCATTAAAAGTGTATTAGAATAATTTTTTATGTTTTCATGTATATTGTTCCTAATTTCCAAGACACTAGACTTTAAAGATCCTCTGTTTGTAAAATGTATTGAAAAGTTATGAAATAAAAAGGCAGGATGCCATATTATGTGTGTCTTGTGATTACCAACTAGAGAAATAATTTTTAAGAGAAGATCATAGTTATCCATTTTCATTTCATCCTGGAATCACTAAGATTTACAGAGACCTTTGGAAGTATTAATGGTGGGATGGAATAAAAAATGATATTGCTTATTTTACAATGAAATGCTTGACTTGTCAACAGGTTAAAGTAGAGAGACAACTACCAAAGGGGATGATTCGGCCTTTGACAGTGCTATAGTGGAAATGGTAAAATATATCCCTGGATTTTTTTGTGGGACTACCAAATACTTCTCAAGGTAACAATATGATTTGGGTTATTGTTGATCGGCTAACTAAATCTACACATTTCCTTCCTATTCAATACACTCTTTCTCTAGATCATCTTTCTCGATTTTACCTAAAAGATATTGTTAGGTTACATGGAGTTCCTATCTCCATTGTATCTCACCATGATCTTAGGTTCACTTATAAAATTTTTAAAGGCCTTTAGAAGTCATTGGGAACTGAATTAAATTTCATCACAACCTTTCATCCTCAATCTGATGGATAGATCGAGCGAACAATTCAGAAATTAGAAGACATGTTACGTGATTGTTAAATGGATTACCAGGGAATTTGGGATCAATATATTTCTTTAGTCGAGTTTTCTTATAATTAAAATTTTCATTATAGTATACGGATGGAACCTTTTGAGGCATTATATGGAAAATGGTGTCAAAATTCATCATTTTGGGATGAAGTCGGGGAATGGAAGTTGATTTGACTATAATTAGTAGATGAAGTGATTGAGAAAGTGAATATGATCCAGTAACACATGAGGAAAAATCATAGTAAATAGAAAATTTATATATATAATAGGAGAAAAGACTTTTCTTTTGAGGTGGTGATCATATTTTCCTTAAAATCTCTCCTTAGAAAAGTGTTACGCATTTTGGTAAGAGATGAAAGCTAAGTTCATGGTTCATTAGGCCTTATGAAATCTTAGATAAATTTGGACTAGTTTTCTACTGAGTATATTTGCCTCTGAGTTTATCTTAGGTACACAATGTTTTTCATGTTTTGATGTTAAGAAAGTATGTACTAAATTCATCTCATGTTTTGAGCCCATAAGCAGTTAAGCTGGAAGAGAAAATTTCTTTTGTGGAAAATCCTGCTCAAATTCTTTATCATAGAGATAAAGAATTATAAAATAAGGTAATTCACTAGGTTAAGGTTTTGTAGATAAACCACATGGTTGAAGAAGCAACATGGGAATATGAAAATGCTATGAGGGAAAGGTATCCTAACACATTTAATAAGAGAATAAAAATTATGAGTACACAATTTATAGAAGCGAGGAGAATGTAACAACCCAGGTACTTATAAAATAATTTGTTTTCATTCTGGAATTAAATAGTTAAATTCATTATAAAATTATAATGAAATAAGTGGTATTTACATAAATTAAGGGATATATAAAAATAGAATAGTATCCTCACCTATGAAAGTATAAATAAAATTTAGGTATCTTATGAATGAAAATATTATATATTTGTATCATGGAATAAGTAAATAAATGTTTTGAAAATGATAAATTAAGTGTTGGTATTTTTGTGACACATAAATTTTTATTTACAATTTTATAATTAATGTAATGATTTAAAATTGAATTTATATTTAAAAAATAGTTTTATAAATTAATATTTTGTTGTGTTATTATTATAAGATAATTTTATGAGACCTTAATTAATTTTTCAAAGTGTCATAAAACCAGTTATAATTTTAAATTGGTATTTTTTGAATAAATAGTGATTTTAATTAAAAATTAAATTTCTCATATTTAGAAAAATATTTTCATAAATGAAGTTATTTTTGAGTTATTCACATAAAAAATTTTAGGGTTAATTTTTGGGATTTTTCTAAAATAGTTTAATTTTTTTGTGAATAGTGAAATATGATAATTTACATTATTTAATAAATTCGGGAATTATTGAGTCATAGATGATGCATAAATGATTTAAGCCCAGAATATTTAACTATCATTCATTATTTTAATATATTTAGTGATAAGTTTCAAACTATTCATAGTATTGATCCAAAATAATAAACTAATGAATAAAATAATAAAAAAACACCTCTTTCCTTTGCTATAAATACCACCCCTCACCACCTCTTCTCCTCACACCTCAAAATCCTTATAGATTATTTAATTTCTACCCAATTACTTTCTCAAGACTCTTACCCATGTCCAATACCTTCTTGTCTCACAAAAATGACAAAACCAAGTTCCTTAAGAAGGTTCTCAAGGAGAAGAAGTTCAAGAGGTAAAATCCTCTTTTGTTTTCTTTTAAATTTCTTTTTAATTTATTTTATTTTCTTATTATATCCTCAAATCCCATCGTAAAAGTTAAATGATAACTTCTGTATCTTATATATACTATAATTTTATTGTTTTAATGTAATATACATCATCAAAACTCTCATATTCTCCTCTTATTCTAAAAAATGAAAATGTTGTCTGTGATATGTCAATTTATAATCATCATGGATGATGTGTTTTTATTTTCTTTTACTACCTTCAATGATAGTCATAAAACCATTATTATGGTTAAATAACATTTTATTATACATATTATATGTTATATAATGTTTTGGAACCAATATATAAACATGATATTAAATAAGATGATATAAGTTCATGGTGGTTGTAAAAACCGCCAAAATAAATTAAATAATTTTCATTAATGTTTTATATAATTAATCATCCTCATATTAGAAAAAAAATGATATATGGTATCATTTAAAATTATTGAATCATATTAATACCATTTTTTCCACTTCTAGAGTTTTTCTTCCATTAAACAAGAAAACTCATAATAAACCAACCATGAAATAAACACACCTCAAACAACAAAATAAAAAAAATATCATCAATAAATGGGTGGAATTATGTTATAAAAATACCATATAAGGTATTATAAATATTTATATATTTATTTAATAAATTAATAACACTTTTTAAACCATTATACAGGAGCTTTGAACATGTTTGAAGGAAGTCAAACCCAAGGTAAGACACTTTCCTTTTAAAAATCCTATTTAATGTCTCTTTTTACAAAATTCAAAAAAGAATGTTTCTTCTTAACTTATATATCATGAGATAATTATCCCATTTTCATGAAACCTTAATGTTTTTTATTTTTTTTCATTACAATATTATATGTTTATTTACATATAAAATGATTTACTTTTTATTTTGTGCAGTATTCTTTTAAAATAAGTGATTTTCCTCAAGAAATGTTTTTATGATGTAAGTGTTTGTGTATTATGATTATTTTTTGGTTCTTAGGAATTTTCTATGATGAAGGGTGGGACCTATATCTCCCTTCAATTCATTAGGCATGTTTTTTTGGAATTTGACCATAATGGTTATTCCAAGTGTAACTGTGATGGTTACACCATAAGGTAGCTATGAGGGTTACATCATAAGGTAGTCGTGAGCATTACATTATAAGGTATCCATGATGGTTACAAATCATATGGTATCCACGTGGGTTATAATATTAAGTAAGTAATTCCCCAAGTTAAATTTATCGTTTTATTTATATTTTCTATGTTTTATGGAAATCTCTTGTTTTCACAAAGTATATGATACTTTATGGGTGAGAAGTATGTATTTGTGAAAATGATTTCATATGTTTATAATTATTTATCAATTAGTGGTTTCTTTCCCTCTTTTTATGTACCTTACTAAATTTTTTATGATCATCCCAAGTTTTAAAAAAATCATAGGGTTTAAGGATGGGTAAGAGAAAAAAAAGAAATCAAGCTAAATGTTGTGAAGATTTTTCATGAAAAAATTTCATGCTTTATTAAAAACTTTTGTATTATGGAAGAAATGGATATTGTTTTAGTAGTACCCACTTGGTATACTTTTGGGTTGATATGTATGAATTATATCTTAATTCTCTAAAACTCTAAATTAAAAATCTCTTTGGGAATGTAAGAAAGTGATATCTAAAAGAATTTACTAGATTATGTAATGTTTAAGGTTAGGACCTTATAATTTTTTTCATAAATTAAATTTTTTGAATCAAATTGGATAAAACAAATAATTTAAAATGATATATTATAAACTTTAATACACTTGAAATGATTTCTCATCATAGCGACTGATTAAATCATTCCATGTTTCCTGATTTATAATATGCGCATAACTAACTGGTGGGTGGGGATTTAATTTCACCTCATCATCCCTAAGATGTAACTTGGTAGGAAGAGTCTATAATCCTCTATGGGATTTTTCGACAACCATTGATACAAATTTATTATGTAAATATTCTAAAATAAATTAACTCTATAAGAAATAATAGAAATTAAATAAATGTTTCATTATATAATTTTTTGAAAAACTAGAGAAAGTATATCGTAACATTATAGTTATATCTTTACAAAGGGTTTCCTTCATTACAAGCTGGATGTGGCACCAAGAATCAATATCAATCAACACATTCATCCTCATTGTGACCCCAACATAACTAATGAACATTGACTTATTGGGGTCAATAGGTTAGATTCATTGATTCTAACCAACCTTAAATTTTATACCCTTACTTGTTGCCTTGATAATTTTATTCAACACTATGATGATGCTTTGTTCTTGTTTTTTTTTCAACATGTTATTGATCCCCTAATAATTCTGTAGTTTTAGCATCAATAGTCAGTTCTTCTTCGATATTGGTAACGTAATCATGTGTAGGAGACATTGTTTGCATGAGTAGCCAAACATTTAATTTGTCTTGAATAACAACAATGTAAACACATGAAATAGATTTGATAAGGTTTGTATTCATGCTCTATTTCATACTTGATGAACACTTTAACTCCATATCCATACTCTTTTGTCAAACGATTAGCATACATCCATTTTGAATGAAATGGGCAATTAAATTTAATAAAAGAATTACTCCACTATGGTAGGTGTTATACTATGAATTCATCTAAAGGTGAGGGTTATAGACAAATATCATCCTCATCAGCTTCATCTCCCAAACAATTATTGTTGTGTTTTGTTGCTTAAGACTCATCATCCATATCTTATGGACATGAACCTATGTTTCTTGAACTACTCTGAGCAGTAGTCATCCCATACCAGGTACCAGTGATCATTTTGGATTACTACTTCTCAGAGTATTTCAAGAAACATATAAGAGATGGGGGATGAGTCTAAAGAAACAAAATGTAATAATAATTTTTTAGGAGATGAAACTGGTGAGGATGACATTTTTCTCCTTAAATTTTTTAAAATTATCACAACTTAATTTAAAATTTAAAATATATTCTCAAAATGATAAAAGTTCCTTGACACTACCATGAGAATATAAACTCATCCCCACTAAGCTTCACTGACTCTAATCTTTGTTAATAGTCCTTTTACCTCACCTGTATCTCAAATATAAGAGCTCTATGTCCACTGAGTTTCATGTGTATGGTGTGAGAATAGAAATAAACAAGTAAATATTAAAAGGGCCCCTAAAATATACAAAAAATCATATATTTGAGTATATGTTCAAAGTAGAAACACTCAAAATACACTTGTAAATTAATTAATTGTGTACTAACTAGGACACCATGATAATTAAATGTTACCCACTTTATTTCATACCAGTGAATTATACTAATCATACCATAAGTTTATACCATGGTTTTTTCCTGAAACTCAAATCATTTAACTAATAAGAGGTTAACATTTGAATCATAGTAGGATAAAAAATTATTTATCTCCCTCTAGAAATAAACACATCATAGGTACCATGAGATTCGACCTCAGAACCCTATCATCCAAGACTATCCCTCAAGGATAACCATCACATGTACTTATTGCATCCAAATCATGAAATGGGTATGAAATAGAAATTTTACTTAGTAAGTTCATTTGAAATATGGAGAATTATTAACATAATTGGTTCCATTAGTAAAGAACCATTCAATGGGTGCTGCAATACATTAGCTAAACCTAACTTCTGAAAAATCATAAAGAAGAACAAACAACAACACAAATGTCACATCACCCTCACACTAGCCCTCGATGAATCACTAAAATATATATATTAACTCACATTATAACATAACATATCTATCCCCCACATAATACCTATCATATTCTAATATATTATACTCAATGATTGGATATCTTAGGCATTTATCATCTTTATCAACTATCACTTATTAGATATCTCATAGTTTGTAGGCCTTAATTCGCCACTCACACACCTCAAATCTTAAGACAAAGTAAGCTATATGGTCAACTATTCCATCCTACCTTGTATAGGTTATCCCACTAGGTTTTAAGGGACTATACTTTATTTTATACCACATATCTAATCACTACTAAGGTGATCATATAATCCCTATTAACACATCACTACCCTAAGAAAAACATTCATAGGGAAATTAATACATTTTTCTACCCTTATGGGATACTTCCATTATCCATGATTACCCTTATATCCCTCTTATCACATCACTACTGAATAATATTTTTGCATGATTTTGGGTGTGGTGAGATAGAAACCACATCACGTGTGTTGTTCACATTATATATTTATGCTTGGTTTATTGTGTAAAGTCTTTTAAACATGTTTACTTATTTTAAAATTATTTATTCTATGAAATTAAAGTTTGTACTTGTGTTCTTTGATTATTTACATTCTTTCATTTATATAATTTTATGATTAGAAATTATATAATCTCCAAATCATTTTAAGATCCATAAAGGAATTTAGTTTTCATATGTTTGGTCCATCAAATTGGATCTAACCAGATTGGAAACCACTCTTTGGTACATATGTGGTTTCTAGTCTATATGCATTAGGTGAAACTTCAAAAGTGGGAACCAGATCAAACTATTGGTCCTAGTTTTTTATATTCCAATTAGATCGGGATATTTCCCTTGAAATATCCTAGTCTGGATCATGCAAGGGAATGAGATATGATTCAATAAATAACCTAATACCTTACCCAATAAATTACCCATGTTTTGATTTAAAAAATCATTAAAGGAACCATAAATTTTCTACAAACTAGATACAATGTTTTTTCAGTATTACCCTATAAGTGTGCAGTAATTGGTGTCTTCTCAATTTCCACTACTTTAATATCAAAAAGAATTTATTAAATTTGATCAAACTTGTCAACAAGATAATATTCACTATTAATAGATCTTGAATTCTACCTAATTTCACCATGCCAAATCTAAGGACAGTAACATGTATTAAAACCATAACAGATTAAATTATTTTTAATTTCTCAACTTTTCAACTCTATCATGTCTAAACATTTCAACCAAAGATAGAAAAATATGTCATTTTTTTACATTCTATTTTGAAAATTCTAAAAAATCTTTAACCCTTTCCTCATATTCATCACTTGTTCATAGTGATTCAATCCAACTACAATTCATTATCACCTATAATAAATTTCAAGCAATAAATATAATTTTTTTTGAAAAATTAAATTCAAATTTACCTTTATAAATAAGAATAAAATCAAAGAAATGAAAAATATTTCACAAATAAAATAAAGGAAAAATATTTAAAAAAAGGGTTCACATTAGACTTATTCAATTATAATCCATTCAGAAAAAATTCCAAAAAAATAAATAAGTATTAACATTGATTTTAAAAGGTTGACCATAAATAAAACTCAAACTGAATTATAAACTAACTTCCCTGGTACTGAAATTACAAAATCAACACAATCAAAACATTCCCAGGATGATCATTTAAATATATATTATCAATACTCCATATTTAAACTCTAAAATCCATTTTACCTTTAAAAATTACATTCACAATGCAAGAAAATTACATTCATTAATTTTAGGTTCTGGGCGCAGCGGAAGTGTGTTGGTGGGTGTACCCAAATTTAATTTTTCCATTAACAACGATCAATCCGAGATCCATCATGATAATAAAATGTCATATCTTTAGAATAGAGTAAATAATGAAAGAAAGGAAGGGAGTACCAGAACTATTGAGAGGATTATCATACATTGGTTATAATTAATTTAATTAAAAGACAAGAATTACCTTGACGTAATTCTCTCTTCGTTGATGTTTCTGGTCACAATCCGATGTGATCCATCGTTGTGTCATAGAATCCAAGTGTAGGATTCCTCTAGAGGTGATCCACACATTCTCCACATATCTCTAGACATCGTCAAAGGGATCTCCAGGTGCTAGCGTGGAAGAACCTTCGATTGCGATGTCCACCTTTGATCACCTTGAGAGCTTCTTACAAAGTGATCTCCTTAATCCGATGGAGGAGGATCTCTCTCGTACCTTGAGAGCATTCTTGGAAGAAAAGAATTCTCTCTTGGATTGAGATATTTCTCTAGATCCATTGTGCACAACCACCAAAAATGGATAGGCTAATGAGAATTATATAATTGGGATTTTAATTACTTAGAATAATAAAATGAATTAATTAATCGAAAACATTTATTCATTTCATTTAATTCTTAGTAAGACCCCATATATAATAATAACAATTGACTATTATTATTACTTGACATGCTCCCATAGAATTACACCTAATATTATTTAATTAAATAAATAATATTATTTTTCAAAAATCCTTAGAAAAATTACACGGCATGTATATTAATATACACGGCGTGTAATTTTATTTTTCCATTTTCTTTATTTCCTCCACCACATTTATTAGACCTTGAATAATGGCTATTTATTTCTCAAATAAATATCACTACATTACTCACTAATAAATATATTATTTCACCCACAATATATTCTCTCGAGTAACTAGTGTTGAAATAAATGCAATCAGGTATCCTTGAATAATTATTAAACCACAATCGGAAATAATCATTATTCAACTTGTTAAATTAATATTTAACTGAGATACTTGGACACACTTAGTGTGTTACCCTCTAGGCCTCTTTTTCAGTGGAATTAGGTGGATACTACCTAAAGTCTAAGGTTAGCATCTAGCAACACACCAAGACATCTATAGAGAAAGAAGTTAACACTGCAATGACGTGTCACCTCCTACAAACACTTACTGTGTAATGTAATACCTTTTTCTTGATATCTCAAATCAAGAAGGTTGCATGCTTATGCCATCAGCCCATGTGCTCAATTATTCTTTCTTTGAATTTCTGGAATTGAACTTGTCCATTCCTTACCATGGACATGGATTTATTTAGGCTATATCAATTCCATCAAAGGGCCTGAAATATCTACTTCCGTTATGGGATAGAAGGGACAAATCCTTTCTCACGTTATCTATTAATGCAGTATTACTCATGACACACCCAACATATCCTACCTCACTATGAATAATGTGTCATCATAGTTTTCATCAATACATCTAGTGCACTAGTTTTAATACCCATTAATAATAATATTAATGCCTAAGGACCAATACACACGTCCACATATAGGAAAATCCAATGACACTATGAAATGTGGATTTCCTGTTGGCGGGTCTCATTCTCATAATATCCTCCTGGATATTATCAAAGGTGCACACCATGATAAGATGAATCAAATTTTTATGACTCCTCACCCCTAATGTCCTATATTATTTCTGTCCCTCAAATAACATTATCCATCCATATAACATATTTATTCAAGAATAATGTTATGGCACTTCCGGGTTCTCATCATAGCAGGGATCTATTATGACCCTTTAATGAAATATCCATCGTTAGGATATTATCACATGCATTGTTACGCAGAATAACAATCAAGATGTGATAAGGTATTTATTAATGAATAAATTAAAAAGTATTTGGTTCTAGGCCGCTAACTCCAAAAGACTCCCACTTGGACTAGATCTAACTTCTAACAACCTTTAACTCGCTAGATCTCACATGATATTCATGCTTCTGCTGAGATAGGACTTTATTCATGGGGTCTGCCAAGTTCTCTTTTGTGGACACTCTGCTCACTGCAACTTCACCCCTTTGATAGAAATCACTTAAGAGGTGATACTTTAGTAGAATGTGCTTTGTTAGTTGATGTGACCTTGGTTATTTTGCAAGTGCTACAACTACAGAATTATCACAATACAATGTGATAGGATATTTAGTTCTAGGAACCAAATAAAACTCCTGGAAAATGTTCTGAATCCAGACAGCTTCCTTGGCTGCATCATAAACTGCTATATATTCAAACTCCGTTGTAGAATTGTCGAAAACTAGATATTTTGAACTCTTCTAGCTCACAGCTCCTCTGTTGAGATAGAAAAAATATCTTTATTGTGACTTCAGATCATTCTGATATTTCTAAAAACTAGCATCAGCATACCCTTTAATGATAGGCTTCTTATCTCCTCCACACACTAGGCACATATCTTTAGTTCTTCTCAGATACTTAAGGATAGTCTTAACATTAGTCTAATGTTATTTTTCTGGATCTACTTGATATATTCCTACCATGCTCAGTGCATAGGAAACATCAAGACTAATACATAACATGGAATACATGATGGATCCTATAGATGAATCATATGGGATCTTACTCATCCTATCTTTCTCCTATTGTGTCTGAGGACACATTCTCTTAAAAAGATGTAGACCATGTGAAACTTGAACCAATCCCCTCTTGTATTGTTACATACTAAATATATTTAGTATTTGGTGAATTTATGTACCCTGAATTAGTCCAAGAAATCTCTTGAATCTATCACGAATGATCTTGATCCCTAGAATGTAGGCTGCTTCACCTAATTCTTTCATAGAGAAACACTTGTTCAACTAGTCCTTAACTGATTTTAAGGATGGTACATTATTTCCAATAAGTAATATGTCTTCAACATATACTACTAGGATAATGACCACATTCCCATTAAACCTATTATAAATACATGGATCACATTCATTCTTAATGAAACCAAAATCCTTTATGGATTCATCAAATCGAATGTTTCATGACCTGGATTCTTGTTTTAATCCATAAATGGATTTCTGTAAATTGAAAACCTGTTTGGATTCACCTGGTGTCACAAACCCTTATGGTTGTGTCATATAGTCATCTTCCTGAAGGTTCTCATTAAGGAATGTAGTTTTTACATCCATCTTCCAAATCTCGTAGTCATGGTAAGCTGTTATGGCAAGTATTATTCTTGTGGATTTAAACATGGAAACTGGAGAGAAGGTTTCATCATAGTCATTTCTTTGACGCTATCTAAATCCTTTAGCCACTATCCCTACTTTATAGGTTCTAACTTGACCTTCCATGTCCAACTTTATCTTGAATACCCATTTTCATCCAACAGGATTTACATCAATTTGATCATCAACCAGAACCCAGACTTGGTTTCTGATACATGGAATCCATCTCATAATTCATATCTTCTAGCCATCTTGAAGATTTTGAGATTTGTACTACTTCCTTGTAGGAGATAGATTCATCATTTTCCAGTAGTAATGATTCACCATACTTAGTGAATAGGAAACCAAATATCTCTGGTTCCCTTACCTCTCTTGAACTCCTACGCAATACTTTTGTTTCTGGAACCTCTTCCACAGGGACCTGCAGAACTTGTTCCTATACCAACTCCTGTGTATCTTGATCATCAACTTCATTAAAGTCAATCGTGATCCCACTATACTTTTTTATTATGTGCTCCCTCTCAATAAAGAAAACTTGTCTAGAGATATTCACTTTCTTGTCTGAAGGGTTATATAGGTAATATCCTTTCGTTGCATTGGGATATCCTATAAAGATACACCTCATGCCCTAGGGTTCTAGTTTGTTACCTGATAAGCCCTTAAAAAATGCCTTGTATCCCCATACACGTGTGTGCGGTAAAATGGGTTTCTTTCCATTCCATAACTCAGAGGGAATTCTATTTTCCACCTTAGTTGTTAATCGGTTTAATGTGTATGATACAGTTTGTAATGAATATCCCCAAAAGGATAATGGAAGATCTACATGACTCATCATCGACCTCACCATGTCCAACAAGGTGTAGTTACTCCTTTTACTAACACCATTCCAATATGGTGTATAAGGAGGAGTGAGATAATATAGAATCCCAGACTCCTGTAGAAGATCTATGAACTCTTCATTCAGATATTATCCACCTAGATCCGATCAAAGTTTCTTTATCTTCTTACCAAGATGATTCTATACTTCATTCTTGAATTTCTTAATTTTATCTAAGGACTCTGACTTATACCTAATTAATTAGACATGGCCATATCTAATCAAATCACCAGTAAGAGTAATAAAGTAAGAATATCCACCTCTAGATTCTACTGGAAATTGTCCACACACATTTGTGTGCACCAATCCTAGAAGCTTTGTGGCCCTTTCACCCTGTCCACTGAAAGGTGTCTTGGTAATTTTACCTTGTAAACAAGTGTGACAACTATAAAGTGGTTTTATCTTGGTAGAGTCTAAATAACCATCTTGGTAGAGCTTTGTCAAGCGCTTCTCATTTACATAACTGAGACGGTGTTGTCACAACTGGGTGATGTATGAGTCATGTGATTTTTTTTTGTTATTGATTACCAACACTTGGTTTTCATAATTTAATACATACAAATCATTATTTAAATGTTCCATACCATAACATAAGTTGTTCTTATAAAAGAAACAACCCTTATTTCCAAACTTGAAAATAAATCCATCCATATCCAAACATGATACAGAAATTATGTTATTGGTAACACTGGGCACATAATAACAGTTATGTAAAACCAAAAGCATCCCAGTTGGAAATGAGAGGTGGTAATCGTCAATGGCCAATGCAGTTATCCTCGTGCCATTGGCAGCTTGAAGATCCACATATCCTCTAGAAATCTTTCTAAATATACTTCGTTCCTGCATTTGAATACAAATGTGAGCCCCACAAGCTTTATCTAATACCCAATGTGTAGAAATGGAAAGATTACACTTGATAATGAATGCACCTTTAGCATCCCCATGCTTCTGGGTGTAGTTCCCCTTTCAGTGGCCTGGCTTGCCACATGAAAAACATATCACCTATCGTTCCTTGCCCTCCCTCTAGATATTCCCCTTATTAGAGGGATGATGCTCAGGGGATTCATACCGTTTATTAATCCTTAGCCCCTTTTCCTTGACCTTCCTTTTATTATTCACCATAAGGACTATGAGTTTGTAACACCCCAAGTCCTTATCTACCTGTAGAATTAAGGTCAAAAGTTTTGATAGACTCTTCTCATTGTTTCTCATGTTGTAGTTGATAATAAAGCTATAGAAGGTCTTGGGCACTAATGATAGGATGAGATATATATGCAACTCATCATGGAAATTAATCCCTAAGATGACCATACATTCAATATAGACAATAAGATTTACTACATGAGGCCTAGCTAGTGCAGAATCTCTAAGCTTAGTTGTAAGAAAATCATTGGAGATCTCATATCTCTCATGTCTCTCCTTCTCTTGATATAGATCCTTAAGGTGAGACATCATGTTATATGCATCCATGTTTTCATGTTGCTTTAAGAGCTCATTAGACATGGTCGATAGCATGAAACATCGGACATATGTGGCATCATACATATGTTTCATATAGAGATATAGTTCCTCATCACTGGCCTCTTTTTCAGGTGAAACTAGAATAGGATCCTCCAACACGTACAATTTCCTCTCGTGGCGAAGGATGATGCGTAAACACCTCTTCCATTCCTGGAAATTGATGCTGGTGAGAAGTTTTTCCTTCTCAAGTATGGTTCAAAATGATATGTTTGAAGTCATTTTTCTTTCTATTTTTAAAAATTAATATGATAAAAGGTTTAGTACTTTATCATGATAAAACTAAGACAAATAAATAATTTAATACTTATTAGTCTCCCACTATTTTATTGAAATCCAATATCCCTCACCATTGACTTGGTAATATTTTGTTGCCTGAATATTCTAGTGGAAAGGATCCATATTTCCCTTTGAATTACCCCAACTAGGGTTGGTAAAGCAACTTTAAGGGTTTTAGGTAGGCATTCCAAATTCCAACTGCATTAACTCACAGCTCCTTGATCCACTGAGTGGACTCTCCAATCCTAAAATCCTTTTGTTTTGGATTTCCTAAACCTTTTCCTCTTGATCACACCAAGTCCTATTGTGGAAGTCAACCCTTGATGTGAACCAAGTCAAGTAAACCCAAAACCTTGAATTATAATTCCCAGATAATTGATATCACCCCAACTAGGGTTGTTCAATCACTTTGAACTATGGTTTGATTCTAACCAAGATTATGGAAGGCTATACCGACTTAATATTTTATTTGAGGGATTTTATCCTTATATGTAAATTTTCATTTTATTATCTTTGATTTCATGCTTTTTAATATTAAGTGGGATATACTTAAGTTATTAACCATGTCTAAGATAATATTTATGCATAAGTTGGTCTTTTTTAGTTCCATATTGCATGCTTGTTTAATTCATTAATTGTGTGATCATGACAACACACCCAAAATAAATAAACCATGAAACTGACATAAATAAAATAAATTCTATGATCATGAGCTTGTTCTATTGGTTATTTTATCTAGTCGTTGATAAACTAACCCAAGACCTAGGGGAGAAACACCTTGAACCTTTTGGGTTCGATTTTATAGCTTCCCACATGTCCACCTTTGTATCTCCTTGGATTGGTTTCACCTTGGCTCCAAACTTGAGTCGCCTCCACTAGATTGGGATCTCCATCCATTACATATTCTTTTATCTCAATCACAGGTGAGGGGTAAAATGGGGTTTTACATAAAAGAAACCTTGGTCACACAAGCCCTACATGTTAATGAGGAGAAGGCTCACAGTCGAAAAAAATTAATTTAAATAAATAAATTAAAAGAAACCATTCACATACAAAGGTCTTGGTCTAGCTCATGATCATCCATACATGAAAATATATTTACACATAAATAAAACTAGCATTCAATTCTTTAATCGTTCTTGTTTAAGATAAATCACACTCAAATCAATTAATTATCTTTAATTAATCAATCCTTTTATCTTAAACCGTTTTTTTGAATTTCCATGAAATAAATTCATTTAAAATTATCTTTGTACATAACTTATACCTTGGAGGCAACCCGGTGAATTCTCGTTCATAACTACCCAATGATTAGAAATGAACATTACGCAGATGTTAAATTAAACACATATATATAAAACACCTATCACGTGTTGTCCCTCAGCTTTATGCCCAGATCATGGTACACGTCTCAAGGTTTGTATAATATAATAATAAATTTTAATAAATCTGCATAATTTGGATGAGTACACGAAATGTAGTTCCGACTACATGGCATGTAATTTTGTTCACCATCCATTCTAAGTACATGCCTGGGGACATGGCATGTAGATGCACTTCGGAAATTTTCAGAGTACACTGTGTGTTTAGTGGGACACACGTCATGTAGTATCCATGTTACATGGTTTCCAACTGGGAAATCCGTGTATGGGGTACATGGTCCAACCCTAAACTGAAGGGACTACATGTCGTGTTCAGTCGACCACACGACGTGTAATTTGGAAATTGTGTGCCACCTGTTCCTGGTCAACACATGGAGTCTTAAAGACTTAGATAGAATCCAATGACATGGCCTAGTTTGGCGAACTGTCTTGGTGCATGGAACCTATACTACATGGTGTGTACTGTCGAATACATGTCATGTGTTCTAGTGTTGTATGGCCATAAAGCTTTGGCACCACCGGATTAGATCCTCTATTTTATTTTAATCAAAATTAAAATAAAATATTTTTTTATGTAAGGTGAATGAGAAATGAAAGAGGAGGAATAGATCTCGAGATTCAGATTTATAGAACGATTGACTTGAATTGAAACAAATAACTTATTAAATGCGTAAATCATCAATAAAAAACTCAATAATTATAATCAATGATATGACTGCTCTTATACCACTTGTAGGTTCCAGGCGCAGCGGAAGTGCGTTGGTGGGTGTACCCAAATTTAATTTTTCCTTTAACAACGATCAATTCGAGATCCATCACGATAATAAAATGCCAGATCTTTGGAATAGAATGAAGAACTAAAGAAATTAAGGGAGTCCCATAACCATAGAATCATATGTTGGTTATAATTAATTTAATTAAAAGACAAGAATTACCTTGATGGAATTCTATCTCTGCTGATGTTTCTGGTCATGATCTGATGTGATCCGTCATTGCGTCGTAGAATCCAAGTGTAGGATTCCTCTAGCGATGATACACACCTACTCTATGTATATTTATATATCACCGAAGGGATATATGGGGTGCTATCACGGAAGATCCTTCACTTACAATGTCTGCCTTAGATCACCTTGGGAGCCACTTGCAAAGCGATCTCCTTGAACCAGTGGAGGAGGATCTCTATCGTACCTTGAGAGCATTCTTGGAAGAAAAGAATTCTCTCTTGGCTTGAGATATTTCTCTAGATCCTTTGTTCACAACCACAAAAAAAATGTCTAGGCTAATGAGAATTATATAATTAGGATTTTAATTACTTAGAATAATAAAATGAATTAATTACCCGAAAGAATTTATTCATTTCATTTAATTCTTAGTAAGACCCCATGTCTAATAATAATAGTTGACTATTATTATTACTTAACATGTTCCCAGAGAATTACACCTAATATTATTTAATTAAATAAATATTATTATTTCTCAAAAATCCCTAGAAAAATTACACAGTGTGTATATTAATATACATGGCGTGTACTTTTGTTTTCCCATTTTCTTTATTTCCTCCACCACATTTATTAGACCTTAAATAATGGATATTTATTTCTCAAATAAATATCACTACATTAATCACTAATAAATATATTATTTCTACCATAATATATTCTCTTGAATAACTAGTGTTGAAATAAATGCTATCGGGCATCCTTGAATAATTATTAAACCACAATCGGGAATAATCTTTATTCAACTTGTTAAATTAATATTTAACTAAGATACTTGGACACACTTAGTGTGTGACCCTATAGGCCTCTTTCTTAGTGGTATTAGGTGGAGCGTGCCTAAAGTCCAAGGTTAGCATCTAGAAACACACCAAGGCACTCATATAGAAAGAAGTTAATGTTGCAATGACATGTCACCTCCTACAAACACTTACCATGTAATGTAATCCATTTGTCTCGATATCTCAAATCAAGTGGGCTGCATGATAGTGCCATCAACCCATGTGCTCGATTATTATTTCTTTGACTTTTCAGAATTGAACTCACCCATTCCTTACATTGGTCATGGATTTATTTAGGCTATATCAATTCCATTAAAGGGCCTGAGATATCTACTTCTATTGTGGAATAGAAGGGAAAAATTGTTTCTCACATTATCTATTAATGCAATATTACTCATGACGCACCCAACATATCCTACCTCACTGCGAACAGTGTGTCATAAAATTTGTCATCAATACATCTAAGTGCATGAGTTGTAATACCCATTAATAATAATCTTAAAGTCTAAGGACCAATACACACATCCGTAGATAGGAACATCCAATGACACTATGAAATGTGGATTTCCTGTTGGCGGGTCTCGTTCTCATAATATCCTCCTGGATATTATCAAGGGCGCACACCATGAGAATATGTCTCAAAGTTTTATGAGCCTCACCCCTAATGGCCTGTATTATTTGTGTCCCTCAAATAACATCATCTGGCCATAGAACATATATATTCAAGAATAGTGTTATGGCACTTCCGGGTTCTCATCATAGTAGAGATCCTCTATGAACCTTTAATGCAACAGCTATCCTTAGGACATTATCACATGCATTGTCACACAAAAGAACAATAAAGACATGATAAGGTATTTATTGATGAATAAAGTACAAATTAGTTGGTTCTAGGTCACTAACTCTAACATTAATCATCCAAACACTCATTTGGTAAATTAAACATACCTTACATGTTGTAAAATGATTAATAGGTAAATTAAACATACTTTAAATGTTGTAAAAAGGCATTATAAGATTTACAAGACACCCATTCATCAAAAAATCATTCCACAGATATAACACCAATAAAATAATCATTCAAGAAAATTAAACAAACCATAGTTATCCCGACACTCATTAAATAATCATTCAGTCAAAGGTAAAACCTATTAAATAAACCTTAGACACCCATTTATAAGTAAATCAACATGATTTATAACACCCATTCATCAAATAATCATACAAGAAACCCACAAGTCCAAAACAAAAAATTATCAAATAAAATAGACCTTGGATGTGTGAAAAAATCATAACTATGATTAAAAACCATGGAGAACTATCAAAAGAAGCAGTGGTAGAGGGTGAAGAAAAATGTGAAGTTGATGATGATGGTGGTGATGGTGAAAGTGATAGTGCTAACAATGGAAAGATCCATGAGTGAATGTGGTGAAAAGAATAACAAAAATGGGAAAGAATGAGAGAGACCAATCATGACTAGAGTTATGGGAGAAGAAAAGTAGGGTTCTTTATGGTTAAGAAAATCATAATAACAAAAAGCATGAAACCCAAACAAGCAGTCAATGAGTGAGGAGGAGGAGAAAATAACATACCTTGGCTTCTAGCCTTGATTCGTCAAAGATAACGTAGAGAAGAGCTGATAGCTTGGGAGTTCCACGAAAGCTTGAGAATCATGACTGAATTAGTCGCGGTTAGGGATCTTTTAAATAGACCAGGCAGACCTTTATCAGCTCTTCCTAAAAAGCACTTATAAAGATACATTTTATCAGCATTAAATTAATAAGGGCTGATAAAATATAACTTTATTAGCACTAAAGTAGCACTAATAAAGGATTTATAATTATGATTATAAATAAATAACATTATAAATATATTTATATAATTATATATTTATCTATTATAATTTTATAATTATTTAAATATATAATTATTTATTCATAATTATATAAATACTTTTAAAAAAAATTATATTTTTTATTTATAATTATAAATATATAATTTTATTAATATAGTTTATATACATTTGTAAATATATTTATAAATAAATATATTTTTAAATATAATTATAATTATTTATTTATAATTATATTTATATTTATATCATTATATATATGTATATAATTATATATATATATTTAATAAATATATATAAATATAAATATAGTAAATATATTCATTATTTAAATATATTTATAATAATTTTATAATTATAAATATATTTATATCACTATATATATTTATATAATTATATAAATATATTTAATAAATAAATATAAATATAAATATAAATATAGTAAATATATTCATTGTTTAAATATATTTATTATAATTTTATAATTATTTAAATATATAATTAGTTATTTATAAATTTATAAATACTTTTAAAAAATAATATATATTTATTTATATTATTATATATATTTATATAATTATATATTTATTTAATAAACTAATATAAATATAAATATAAATATAAATATAAATATAGTAAGTATATTCATTATTTAAATAAATTTATTATAATTTTATATTTATTTAAATGTATATAGTTATTTATTTATAATTATATAAATATTTTTTAAAAAAATAATATTTATTTATTTATAATTATAAATTTATAAATTTATTAATATAGTAAATATACATAAATTTACAAATATATTTATCTATAAATATTTATTTACAAATATATTTTTAAAATTAATAATGAATATATAATATTAAATGCATGCATCTTAAAAATGTATGACATTGAATAATTAAAAATGAGCACACTTTAAAAATATTGAAAAAATGGATAGGTTTTATTAATTAAATATAAATTATTAAAAAATATGGATATATATTGAAGTAAATATGAATACATATTGAAAATACTAAAACATAGTAAATAAATAAATAAAGAAATGATTAAATTCAAAAAAAAATATTAAAATTGAATAAATAATACCTAACTGTAATAATATTAAAAATAAATAAACAAAATTTACTAATTAAAAACATAATATATTAAATGTAACATGTTATGATGAAATTATAAAATGAATACTAAAATTTGAATAAATTTCATAAATATTAGGTGTATATGTTTCTATATAAGATTTCATCAATTGTGTAAATATTTGTGTGTGTACATTGTATATAAAAATGTATTAATTACATATATGTATGTAAATGTTACACAATTTTGATATATGTTAAATTGAAAAATAAAACAACATTAAATTATGTCCATTACTTGATGCAATTAATTTTTAATTAATATTAATTTTTAATTATAAACCATTTTTTACTAAATATATGACTTATTTAATATAAGCATAAATATTTTGTATTATATAAATCATATTTTAGGAAATATTATATACATTGATATATATATATATATATATATGTGTGTGTGTGTGTGAATATATTTCTATATTAAATGTATTAGTGAATAACTTTGTATAAAAACTATTAAAAATTAATAAGACATTAAAAATGAATAGGACATTGATATGTATAACTTTATATAAAAACCATTAAAATGAATAAAACCTTAATATGTTTTTAATTATTAAATTTTATTCATTTTCTATAATTATATTTAATATATATTATTTAGTATTATTTATAATTAATATATATTCATATATTAAACTTATTCATTTTTATTAATAACTGTTTCATTAATATTTTTTTAATAATTTTGTAATTTATTAATTTTTAATTTTTTTTGTTTAATTATTACAATTTATTCATTTTATATATCAATATATAATATATACTATTTATTAATATTTATAATCTATATATATGTATATTAAATTTATTCATTTTTATCAATAATTATTTAATTAATAAAATGTTTAATATTTTTCTTAATTTACTCATTTTATATTTTTATTTGTTTAATTATTTCATTTAATTCATTTTTCATATCTATATATTTAATATATATTATTTTTTAATATTTACAATTTATATATGTGTATATTAAATTTATTCATTTTTATCAATAATTATTTAATTGATAAAATTGTTAATTTTTTTAATTTACTCATTTTTATTTTTTATTTTTTTAATTATTTGATTTTATTCGAGACCTTTATCAGTGCTAAAAAATTATTGATAGAGGATACCATTTCTCAGCACTAAAAAAAAGCATTGATAAATGGTACCCTTTATCAATGCTTTTTACTAGCACTGATAAAAGTCAGCACTATTAAAGGTCTGTTTAGTAGTAATGTAAGTCCCACTATAACCTCCATAGATATAATTCACCACCAATAACCATAACTGAAATCAGGAAAAGGCCTACTTGTCCAATGTGATAAAGGAAGCTAAATAAAACAAAATGACTGACATACATCCATGTGACTTTGCAAGTCACTATCCAATACTAAAACCTCAATGATCTATAAGCGGTAAAAGAAACAGAGAGAACCTGAAATTAGAATGTAATAGATAGGCATGAGAAATAAGCTCAATAGTCATGCCAAGAGAAACCACACCTCATGCATATTCTTTAAACAAAGGATCCATTTTGTGATAGTTTGAAATATATTATTTCAAAATGGGTTTTCCATACATACCATAAAATCCAATATCATTTTATAAACTTCCCCGTTTTATTTTCTTTAAATGAAAACTATCACTTTGAAAACATTATTGGTGTCGAAGCCCCCCCCCCCCCACATTTGGATACTACTTTTAAACCACTTTTGAAATATTCCTTTCAAGACACTTTAGAAGACCATTTTAATTAAGATGAATAAAGATCAAGAAATAGAGGCTATAAGTCATGGGTAGTATGAATCAAGGAAGTATTAAGAGTATATCATACAAGTAATAATTAAAAATGATCATCATAGAAGTAACACCCTGGAGTCACTATGGGATAAGGTCGCCTAAAATATACTTCGCTATTATCTAGAGGAAAAGATAGTAACACATCATTAGTTAGTGGAAATATAACATACTTCATTATTCTAGCTAGTGTAAATGGATTTTTTCCTATATAAGTTCACCTAGCCAAGTATCGGTGATCTTCCTATGAGGTTTAAATAATAAAAGACACAAGCAATAACATACACCATCATTAAGTGATTATATAAACACCATGACCATATAAAATCAATAAAAAATAAAGTGTAGGTTTAAACTACACACCCACACTCTTAAATAATATAATTAGAAGAAAATATAAGTATTTTCCATTTAAATCAATGAAATATTTAAAAATTTATTTTGGAAGTGACAATCAGGCCTTGTAATTTATTTTAAAAGTTCACTTGAAACTTGTTTGAAAACCGATTTTGAGTATCAAAATTGAATTCCCAAAGTTCCCCCTATAATTATGCTCATATACAATTGAACTCATATATATATATCTCTTAGTGCACAAATTCACATGATTTCATGTTAATTGGTACACACATACACACCTATGTATATGTGTACAGTGTAAAAATGCAATTTTGAACCTCCCACTTTTCCTCAAAATAGATTTTGAAACAATCTAACATTACTTAACATTTTAAGTATTAATTTAAATTCCAAGTAAAATTTAAAGACCAATTGAAAATTTACTTCAAAGACCTAACCCTTTTAAAAATACCAAAACACATGAGTAAAGGATATTCAGGCCATTCAACACTTGGTATGCAAAGCAGTTGCCAAATAATTTTAAAATGCACATATTAAAAGAAAAAGTCACTTAAATTTAATGGAAAATAGATGGAACTTGATTTAGATTTCAAATAAATTCATACATACATCTATTATTATCTATAAACACTTAAAACGTGGATTTAGAGAACAAGTAATAACAATTATATAATTTAAAGATCAAAACAAGGGGAAACTTACCTTAAATTGAGAAGAACTTGTCGCCTTCGATGAGAATCACTAGAACAGGCCTCAGCGTTGTGATTGGGTGCCCTAGACCCAACTCCTTTATGTACTTTGATTACCATTACATGTGTATAGTTTGATATATACATGTGTTTATTCTTACCATAATAGTGTTAATACTTTTGTATCCACTATTTATATAGTAATTTCCATATATTATGTTTCATATCAAAAGGTTATTATAGTTCCCAGCTATAATAAGAACCTAGAGATAGTATGATAGTAATCTTAATTATATTTCATATGGTTTAGATACATCATACTAATTGGACATAGATGATGTATGACTATCAGGTTTTAGGGGTTCATAAGAATTGAGTCTTATTCTCATGAAGTTTACACTTAGTGATCTCAAGTAGATGAGATCGTGAGGACTGACCTACCAATAAAAACACCACATGTTTTAGGTGTCATTGGTTGTTCCAATATATGAACATGTGGATTGGTCTCTTGACTTGAGATCATTATCAATGTGTACCATTTTATTATATTCTTTTATGTAAGGAAAAAACCATGACATTTAAGTCATGGTGAGGTAGATTGTGTTAGGTGTGTCATTAGTGGTATGGAATTGGTTGAATGATCAAGATAAAATTTATCACTTTCAAGTTGAGGAAGAGATATCTCATGGGACTAGCTTGATCAGGATGGTAGTGCCTTCATTAAATCTATGGATATGGTACAAGAAGGTAAGTTTATTCGATAAGGTCATGAAATATGTAAATCTTCAAAACGGATGATGGAATAAGTGTGCATCCTACTTTATAAGATATCATGAGATAAATAGATTATATTACACAGAGCATTCTCATAGGAGGTAATTATAACTATTAAATTCCTTATCTCCTTAGGGGTTATGATGGGTTATTATAATCCACTCTTAGTCTGTGATTTGGACTCACTGCTACCATGATAAGGACCTAGAGGGTTACACACTAAGTATATCCACAAGTTCTTCTTATTCATATGAATAGAAGGATATGAAGAAGTGGGCCCCACATGTGGGGGTCGGTGAACATACAAGTGTGAATGATCACAAGTAAAATAATTCAATTATATTATTCAAGTTTAGAATAATGATGATTTAATTTATTTCTCAAGATATTCACAAGTTGTTTGATCATAAAAGTGAATATGAGGAGACATAATTTATCGAATGAACATATCTTGTTTAAGGTTCGTTAAATTATTTGGGGATCTTATGGGATGAGTTAATGGTACAAATTTTGTCATGTAACATGTTAAAGTGTTACAAGTGAGTGATAAAATGTTTGTTACATTTATGAAAAGTTTAATTAAGTCACAAGAGTGGACAAGGGTCTAAAATAAAGATTATACTTTACAGGGACCAAAGTGAAATTTTGGAAAGTATAACCTAGGTATAAAAGAAAATTTTAGCCTCTTGAATAGTGTTCTTAATCATTTACAGGAATTTTGAGTACTCTCACCTTCTCTCTCATGTTCTAGAGTGAGATATTGAAGGAATAACAAGTCCATATCGATCCTGAATTCTTGATTAAGTTCACATTCTTCACACGATTTAAGGGACATCATAAGGCTCTTCGATTTCCAATACTAGGAACTAGGAATTTAATATTGATAATGTAACATCCCAGGTAAATAAAGAATAAAGAATTTTCATATTTATTAATATTTACAAATTAAATATTAATTTTATTTTAAAGGGGTTGCTATGTTCGATAGCGTACCCGATACGCAACGATGAGTTTCTTTGAAACTTACGTAGCACACTAGTAATAAAATAATATTATTTTAAATGTTAGTTAACAAGTAGCCTTTGTACTGGCGGGAATGGATATAAATAACTAAAATATTATTAGATATGTTTTTAAATGTTTATACATTTACCCAATAAAAGATAAAGGCTTAAAATACGGAAAGAGTTCAATTTTAGGGCATATATACTCTAATTTTCACTAAAGGTTCACTTATCACCTTTTAATGGTGAACCATCATTAAATATAGTTTTGATCACTATTATACTTTATTTTGGACCAAATATAACTCTTCTTTAGAATCGGGACATCAAAATTTACTCTGTGTAAATTTTTGGTACCTTTCTGATAAAGTTCATTTTTTTTATGAATAGTGTAAAATGTTGTATTTTAATTCAAAACCTCTTTTTAATCTAAACTATTTATATGATTAGATTATTATTTTAATTGGTTTTAAAGTGAAATTAGAAAATATTTTTACCAGTTAATCCAATGGTAGTCATTGGAATCAATTTCACATTGAAATTGGACTTAAACTGGTGTCAATCTTTTGATACTTATTGTTTCGCAAAAACACGCTATTTGTCATGACAGCGGGAATTAATTATTAAATTAATTAATGTGACTTATATGTTTTTAATTTTTTAAAATAGACTTCATTTTTGAATTCGTAATATCAAATATAGCTTAGGGTGAATTTTTGGTAATTTTCTGAAAAACTTCAATTTTTGATGAATAGTGAAACCACTAAGTGGTACTTATAAAGACTGATTTTCTGTTTAAATGAAATTTTTCCATCATTGTGTTTTGAATTTCAAAAATCCGACATAAATGGTTGTCATTAAGAAGTAAAATGTGGTTCAATGAGATTATAATAATTTTTTTGGTGAATAGTAACTTATTAAGTTCTTAATCGCGATTAGAGGTAATTAGTGTAATTTAAGGTAAAAATGATATTATAAGAATGTGAAAACACCATGAAACTTGTACTAAACCTATTGGGTGAGTCATGGCCGACCAAGACAAGCCATGGACCAACTTGGGGACCCCATGGAGCCACTTTAGTTGGAAAATGACAATAATATATTTTTATTTAATGTTAAAATTAAATTGACACAAACATGAGTTGTTTTACTAAAACAATTTTTAAGTAGGGTTATACAAGTCCAAATTTTGATTATAAATAGTAATTGGAAAGATAAAAATATTTCCTACATCATAGTAATTTTTTTATAATTTTTAGACATTAAATAAAATAAATTATTTATGACATAATAATGTTGCAGCGATGACATCATTATTTGACGATTTAAATAAAATAGAAAGATAATGTAAAATATATAAACTACACATGTCCAAAACTTATTGGATGAGTGTATTTCTAAGCCTTATCACCTTATACACGAATTATATCAATGTGGGACCTTTTAAAACCGAAACACATTTTCAAATAAAGTAATATTTCTTTACTTTCCAAAAGTGCCCCTCCTCTCCTCTTATAAAAGGCCCCCACCTCTACCTCATTTCACACACTTCTCAAGCCTTTGGCTCGGCCAACCCCTGCCCATTTACTCTCTCCACATCCCTCTACTCATCCTAGAGGATTCCCTTTGGTATTAATCCTTTCAAAGGAAGCCTTTAGGCTCAAATCAAAAGGAGTTACACTTTTAAAGGTAATTCATTTTCTCATGTTCATTTGTTTTATTTTGCTTCTCCAACCCCCTAAACTCTTTTTATTTACTTCTTTTGTAACAACACCAGTATCTTCAATATACTAGGATGTTGTTATAAGATTTATTTGAGCTACACTCTCACACAACTACATCAAATGGTTAAAGAACATACGGTTTCCGTGGATGGCGAAATTCTGCCTCCCGAAACGATGATTGTTCAATACTCATTTAACACCTTCAAAGGTGGCCATTATGATGTCAAAATTTTTATATATGATATATAATATGTTTATGTTTTCCTTAAGCTTCTGTTTTTTTCATTTTGGTCATGCCTTTATGGTTTCCATTGTGGGTAAACACGATATCTTCATTTAAGGAAGTGCGGACTACCGCCCCCTCAAAGTGATGTGATTCGTTAATGCCATATGTGGGACGTGTAAAGGATGGATTTAAAGTTATTATATATGATGTTATACTGGAATTATAATATACCTCTATATCATTATTATTTCTTTCCATTAAATTATGATATAGAAATGAAAGTAGCGTTCATGCGTACGTACGGCTTACCGTCTCCATGAACGGTGCATTTCATTTATTATCCCCAAATGTAATGTACTATTAAAATTACATGTATATAATGTATATATATAATTAATGATATATCTAAATGATGAATATAATTCTGGAATTAAAATATACATACCTCTCATTTAGTTTTAATTCCATTAATATGACAAAGAAATGAAAGTAGCGTTCATGCGTACGTACGGCTTACCGTCTCCATGAACGGTGCATTTCATTTCTTACCTCTAAATGATTATGTAATATTATAAATACATGTATATGCTGGATATATATGATACATATTATATCCAAATCGGTAATTTCATTCTGGATATAAAGAACCTTTGACCACACGAACAACATGTAACTGTAAGAAGTCCACTTTCGACTTAAGAACCAAATATTGACAAAACAAACATTATTAACTTAAATGGTTACATAATGTTTATAACATGGCAATAAGTGATATAAAAAGAATAATGAACTTTAAAAAGGTTCTTAATCAAGTATAAATTAACTCAAGTTTATTATTCAGGACGTTAAAGAACGATCGAGTCAAGTCGGACCCAAGGTAAGGGACTTCGTCTCAATCTCCTTTCATTGAGGCATATTCGTTTTATACACAACTTTATTTTATATGGTGTATAAACCCATTTGACTTTTAATTTTATACAAAAGGAATCTTTTTCTACGAAGCGTTTTACTAAACGACAAAAAGGAATGTTTTTTTTAACGTACGCGGTGACAACGACCTTTTCCGCCACCGCGAGTATTATTTGGTCTTTGGATTCCTCAACAAGTTGTAATGTTTTTAAAATAAAATAAAATACCATATACTCTTTTATGTATTTTGGTATTGAAAATGGTTTTGATAAAGGATTCTATTATGTCAATATATTTATGATATATTGTGATTGAAATGTGTAAATGTTATCATTCCTTTATATTGGTTTTATGTTTTATGATTTTATATTGGTACTTGGACATTTTAACGGGTGGTTACGTTATAAACCATATGACGGGTGGTGCCGTGAATACCAGGACGGGTGGTTACGTTATAACCTCCAATGCATTGGGTATGGAAGTCGGCCGTATGGCCATTCCATTAAGTATGTATGGAAATTGGCCGTATGGCTATTCCATTAAGTGATATGTGTGGAAGTCGACCGTATGGTTATTCCACTTAAGTATGTTTATGTCCCAAGTTACCTTTATATATGTTATGTGTTATTTATATGGGTTTTATGGTAATACTTTGGTTACAAAAAGGTAAGTAATGATACTTTATTCAGTGAAGAGTTTTTACTACTTCATGAAGGTGAAGGTATTACTTTGATAGAGTATACATGGTTTACTTGATTTTGAAAAACTAACAGTTTTCATTCTTTGTGTATCCCTTACTGAGCTTTTTATGCTCACCCCAAGTTTTTCGAAATGTTTTTCACAGGACTTAAAGTGGAATAAGGTCAAGGATGGGATCAAGGGAATTTCATGCTATCTAAAACATGGAATCTAGACATCTTTCTTTTTAAGAGTTTTTATTTTTTTGGAGACTTAGTAGAAGTGTCTACTTTGTAATCTTTTAAGATGTAATAGTTATGTTCTAATTCTCTAAAACTCTAAACCTGAAAAGATCCTCAATGTGAATTATTCATTTAATTCAATATTAAGTAAGGTTTAAGGCTGGGGCCTTATAGTTGGTATCAGAGGTCGGTTTAGACAACTTTAGGAGTTAGAAAAGTGTTAAATTATAATATGATTGAAATGATATAGCATTTACGGATTACCATGTTGCTTCGCCTAAGATATTTCTGTGTTCAGAATGGTTTTCCGCAGAGGAAACAAAGCAGCTATGTTGGGACGACATCAGGAGGAAGACAACCTTCCAAATCAGCAACCTGAGATGGTCGGAATCGGAACTGAACAGTTTGTTGCAGTAATGGCACAGTTGACTCAGGCTATAAATGGTGGTGGTATCCATGCACGAGATCAGCCAGATCAACCGCAGAGGAACATGTCAGTGGTGGAACATTTCATGAGGCAACATCCCCCATCATTCAGAGGATCATCTGACCCTGTGCAAGCTGAAGGGTGGATTAAAGCACTGGAGAAGATTTTTGATGTCATGGGGTGTTCAGAACATCAAAAGGTTAGTCTTGTTGTTTACCGTTTTGAAGGTGAAGCTGATCAGTGGTGGTCGATGGTGAAAAATATAAGGGATAGTGATGAGATTGAGGATCTTCACTGGGACGAATTCAAAGGTATGTTTCTTGAGAAATATTTTCCTAAGGTGGTTCGTCTTAGGATGGAAAAAAAGTTCCTAGAATTGAGGCAGGAGGATGATTCAGTGGCTGCTTATGAAGAAAAGTTCACTCGATTGGAAAGGTATGCTCCAAACTTCATACGAGATCTTGATAGTAAAATAAACCGTTTTTACTCAGGGTTAAAGCCAAAGTATCGAAGGGCTTTAGCTTCTCGTGAATTCAAAAGTTATGAAAAACTTGTTCGATGTGTGGAGAAGGTAGAAATGGAGTTTGCCGATGATCAGGTGTTCTATGAAAAACAACAGAATAAGAGGTCTAGTTGGCAGGAAAAGAGGAAGAATTCATCAAAGAAGCAAGGAGGTAAGAAAACCAAATATCCATCCTGTGAGAAGTGTGGTAAAATGCATCCTAGATAATGTTTATCCAAGTCTGGTAAGTGCTTTCGGTGTGGTAAGTCTGGTCATATTGCTCGTAACTGTAAGGAAGATGATCAAGAAGGAAATGAAAAGCCAATGGTAAGATGTTTTAAGTGTAATGAAATGGGTCATTATGCAAACGAGTGTCCAACGAAGAACTCAACTGGGGGAATGCAGCCAGACTACAAGCAAAAAGGGGTGGTGAAATCCTTTGCAACAACTTCAGCAGATGTTGGGCCATCGAATGAAGTGGTATCAGCTCCAGGGAGCTCAGTATTTTTCGAAGATTGACTTGAGGTCGGGGTACCATCAGTTGAAATTAAAAGAAGCAGACGTTCCGAAGACTGCGTTCCGTACTAGATATGGCCATTATGAATTTGTAGTCATGCCTTTTGGGTTAACCAATGCACCTGCTGTATTCATGGACCTTATGAATAAAATTTTCCATGAGTTCTTGGATAAGTTTGTGTTTGTGTTTTGAGGTTTGTGAAGAGGTTATGTGTGCCTTGTGATTCACAGTTGAAGAATGGGTTGTTTTTTCATCCTGGCAGTACTAAGATGTACAGAGGTCTGCGGGAGTATTACTGGTGGGATGGAATGAAAAGAGACATTGATGATTTTACTGTGAAGTGTTTGACATGTCAACAGGTTAAAGCAGAGTAGTAGTTACTGAAAGGGATGCTTCAGCCTTTACCAGTGCCAGAGTGGAAATGGGAAAACATATCCATGGACTTTGTTGTGGTATTACTGAGGACATCTCGAGGTAATAATGCAATCTGGGTTATTGTTGATCGCTTGACCAAATCTGCTCATTTCCTTTCTATACGAGATACTTTCTCTCTTGATCAACTTTCCCGTTTGTATCTTAAAGAGATAGTCAGGTTACATGGAGTTCCTCTCTCCATTGTATTGGATCGTGAACCCAGGTTTACTTCTAACTTTTGGAAAGGCCTTCAGAAGTCGTTGGGTATTGAATTAAAATTTTAGTACAGCTTTTCATCCTCAATCAGATGGGCAGTCAGAACGAACAATTCAGACATTGGAGGATATGCTACGATCTTGTTTGATGGATTATCAGGGAAGTTGAGACCAACATCTTTCTTTGGTTGAGTTTTCTTATAATAACAGTTTTCATTCCAGTATACAGATGGCACCATTTGAGGAATTATATGGGAAGCGGTGTCGAACTCCAGCATTTTGGAATGAAGTGGGTGAAAGGAAGCTGATGGGACCAGAATTGGTAGAAGAGATGGCAGAAAAAGTTCAGTTGATTCAGAAAACACATGAGAACAGCTCAGAGCAGGCAGAAGAGTTATGCGGATAACCGGAGGAAGGATCTATCTTTTGAGGTAGGTGATCATGCTTTTCTCAAGGTTTCTCCTTGGAAAAGTGTGATGAGATTTGGTAAGAAAGGAAAGTTGAGTCCATGGTTGGTTGGACCATACGAAATTCTGGAAAGAGTTGGATCAGTTGCATACCGAGTGGCTTTACCTCCGAGTTTATCTCAGGTACACAATGTTTTTCATGTTTCGATGTTGAGAAAGTATATTCCAGATCCATCTCATGTTTTGAGCCCAGAGGTAGTTCAGCTGGAAGAGAACCTATCTTATGAGGAACAACCGGTCCAGATTCTTGACCACAGGGAGCAAGTGTTATGGAATAAGGTGATTCATCAGGTAAAGGTTTTGTGGAAAACCCATGTGATTTAAGAGGCAACGTGGGAATCTGAAAATGCTATGAGGGATAAATACCCCCACTTATTTTGATAAGTGAATAAAATTGCGAGGACGCAATTCCCAAAAGGGGGGAAGGATGTAACATCCCAGGTAAATAAAGAATAAAGAATTTTCATATTTATTAATATTTACAAATTAAATATTAATTTTATTTTAAAGGGGTTGCTATGTTCGATAGCGTACCCGATACGCAACGATGAGTTTCTTTGAAACTTACGTAGCACACTAGTAATAAAATAATATTATTTTAAATGTTAGTTAACAAGTAGCCATTGTACTGGCAGGAATGGACAGAAATAACTAAAATATGATTAGATATGTTTTTAAATGTTTATACATTTACCCAATAAAAGATAAAGTCTTAAAATACGGAAAGAGTTCAATTTTAGGGCATATATACTCTAATTTTCACTAAAGGTTCACTTATCACCTTTTAATGGTGAACCATCATTAAATATAGTTTTGATCACTCTTATACTTTATTTTGGACCAAATATAACTCTTCTTTAGAATCGGGACATCAAAATTTACTCTGTGTAAATTTTTGGTACCTTTCTGATAAAGTTCATTTTTTTATGAATAGTGTAAAATGTTGTATTTTAATTCAAAACCTCTTTTTAATCTAAATTATTTATATGATTAGATTATTATTTTAATTGTTTTTAAAGTAAAATTAGAAAATATTTTTACCAGTTAATCCAATGGTGGTCATTGGAATCAATTTCACTTTGAAATTGGACTTAAACTGGTGTCAATCTTTTGATACTTATTGTTTCGCAAAAACACGCTATTTGTCATGACAGCGGGAATTAATTATTAAATTAATTAATGTGAATTATATGTTTTTAATTTTGTAAAATAGACTTCATTTTTTAATTCGTAATATCAAATATAGCTTAGGGTGAATTTTTGGTAATTTTCTGAAAAACTTCAATTTTTGATGAATAGTGAAACCACTAAGTGGTACTTATAAAGACTGATTTTCTGTTTAAATGAAATTTTGCCATCATTGTGTTTTGAATTTCAAAAATCCGACATACATGGTTGTCATTAAGAAGTAAAATGTGGTTCAATGAGATTATAATAATTTTTTTGGTGAATAGTAACTTATTAAGTTCTTAATCGCGATTAGAGGTAATTAGTGTAATTTAAGGTAAAAATGATATTATAAGAATGTGAAAACACCATGACACTTGTCCTACACCTATTGGGTGAGTCATGGCCGACCAAGACAAGGCATGGGCCAACTTGGGGACCCCATGGAGCCACTTTAGTTGGAAAATGACAATAATATATTTTTATTTAATGTTAAAATTAAATTGACACAAACATGAGTTGTTTTACTAAAACAATTTTTAAGTAGGGTTATACAAGTCCAAATTTTGATTATAAATAGTAATTGGAAAGATAAAAATCTTTCCTACATCATATTAATTTTTTTATAATTTTTAGACATTAAATAAAATAAATTATTTATGACATAATAATGATGCAGCGATGACATCATTATTTGACGATTTAAATAAAATAGAAAGATAATGTAAAATCTATAAACTAAACATGTCCAAAACTTATTGGATGAGTGGATTTCGAAGACTTATCACCTTATCCACGAATTATATCAATTTGGGACCTTTTAAAACCGAAACACATTTTCAAATAAAGTAATATTTCTTTACTTTCCAAAAGTGCCCCTCCTCTCCTCTTATAAAAGGCCCCCACCTCTACCTCATTTCACACACTCCTCAAGCCTTTGGCTCGGCCAAACCCTACCCATTTACTCTCTCCACATCCCTCTACTCATACTAGAGGATTCCCTTTGGTATTAATCCTTTCAAATGAAGCCTTTAGGCTCAAATCAAAAGGAGTTACACTTTTAAAGGTAATTCATTTTCTCATGTTCATTTGTTTTATTTTGCTTCTCCAACCCCCTAAACTCTTTTTATTTACTTCTTTTGTAACAACACCAGTATCTTAAATATACTAGGATGTTGTTATAAGATTTATTTGAGCTACACTCTCACACAACTACATCAAATGGTTAAAGAACATACGGTTTCCGTGGATGGAGAAATTCTGCCTCCCAAAACGATGATTGTTCAATACTCATTTAACACCTTCAAAGGTGGCCATTATGATGTCAAAATTTTTATATATGATATATAATATTTTTATGTTTTCCTTAAGCTTATGTTTTTTTCATTTTGGGCGTACCTTTATGGTTTCCATTGTGGGTAAACACGATATCTTCATTTAAGGAAGTGCGGACTACCGCCCCCTCAAAGTGATGTGATTCGTTAATGCCATATGTGGGACGTGTAAAGGATGGATTTAAAGTTATTATATATGATTTTATACAGGAATTATAATATACCTCTATATCATTATTATTTCTTTCCATTAAAGTATGATATAGAAATGAAAGTAGCGTTCATGCGTACGTACGGCTTACCGTCTCCATGAACGGTGCATTTCATTTCTTATCCCCAAATGTAATGTACTATTAAAATTACATGTATATAATGTATATACATAATTAATGATATATCTAAATGATGAATATAATTCTGGAATTAAAATATACATACCTCTCATTTAGTTTTAATTCCATTAATATGACAAAGAAATGAAAGTAGCGTTCATGCGTACGTACGGCTTACCGTCTCCATGAACGGTGCATTTCATTTCTTACCTCTAAATGATTATGTAATATTATAAATACATGTATATTCTGGATATATATGATACATATTATATCCAAATCGGTAATTTCATTCTGGATATAAAGAACCTTTGACCACACGAACAACATGTAACTGTAAGAAGTCCACTTTCGACTTAAGAACCAAATATTGACAAAACAAACATTATTAACTTAAATGGTTACATAATGTTTATAACATGGAAATAAGTGATATAAAAATAATAATGAACTTTAAAAAGGTTCTTAATCAAGTATAAATTAACTCAAGTTTATTATTCAGGACGTTAAAGAACGATCGAGTCAAGTCGGACCCAAGGTAAGGGACTTCGTCTCAATCTCCTTTCATTGAGACATATTCGTTTTATACACAACTTTCTTTTATATGGTGTATAAACCCCTTTGAATTTTACTTTTATACAAAAGGAATCTTTTTCTACGAAGCGTTTTACTAAACGACAAAAAGGAATGTTTTTTTAACGTACGCGGTGACAACGACCTTTTCCGCCACCGCGAGTATTATTTGGTCTTTGGCTTCCTCAACAAGCCGTAATGTTTTTAAAATAAAATAAAATACCATATACTCTTTTATGTATTTTGGTATTGAAAATGGTTTTGATAAAGGATTCTATTATGTCAATATATTTATGATATATTGTGATTGAAATGTGGAAATGTTATCATTCCTTTATATTGGTTTTATGTTTTATGATTTTATATTGGTACTTGGACATTTTAACGGGTGGTTACGTTATAAACCATATGACGGGTGGTGCCGTGAATACCAGGATGGGTGGTTACGTTATAACCTCCAATACATTGGGTATGGAAGTCGGCCGTATGGCTATTCCATTAAGTATGTATGGAAATTGGCCGTATGGCTATTCCATTAAGTGATATGTGTGGAAGTCGACCGTATGGTTATTCCACTTAAGTATGTTTATGTCCCAAGTTACCTTTATATATGTTATGTGTTATTTATATGGGTTTTATGGTAATACTTTGGTTACAAAAAGGTAAGTAATGATACTTTATTCAGTGAAGAGTTTTTACTACTTCATGAAGGTGAAGGTATTACTTTGATAGAGTATACATGGTTTACTTGATTTTGAAAAACTAACAGTTTTCATTCTTTGTGTATCCCTTACTGAGCTTTTTATGCTCACCCCAAGTTTTTCGAAATGTTTTTCACAGGACTTAAAGTGGAATAAGGTCAAGGATGGGATCAAGGGAATTTCATGCTATCTAAAACATGGAATCTAGACATCTTTCTTTTTAAGAGTTTTTATTTTTTTGGAGACTTAGTAGAAGTGTCTACTTTGTAATCTTTTAAGATGTAATAGTTATGTTCTAATTCTCTAAAACTCTAAACCTGAAAAGATCCTCAATGTGAATTATTCATTTAATTCAATATTAAGTAAGGTTTAAGGCTGGGGCCTTATAATTAATCCAAGAGGTCTAGTGAATGTGTGGATGATATATAGGATGTCTAGATTGGTACCTTTGAGCCATGATATGTAGATAGTGAGAAAATCAAATCAGTAATTTCAAACGTACAAGGTACCATTTGTGATTTTATTAATTTCATTTCTTCATGCTTAAATTGAATTGAACATGATCCTTTGAGAAATCTAGGAAAATATTTTTGTGGATTTGGTGTTTTTAATATGAATCTGAACCAAAAAAATTAAATTGCATGTTTTTCAAACTTCTGTTTCACCCTGAGTTCCTTCAATTGGTATGAGAGTGAAATTGCAATTATTTAAGTCAAAAACATAAAAATTTAAATTAATTTTGTGAGGATAATATTTGTTTAAATAAAAAAAATTAAACATATCCTCATTTTGAAGGATAAGATTTATTTAATTGATAAATTAAAAAAATTCATCCACACCCATCGGTGTGGACGTATTATCCCTTTACATTTATGGAGAGTGGGATGGTTTGGCCACCCCATTATTTAGATTGGAACTATATAAAATATATATATATATAAATGTCCCTAAAACAAACGCTTTCTTTTCACCCTAACTTGGGCCAGACCAGGTCAGTCTGTATCCAACTCTCCCAACCAATCAACCCCATCACAAGCCCTAAATTAAAATCTTGGGATATTCTTTAGGTTCAAATGGACCTGAAAAAATGTAGAAAAATCTCAAACATTAAATTTAATTACTTGGAATTTAATAAAATTATTTTGGGCACTATGGGATGTATTGATAATTAATTAAAATTATTTTAATGTAAAATAAAGTATTAAAAATACTCTCAAGTTTAATTTTAGAAAATTTAATTTTTCTTATGAAATATAATTGTTTTTTTACTGATCATGATTTGAGACCAACCTGTGCATGTTTGGTTTCTTATTTATTTAATTTAATTATTTTATTTGAGTTTTAAAATTTAATAATTATTTTTATTTTAACAATCTGTGTATTGTACCTCCATCTTTAAAATTTATAAGGGTCTTTATGTCGATATTTAAGTGATAAAATTTAATTTCACACTCTGATTTCACTTCACATATGTGCGAGTACACATTTTAAATATTAGAGGAGTCAGTAGCGATGCAGTTCAAGTCAAGAGTTGGTGTAAACCAAACAAGTAAAGTGAATGAGAGTTGTGGGTGCTACAATTAGAGTCGGGTATTTACTTAAGAAATTCCCCTTAGGGTCTCAGTTAATCCATTATTCACATGATGGATTAACTAGTAGTTAACAACTCATGATCATGTCGTTATTTATTTATTTTATCGTATACATGGTTTGTTATTTTAGGAATTTTTATTTATTATGTGTGATCACATAGTATAATAAAAAAACACGCATATATAAAATGAATATGTTTGGTGAATGTTTTTTATTTAAAGCATGGTTGAGTTGTGATTATGGTCACGTAGAACAATCATGTTAAATAAAAAAATATTCCATTCATTGAGATTAAATTAACAAATCCATCAAAGCAAATATTATGTTATTAAATTCCTTCCATCACATGAATTTGGACACAACCGATTGTTCTATGTGATTTTCATCCCTAGTTATGGGTGCCTTTTACTATTTGTAATTTCTTATGAGAGTGGTGTCTTGACTTAACTGAAGTTGACGGTAAAGGAGTAGTCATTGCTAGCTTTTTTCAATATTATAGGTAAAGCATTGTAAAATGAAAAGTAATTCTTTGTAGGAGATGAGACTCCACTCAATAGATCAAGGATTCATGATTTGATGTGGTTGTATATTCAAAACTCTACCTTAGACTCTAAAAGTAGTGGTAATTTCATAGCTCAGGATATAAAGAGGGTTTAAGTATCATTACCACTAGAATACTAAAGAAACTGAATATTTTGAATCTAGTAGTTGAGGGCTACTAGGATTTGATAAAACAGTGGAATACATTTAAAATTAATAATTTGAAATTTTCTACTAGTAATCAAGATAAAGTAATAATATACTAATTTTATTTATTTTAGATAAAATTAAACCCCCACTGATTCAATTTCACTGTGATCAATATTAGATAAAGAGAATATCATGACTGACCATAACTTCCAAGAGTGGTACAGGTGATTGCACATAGTACTACAACAAGAGATGAAGATTTATGTGTTGGAATCCCCACTTCCTGTTTATCCTCCTTAGAGAGTAATTAAGATAGATAAATATAAATATAATAATCATATAGATGATGCACAAAATGTCTATTGTTTCATGTTTCCATCTATGTCTAGTGAGTGGCATAAAATGCATTATGACAAATATGCTTTCCAAATTTTATCTTATCTCAAATAGTTATATCAGTAGAGAGCTCAATAAGAAAGATATGAGATATCTAGTACATTCTATAGATGAAATATAATAGAAGGGAATTAGTAAATACCTCATGTACTTAATATGATTGGGTACATTGAGAGACCGGAGTCCCTTGGGTTCAAACTAAACTAAGAACTAATAATTAATCTCATTATTGACTCTTTAATCCATAGATTCTTGAATTTAATTATTAATTATAATATTAATAACATGAAGAAGTCACTCCAAAATTTATTGGATTTAGTTAATTAAGTAGGAAAGTATATGATGAATTCCCACTCTTCGGTCCTTATAGGGAATAAGAAGAAGAAATACAAGAAAAATGTATCAAAAGGCTAAGTATAAGTCAAATACACTAATGCACTAACATTTCAAGAATAAAAAGATACAAATGGGGGGAAACGAGTAAGACCTAGTATGCTTTACTTGTGGAAATAAAGTCCACTGAAAGAATAATTGTACTGATAGGAAGAAGAAGCAAGGTGATGCGTCTACTTTAGTTATATTTTTCATTGAATGCAGTCTATTTAAAAGTTGGGTATTGGATACTTCATGTAGTTCAAAATTTTTTATTCAAATATAGAAACCAAGTAAAATCAATATGATTTAAAAATATGAGGTGGATCTCCAAATAGAAAATAGCGAAATACTAGTAGCATTGGAGATGGTAGATTGTCATCTTACTTTGCCTAGTGTAATGATTCTTGTACTGAATAATTATTATCATGTACCATCTACTACTAGAAACATAATCTCAGTATTGAGTTTAAACACAAAGGGATTTTATTTCAAGTTTGGTAATAAATATTATCTTATGCATAAGTATAACATATGTTAATGTATGATTCATATTAACAATGGATTTTATATACTTGAGCTAGAAAATATAGTTTTGTAAATCAATGACAAATCTAGTGATAATGAATCATATCCCACCAACCTATGGAACTTTTATATAAGACATGTAAATGAGAAGTGTTTAAGAAAATTATATCAAGTAGGGTATTTAGACTCTATTGAGTTGAAAAACTTGGATGCATTTTACACTTGTTTACAAGGTAAAGTGACCAAAACACCTTTTAGTGGGAAAGGAGAAAGAGCCAAAGAACTATTGGAATTGGTTCATACTGATGTATGTGGTCCATTTTCAATATATGAAAGGGGTGGTTTTTCTTACTTCATTAATTTTACTGGTGACTATAGTATGTATGGTTATCTCTATTTAATGAGTTGTAATTCGGATTCCTTTAACATGTTTAAGGAATTTCATAATGAAGTAGAAAATCAACTTGGTAAAAAAATTAAGAAACTCCACTTAGACCATGGTGGAGAATATCTTAACCAGGTTTTCATCAATCACTTAAAGGATTTTTGGATAGTTTCACAACTTAATCCTCTTTATACACCTCATTGGAATGATGTTAGTGAAATTAGGAATCTTACTCTGCTTGATATGGTATATCAGTGATAATTCATGTAACTCTGTCTTTATCCTTTTGGGGTTATACACTACATACAATAGAATATACACTAAAATGAGTTCCAACTAAAGTGATGGATGTGATTTCATACAAGTTATGGTATATAAGGAAACCCAATCTACTATATATATGTTTATAGGGATGCAAAGTTTTTTTAAGACTATGCCTATTGAAAAATTAGCATCTCAAATCATTAAGTGCATCTTTATAGGTTATCCTAAGGAGACTAAATGATATTATCTATATAACCCTTCAGATAAAAAATTAATTATGTCAATACATGCCATATTTCTTGAAAGATAACACATTTCCAATGGAAATAGTTGGAGCAAGATTGACTTTGATGAAGTTGATGTTCTAGATGCACAAGAGTTGGTACAAGAACAATCTCCATAAGAGATAATGGGAGATGGAGATATTATTGAAACACAAGTACTAAATATTTATACTAGAGAGGTTATAGAACTATAAATATATGGTTTTCTTTTCACTAAGTAAGGTGACACATTAATCCTAGATAATGATGAACCTCTAACCTATAAGGAAGCAGTAGATGGAAAGTATACTGCTAAATGGAAAAAAGACATGCATTCTGAAATAGAATCCATGAACCAAAATAAAGTTTAGATTTTTGTAGACCCACCAACTGATGTAAAACCTATTGTTTGTAAATGGTTATTTAAGAAAAATACAGACATGTAAGGTTAAGTGAGCACCTATAAGGCATGACTAGTAGTGAAGAGTTTCAAGAAATGTCAAGGCATCAACTATGATGAAACCTTATCTCCAGTCACAATGCTAAAATCTATAAAAATGTTACTTCAAATAATATCATTCCATGATTATTAAATTTAGTAAATAGATGTGAAAAATACTTTTATAAATAGTAATTTATTTTAAGATGTCTATATAACTCACCCTGAAGGGTTTATTATGTCAAATAGTTGCAATAAAGTGTGCAAGATGCAAAGATCCATTTATAAGTTGAACCAAGAATCATGGTCATGAAATATTCATTTTTATGAGTCCATAAGAGAATTTAGTTTCATTAAGAATGAAATTGGTCCATATTTTTATAATGAGGTTAGTGAGAGTTTCATCGTTTTCCTTGTATTATATGTTAATGACATATTGTTAATGGGAAAAGATGTTCAAGTCTTACAGTTAGTGAAGACTTAGTTAAATGGACCCTTCTCCATGAAAGTATTAGGTGAAATGACCTACATTCTAGGAATCAAGATCTATCGAGATAGATATTAGATGTTTTTTACGCTAAGTCAAAGTACATACATTGATAAGGTGCTCAAATGGTACAATAGGAACAATCCAAGAGAGGATTGTTTCTAGTTTCATGTGGCATTAATCTCTCCAAAAAATGTGTCCAAATACATAAGAGGAGATTGATATAATGAATAGAATACCTTATGATTTTTCAGTTGTATTTATCATGTATTCCATGTTATGTACTCGATTTGATGTTTCCTTTTCTTTAATCATAGTGGGAAGATATCAATTTAATCCCAAAGAGCTACATTGGGCAGTTTTAAAAACTATCTTGAGGTACTTGAGATGTAAAAAGGATATATTCATATTGAATGGAGGAGATAAAGAACTAGTTATTAGGGTATATAATAATACTAGATTCCAGATAGATCAAAATGATCTAAAATCATAGTTAGGATATTTTTTCTCCTGAATGGTGGTATAGTGAGCTAGAGAATCTTGAAGCATTCCATGGTGGCCGATTCTACAATAGAATCCAAATATATAGCAGCTTCTGTTGTAGTTAAGTAATTATTTTGGATACATATATTTTCTTCCCAGCTTGGCATTGTACCTATAAATACAGACCCTGTTATAGTATACTGTGATAATACTGTAGTAGTGGTTATTTCCAAGGATCCAAGGTTACACCAGATTATAAATAATATACTTAAAAGGTTTCATATATTGAGGTATTTTACTCATATAGGTGAATTCATAGTTATAATAGTGTCCAAATAGGATAACATTGCAAACCCCTGACTAAATCTATATCTCAGTAAAAGCATGATACTCATGTGAGAGCTAGCAGGTTGAGAATTGTTTACATTTGGCTATAGTGCAAGTGAGAAAATTGTGAGTTGGAACCCTATACCCAACTCCTTTATGTACTTTAATTACCATTACATGTGTACATTTTGATATATACATGTGTTTATTCTTACTATAATAATTTTAATACTTTTTCATCCAATTTTTACATGGTAATGTCCTTAGATTATGTGTCATATTAAAAGGTTATATCTGTTCCTATCAATAATAAGAACCTCAAGATACTATGAAATTAATATTAAATATATGTCTTATGGTCTAAATAAATCATAATGATGGGTCATAGATGATGTCTCACTATATCAAGTGATAGGAGTTCATAATCATTGATACTTCTTCTCAGGAAGTTCTCACCTAGTGATCTTGAGTATATGAGATCATGATGACTAACCCATTAATAAGAACACCACATGTTTTAGGTGTCATTGGTTGTTATTATCTATGAACATGTTTATTGATGTCTTGAATTGATATTATTATCAACGTGTACCATTTGATCGCATATTTTTATATAAGGAAAAAACCATGACATTGAATTCATGGTGAGCTATCTTGTGTTGGGTTCATCATTGGTGGTATGGAATTGATTGAATGATCATGATAGATTTTATCACTTCTGAGTTGAGGAAGAGATATCTCATGGGACCAGGTTGATTAGGATGGTAACACCTTCATTAAATCAATGGTTATGGTTCAAGAAGTTAATTCCTCAGATAAGGTCATGAAATATGTAAAGCATCAAAAAGGATGATGACACAAGTATGCATCCTACTACATGAGATATCATGAGACAAAGAAATTATATTATGCAGAGCATGTACATAGGAGGTAATTGTAACTATGACATTCCTTATCTCCTCAGGGGTCAATAAGGGTTTCTAGACTCCAATCTTGGTCTATGAGTTATACTCACTGCTATCAAGATAAGGATCTATAAGATCACACTCTAAGTGTAGCCACAAGCTCCACCTATTCAGATGAATACGAGTTTAGGATGAAGTGGGACCCATATGTGGGTGTCAGGGAACGTCTGATTGTGAATGATCAAAAGTGAAATAATTCAATTATATTATTCAATTATAAAATAATGGTGATTGAATTTATTTCTCAAGGTATTCACAAGTTGTTTGATCATAAAAGTGAATACAAGAAGATATAATTTTTTGATTGAACATATCACGTTCAAGGTTCATTAAATTATTTGTGGAACTTATGGGCTCAGTTAATGGTATTTATTTTATCACATGACATATTAAAATTTTACGAGTGATAAAATTTTTCTGACATTTATGACAAGTTTAATTAAGTCATAAGTGTGGATAAGGGTTTAAAATGAAGGTTATTACTTTTTAGTGACTAAAGTGAAATTTTGGAAAGTATAAACTAGGTATAAAAGATCATTTTAGCATATTTAATAGTTTTCTCAACCATTTTTATGAATTTTGAGTACTATCTCATTCTCTCTCATGTTCTAGAGTAAGATATTGAAGGAAGAACAAGGTCAGATCGATCTCGACTTCTTGATCGATCTCACATTCTTCACGCGGTCAAAAGGATATTGTAAAGCTATTTGAATTCCTATTATATAACTTGGTAATTTAAGATTTATTATCTAGGAGTTGTGGTGCGCATGTGGAAGATCTATAGGATACATAAATTTTTTCCTTTGATCCATGACATGCTGATGGTGAGCAAATCAAATTGGTAATTTCAAAAAAATAAGGTATCATTTATGATTTCATTCATTTTTGTTATATAAGATTAAATTGATATGAATGAAATCCTTTGAGAAATATGGGAAAGTTTTTTTGTGGATTTAGTTTTTTTAACATGAATCTAAACCAAAAAAAATAAATTGTGTTTTTTCACTCTTCTGATACACCCTAGTCCCTTCACTCAAGATGGGTATCATAAACCCTAGGCCCAAGAATCGACAAAAAGGAACACCCCATCCCTATTAGGGTTCTTCCAAGTGTTTCACACAGTGAGGGGAGAGAATAAAATGAAAGAATAAGGGAATAAATAAGGAAGAGGAGGTCATTACTTTAAGAAATGGACTCAGATTCCAAGAACTCACCTTGGAATCACCATGAGAGGGGAGGAACCAGAGGAGGAGAATGCAGATGGGATACATAGGATGATGAGTGAAATTGGGGAGAGGTATTAAGGTGAGGGTCGTGACATAGGGTAAATTAGAGGGGATAAAAATTTAATTTCTATTTTTTAGGTTTTGGGCACTACACACGATTTCTGCATCATAAGTTTAGAGTAATGGAATTTTGAACATCAGATTTACATTCACTAGAAATTTGATTAGCAGCAAGTGGTTGGGATTGATGCAATGGCAGTATCAATTCATCTCTTCAACAATAATAGTCTCATCATAATTCATATCTTCTAATAAACTCAAGTATAATATAGAATGTTGGCGAACTCTTTAGAATAAATTCTCTGGAAAGAAGAATATTGAAGTGTTTATCAGGGAAGGAAGTTGAGGTCAAAAATGTTACATGTGATTAAAAAATGCATTCCATATGGAGGCTCGTCTATAAATATGGTAATGTGGATTCATATTAAAGACTATCTGATTCAAAAGGACTTAGAAATCTCATTTTCTGAGGAGAAGATAGTACTAATAGAGAAATATGAATGGAAATTCATTAAAAAGAAATCATTGGACCTTGTAAGAATGTATCTAGAAATAAATGTTTCTTTTAACATTCAAGAGTAAAAGAAAACAATAAAAGTTTTGAAGGAGTTGGTGGATATGTATGAAAAATAGAAGACCCTCAAAAAATGTCTTCATGTTATGACAGTTTTCCAAATAAAGGTTTTTTGAAGGAATACCAATGAAAAATCATGTGAATGAATTAAACATGATTTTTGGTTAGCTCTAGCTAGTAAAGGTAACTTTTTCTGCTGATGTATGGGTGTTACTACTATTATCTTCACTTTTAAAGAGCTGAGATTCTATAATATTTTCAATTTTTAAAATGTTCTTAAAACTCTATTTTTTAAAATTTATAAGTAATTTTATATGAAAAATTAATTTTTAAATAAAAAACATCATTATACATGATTTTATGGAATTGAATAAGGGTAAAGTGGGTTTTAGTGACCCTGTGTAAGGGAAACACCCTTTTACAAGGGTTACTTAAGGGTAAAACCCCTTTCCATGCGTAAGGGTACCGGCATGCTGCATAAGGGTAAGGAGGCTACTATATAAAGGTAAATCCTTTAAATATGACCCATTTAAGGGTAAATAGGATGCTATGTATGGTTAACCCCCTAGTAAAAATGTTGTGTAAGGATAAGGGATGCCCTGTGTAAGGGTAAATCTAAGATTATATGTGTTGCATAAGGGTACCTAGGCACTATGTAAGGGTACCTAAGCCTATGAATAAGGTTAATCCAAGCTACGTAAGGGTTTTTGTGAAGGTAATCAGACCTACATATGGTTATCCTTGTGTTCTTAAACATTGCGTAAGGGTAAGGACCCGCATAAGGGTATAACACCTTACCCTTATGTGAAAACCATGAGCTGCATAAGGGTAAACTATGTTACCCTTATGTAGTTCCCATTTTATAAAAAACATGTTTTTAAATCCCTTTACATGTTTATTATTCCCTAGATCACCCTGTAACTCCTTTTCAATGGTTTTAAACACCAAAAATTATTAAATTATATTATATTTTTTTGTTGTCCCTTACGTCAAGAATTTATGTTGGATTAAATTCTATACTACCAAGAAATGGTTGGGAGAAAAATTAAATTTCTGACTTAGTTGGTGGAATTAAGGTTATGGATATATACATGGTTTCTTCAAAAAGAATATTTGAACCCTTACTTCCTTTATTTTGGTTGATCATTTGGCATCCAAGCTGCCTAGAAATTCCTTATAAGAGATCTATAAAGTCCTCCTTGATTGAACTGATCATTTTTTCTAGTTTCCAGGTGTATCAATTTCTCTCTCTCTCTATCCCTCTTCCATTGTTGGTGTTGTGTTATAGAGGTAGGAATTTCCAAGTATTCAATTTATATGCTTTTTCAAATTGATTCCTCCTGATGCCTTATGGAAAGTTAGGGATAAATAATTCTTAAAAAATGATAATCTAGAAATTATCAAAGGATGGTAATCGAGTAATTGTCTTGTATTATCAAATAATAATAAGAATTATTATCCTAGAATAAATAATAATAATGATAAAGGATTATCACATACATATTATTCTAGATAGATAATGTATTATTACATATGGTTTGTTATTATCCTTTGAGGAGGAAATTGAAAGAACATATGTTGGAATGAATTGATAATTTAGAAATTATCTATGAGATAGAAACGTTTTATAACAAGTGATATTTTATTTCTTTTAGAAATAAAATAGTTGGATTTGATTCTAGGAATCCTTGGAAAGTGTTTTGAGTCGATGAGTATGTGAACATGGCTCGAAAGATGTTCCTTTGATAAATCTTTAGATTCTTCATCAAAAACTTGATGTGGGAAGTTCCTTTCCATTTGAGGCTCTTGTTTACACATGTTTCCTTGATAATATTCTTATGTTGGCATACTTTTATTCACTATGCTTGATTATGATCGCATGTTGGTGTGTTTGTAGCCCATGAGACCTGTTATGATATTTGATTTCATGAGTATTGATAGAGTAGATTTTTTCCTTTTTTAATTGTGATCACATGTTTTTATGCATTAATACTATATTATCACGATGATATTTTATTCTTGCATCATATTCTATACCCATATATGTGTGTTTTCATGGCCTGGATGTTGTTATTAGTACTTGAGATAGGTGGATTGTCGTGTGTTGTTTATCCCTTAGAGGGGGAGTGTGCACAAATTTTTATGGCGATAATGATGGACCTGAGAATAGGGTAGGGGAATGATGGACTAGGGGACTAACTTAAGGTAGTGAATTAGGGTAATGATGGCTTGGGGGCCTGACCTGAGGCATATATGGGATATGATGGTCTAAAGGCTTGACCTGTGATGGAGTTGGGATGCAACAGCCTGGGGGACTAATCTGAATCGATGACTTTAGACCACTTGGATATGTGTTATGATCCTATAATCTTGTTCATTATCATGTTTAATATCCTATTATTACCCTTCCATCATAGAGTTGAAGTAGGTACATCCGGCGGTTTCTGTCATCTTGGTTAGCGCAGGATCGCTTAGTTTTGGATATTATATTATTATGATTGTTAAACATTTACCATTATCATGACTTACACCTATTATACTTAAGATCACTTTTTAAGGATGAATTGGTTGTTTCTTATTAAGTCTTGTACTCACACCCTACTTAATCATTTCGATGCACTTATATATTACATGCATAGGGATCTGAGCAAGGGTGAGGGGCTCGTGGTAGATGATTGAGCTATAGAGCATGGAGTTAGTAGAAGGATCAAGACCGACTCTAGGGATCATCGTAGTTTTATTTATTTATTTATTTACTGCAATTTATACTCTAGTTGGGATTTACACTTTGTGATCATGTTGAATATTTATATGACATGTATTCCCTTTTTAGTTTACATATGATACTCTGATCATTATATTATTTATTATTCTATTTATTTATTTTCTCCATGACATGATACTAAGGGTATAGTCTCCCTATTGATGGACTTAGACCATCACTGCTAGTCGATAGCCTCTTGCATATGAGGATTCACGCATGAGGTCATGTGACCCTCTGGTTCAAACCATGTGGTTTAGGTTGGGGTGTTACAAAATAGTATTAGAGGAAAATTTCTTATTTTATTTTTAGACTAACCTGGGGAATGGTGGAAAGGTGATAGTTTTGTGGGACTCGTGAAGAGTGTTTTCCATGTGTCAGGCCAACACATGTGTAACAGACCTCCAAGTAACTATGTACAAGATTTTTATTACTTTTTTATGAGATTTTGGGTGTGTTCATGCATCATTATTAGAAACATAAGTTCACATGTCATATATATACCTATTATTGTGCTACATCATAGTTATTTAATTTAATGCCTTGAATTGTGATATATGTTCAATATAGTTTCTATGATTGTGTGATATATATATATATATATATATATATTCATGATATTATGATATATCTCTATTTGGCATTAATTAGTTGAACTGAGAATATTGTTGTGTTAGTATATATATGATGATTGTGACAAACGTGTAGGGTCAGAGACTAGGGTTAATGTTGGGAGGGGTATACCTTGGGTTATAAGTAGACTCCTAGGGTAACCTTGTGTGATCTCATAGACTAGATATGATCTATTTATGTTCTTAATGTTTATTCATGTTACAAAATACTCTGTCTCACAGATGTTTGGTGGGACCACCAACTGAGTATGGGGTGATCCATAGCATGTTCCCACACCTAATCTAGTGATTCAGGTTGTACGCCCACTCCATCCAGGAGTATTTCCACCAATATCCATGGTTGAATATGCTAAGTATATCCATCTCCAAAATCCTTCAGCCTTTTAGGGTGCCAGTGGACCACAAGATGATGAGGAATGGGTGGATATCATCGAATGAATATTCAACCTCATTGAGACACCTAAAGATAGTAAGGTTAGGCTATCATATTTCATATTATAGGGACCCACCAAAAATTAGTGGGGATTCATTGATCAGGCTTCTCAATGTGAGGGACTCACTTAGGAGGCCTTCAAAGACCTATTCATTGGGGAGTTACGCTAAAAATTGACCAATCATAGGAGTTCCCAGAGATGTAATATGGATCCATGATAGTGTCCACATACTTTGATTATTTTATCGATCTTCTCTACTTTACACCGCTTTTGTCTAGTAATGAGACTCAGAAGGCTAGGAAGTTAAAGATTATATGTCATCCCAGCATCAAATAGAAGGTCCATAGCTTAGACCCAACATCATACTCTGAGGTTCTATGAAAGGCCTTGACCATCAAGAGGATCTTAGAGGAGGGTTGAGTAATTAGTCTTCAACTACCCGTTAGCGCTTAGGTAGGTGGACCTCATAATACTATAGTGAGTGCCTTTTCGGTAGTAGGAAGAGGAAGACCAAGAATGTGTCGTAGAGTAGTGGCATGTAGGTGAAGTAGAGTTTAGTTTATTTGGTTTCCTTAGGAGGTGACCCACAGTGCTTCAACTATGGGAAAATTAGAAACTACTGTAGGGACTTCTTAGCACCTCAGAGCAATTTCTGATAGTATGGAAAGATGGGAAATCTCAAGTAGTTTTTCCATAGAGATTTTTTTGGGAAAAATCACTCAAGGTAACATTGTAGTATTTTGGGTTGATTGTGTTTTTTGACAAAGAAGGTTTCCAAGTTATGTTGTGGAGGTCCATAGATATTTTTGAAATGGTATATTGAAAAAGATATAAGAAAAAAGAATGGATTCCTTGGAATTAGTATTGAAAATTAAATACATATGGTGATTTAGTTTCCTTGTGTTTTCTAAATTTTTTGGTTCTAAAATTTGAAGGATGGATAGCATCATAAAATATAGATTTCCTTGAAGGCCTTGTAAAAATTTGGTAAAGACATGAGTTTTATAAAGACTGGGTTTTGCAAAGGGCATTTTGTGAAGGTGTGGATCATCATTAATGAGCATCATGAATCACTAAAGGTTTGACAGTAATCTCTACGACTATGAGAAGCTTCATGAATGGGAAATTCCCATGGTGCTTCACAAAGATTGGGAGTATTGCAAATTAGATGGGAGAGATTTGTGAAATGTTGATGATGTGGATCAAAGATTATGTAATTGAAGGAAATTTCTATAAATAGGACACTACCCCCTTCAAAAAATTATCAATAATTAATGGAGATTATAAGGCCCTGAATTCATGAAGGTGGTTCACAAAGGTAGTTCTTGAGAAAATGTTCACGAAGAAAGGTGGTTCACAAAGGCTATAAACACCGACCAAAAAATGTGAGCATCACAAAAGTGTTGAAGTTCACGAAGTCCATAAAAGGGTGACCAAAAGTTGTGATATTATCAAAGGATAGTTGGGATTCATGAAAGAAGTGAGTTTCATGGAATGTGGTTACTTCACAAAGGCTATTTGAGCTTCACAAAAGAGGTTTTATTTGTGAAGGTATTGATCATCGAGAAAGTTTTGAAAAATTGTTTCCTAATAGATTTATGGTAAAGTGATATTCATAAAGTGGATGAAAGTGGGACATAAATAAAGAATTTATCTACAATTTAGGATGTATTCATTATGTTTAATGAAGGGACCTATATGTCTATAAATTGTGTGTGGTTCCTTTACAATAGTAGTGAGAAAAGGAAGAGGAAGAAGGTGATCCTTTTAATCAGAATTGATCTAAACAAAGATAATAGAGGAGTAAATTTTGGGAAAGAAATGAGATGACCCTAAACCTTGTAAAAGTAGTTCTCCTGGTCATAGAATTGATCTAGCCTGAACAATATTTTAGTATTGACCCTTAGTGGATTTAGTACATCAGCACATCTCAATTGTATGCTCCTTGGATGTAGCCTAGTGAGGGTGAACCAAGTAAAATATGTGTGTCCCTAAGCTTGATTTACTATTTTACTTTCATTGCATCATCATAAAATAAAAAAAGGAAAGAATAATATCAACATAAACACTTAATAGCAAATAAAGTGACCCTTGTAATAAAGAGTTCAAGATCCAGTGAGGCAAGAATAATTTTGGAAAGAATATTTATACCCTAATTTACCCCCCCCCCCCCCCCATCAGGGTATCTAGACCCCTTTTGGACATAAAATATTTGATATCAAGCTTCTATAAGGGGGAAGGAGGATGTGATCAAAGAAATAGGGGTTCATCTGGGGTCCTTTGCAGCAAACTTAGATGAAAACTCAAATTGGTCAGACAAGTCATGAATAAGGTTATGAAACTGAGGAAAGATATGTGTATGTAGTGGATCAGACTCTAGAAGGTGGTGGAGATGGGCCATATAATATTCAAGGTAAAGTTTTGATCACGTTTACTTTATCTGTAAGAACATGGTTCTTAATTTAAGGTATGATTTTCTTTTTTTCTTTCTATTTCGAGCTATTTTTTGAAAAAATAGGGGAAACTGGGCAGTTCTGGAAATTTTCAGGTTACACACCGTGTGTATGTTAGGTGTGTACTATCCACATGCCGACTAAGTACATGTTGTGTGTTGACTATGTAAAAATAATCTACTACACAACATTTAGTGTTACTTAACACGTTGTGTATTTTACCTTCTACATACCGGTTGAGTCCAAGCCGTTTTTTGACCCATGTGATGCGTCTAAGTCTTGTGGTGACTTGACAACCCATGTAAGTCGGAGTAAGGATGAGCTACTACACAGTGTATAGTCCTTAATACATGTCATGTACATTTATTTTTATTCATTTATATGGGATAGCATCACATATCATTTCTGAAAATGCATTCTTCTTCCACATTTTCAGAATTGTGTTGCTTCAGAAGGATGAGAACATTTCTTCTCCTAGATTCTTCATCTAATATATGTTCTTCAATCTGTCAGTGGATGCGGGATCTCATCAAGAAGGTTAAACCCACACACCCTATTTTTTTCTTGTTCCCTTTCCTCACACACCTTAGCTTCCATCCAAGTAGAATTTCCAAAATTTGACAGAAACATAGATCTAAGAATATTGTCTTCGAATTAGAGCTCGATATCGGACATGCCTACATCTACGAGTCTAAGGTAGGTGGTTCATACCTTGTTTTGTGTTTTTCTGTTCATTTGGGGGTTGTTTCTTTTTAGCACATTTTCGGGTATTGAGAGAGACCCATGTTTCTTTATATTGAATTGACCATATGCCTTATGGGATTTCATTGGGCATTCCCCTTCCTTGTTATGCTTGAGAGAGGTCATATTAGAGGTTGTTAATCACTTGGGTCATTTTGGTCGGGGTGCCAAAATGGTAATAAATGATTTTTTTTTATTATACTGCTGAGTTTATATAGTTTAAGCATGATCAAGTTATTAGAGGATTGCAAGACCTCGGTGCTAGTATAAAACACCACATAGCTAGTGCAATCCAATTATTTAAAAAAAATTCATGTTTAGAGTGATTCTTTTGATTATATATGTGTGGTGCTTGATATTGCATATTATGGAACCTTTGGGTTGTGTTGGGAGTCGTCCAGATATTCTTGAGTTATGATTGATCATGGGTTGGGATTGAACCAGATTATTTGGGTGATTTGACTATAGGATTGGGCGTCATGGACGTTAGATTGAGGCAGTGTGACTGTCAGGTTGGTCATGGATAGGGTTACTTGGATGGAAATACCATCAGATTTTGAGCGACATGGTCATAGGGGCACAAGGTTCCAGAGAGGTTGTGTCTTGGGTTCTAAATTTTGTGATTACCTCTCACCCATGATTTGGGTTGTGTGTGCATAGATGACTCCGTGATGAGGTGGTTTTGACTACTCATGTGGGTAGGGGACCCTGTAGTTGCGGTTACATGATTATAGTTTGGGGTGATTTCTGTAGAAGTCATGTGGAAGGTGAGGAGCCTTCAGATTGTTTGTTAGTGCCTATGGGACGTTGGTACTTGAGACATGAGGTTTCAGGAGTCAAATGGTTCTAGGATACTATTGCTTGGTCATGCCTATGGGATGTTGGTACTTAAGACATGAGGTGTAAGGAGGCACATGGTGCTGAGTTAATGTTTCTTGGGTGTGCCTTCAGAACATAGATACTTGAGACATGTGTTGTTATGAGGCACATGGTGTCAGTTATGTGACTGAGATTCTGACATTGGCTGAAGCGGGTGATGCTCCCTGGTGGCTACTGAGCACCAGTGAAGTTTGTGTTTACATTGTGCATCGTACTGTTTGTGTTACTTATAGATGCATGCCTATTTAAACACCTATACTAGGTATGCACTATTGGTTGGTATCCTAATGAGATTCGTCTCACACCCTAAATGGTCCCTTCAGGAAGCATGTAGACTTTATGGATTTACGTGCAGTAAAGAGATCATCTTCAGGAGATGGATCATATTATCTATTGCAAGGGGATTTGGCATGGACCCTAAGGTCATGCCTAGCTGGATTTTACTTTGTTTTCCCTTTATTTCATGTATCATCATGCTTACTTTATTGGTATCTACTATTAGTTAGCCATGGGTGCCATTTTTTATTGACATGTATGACCTACCGTGGATGCATACTTGGTTTGTTTAATAGTTACAAGTTATGTTCAATATGTTGTTCTGTTTACTTCTATTGATTCTATTTGTTTATCAATTCCTCTATTTATTTGATATTTTTGTGCTTCTATTATGTAGGTCTGGTTCGAGTATGATAACTCTTAATTACTGCTGTAGGTTTTATTATTATACTCGGACTAGAACCTCTATTTTCCTTCAAGAGGGTATAGCCTCCCCACTATAACTTTTACACCCTCGCTACTAGTCAGCAGCCTTTGACATTCGGGGAGGTGTGCCTAAGGTAGTAACACCTGACCCATTTAGCACTGTTTGGGTGGCTGTTCAGGTCTGGGATGTTACAAAGTGGTATAAAAGGCAGATTTTGTTCTTGATAGGGATTTAGTAGCATCTTTTGAATGACTACTAATGAGATCGATACTGCCTTTTTATTTCTACTAGTTTACTATTTGTGATATGGTAGACTAGAGATAGGTTGGTATTAGAAATGGATTTCTAGCTTGTGCTTGGGTGCTTGTAGTCCCAGGTATGAGGGATGGACCAAGTTACCCTGGGTGGGAATTGTTGTTTTTGTTTTGCTCATATTATAGTTTATATGATTTCCACCTTGGTGGATCACTTGGTATGTGATGTTATTGATTGTGATATGTGACCCTTGACTTGATGAGGTAAGGGAGAAATTGGAACTTGGCCCAGTATGGAAATCCATGTTTGTTTGGATTTTTATAGGAACATTTTTAGGGTATTTCAATTTTATATATGCATGTATGCTTTGTGAAGTGATAATACCATGTGGATAATATCAATTTCCATGCTATATATTCTTTTGAAATGTGAAAGGTGAAATTACTGATAGAATTGATTATTTATTTCAATGTAATATGCCATGATTTAAATTATGTAAAATTGAATGTGGCATGACATTTGGGCCTAGCTAGTATATGAGTAGGTAGATACTATGAATGAAGTGATGTTGATCACTAGGATTGGGCATCCTGGACGTCGGTCTGAGATAGTTTGGCTGTCAGGATTGGGTGACTTGGTCGTTGGTTTGAGGCAATGATGGTTGTTGGGACGGGCATGGCCTGAGGTACTTTTGATACTTGGCTCTGTTGAGGGTGGGTAAGGAGGCCATGAGTCCAGGATGCCATGGGGCATGGTTGTGGTGTGGGAGAGTAAGGGTAGTTGTTATGCGCTACCACTTTACTTCTTTTCTTATCTGCGTTAGATGTATATATATATATATATATATATATATATTGTTATATATGTGGGTTGTCTGACCATTTATGGTATTCGGCGGGTTCCTCCTAGACGGCTTGATGAAAAGTTAGGTGGGTGATGGTACAGTGCCACAGGAGCACAATCTGGTTCAGACACCTGAGGGATAGGCAGAGCATGAGACGCAGGTACAGGCTCAGGGGAAGGATCAGTTTTAGGATCCAATGCAGATAGAGCAACAACTGGGTTTGTAAGTGTTTGGTCCATGGCTCGATGAGAAGCTTTGATCTAGTCTGGTATGTGTCATACAAGGGATTGATAAAGGCGTGCAGGGTATAGAGTCCTCTACAGAATATCTGATGTGGGAGTTCTAGTTGCATCGCCCTCCACTTTTCTAGGGTGAGGGTGGTCTACAGGTGGTTGAGAAATAGATAGAGAGCATGCATATAATCTTTGAGTAGCTAGAGACGCCTCCAAGGTGGAGGGTCAAGTTGGAAACATACATTCTGAGAGGACCGACGAAGCATTGGTGGAATGTATAGGTTCAGGCTCGTAGACACAAAGGACTATCATGGAAGGACTTCAAGGATAGGTTTTTCGAGCACTTTTTCCTAGAGATGCTAAGGGTAGAGAGATCTCGAGAGTTCTTGAGCCTCTGACAGGGTGACATTTCCTTTATGGACTATAAAACTACTTTCAATGAGTTGTCTCACTTTGCACCAGGTATGGTAAGCCATGAAACCTTGAGGGTGAGGCCCTTCGAATATGGATTACAGCACACCATTAAGGTGCAGGTAAACATCTTCAGGTTTACCTCATTCTTGGAGATGGTGAATCAGGTGCTCATAACTGAGGGAAACTTGATGGAAAAATCTTGTTTGAGCTGGTCTGCATCTTCAGGTGATGGTTTAGATAGTAAGAAATGAGGTTGGGATGAGTTCTAATAGGTCAGTCAGGCCAAGGACTTAGCTAAACCACCTCATGGAATTTCATCAGTGGTTTTCTTTCAGTTTGGGTAGTAAGGGAATGTCTGGACACAGTGAGATAGGCCTCCAAAGGAGTTTCGGGCATGTGGACAGGTCATACATTTGGAGAGGTTCTGTAGGAAGCCTTCTCAGAAATCTATCAGGAAGTAACTAGGACAGACGGTGGAATCCAGGGTCGACTCATGATTGGTACCAAGTGAGGGTATTTGTGGCTCAACTGCATGTGGAGGACGTGGTAGAGAAAACGGGACCCAACTGAGGGGTTAGTGGCCGGTGAATAGAGCAGCACAGTAAGGAGGCTAGGCATCAGGCAGTCGTACTTCAGGCTAGGTGCACACCGTGGAGCTACCAGAGGTGGAGCAGGCTGGTGAGCCGATGACGTCCATAGGTATTCCATGGTCATATTTGTGATTTTCTTATTTTCTTTTTGGCATAGCCTATTGATTCTTGTCTGTTGTGAGTTCATGAGATGAACATGATATATTTGGACTGACCAGATGCTAGTTAGAGGGATTTTCACCATTTTGACTGCATGACATATATATATATATATATATGAGAGATTCATGTCATCAGGAGCATCGAGGATGCGGAATACTTGAGGTGTCATGGGCATCGGGGCATCAAGGATGCGAGTTACTTGAGGTGCAAGGCACCAGGTTTGGTTTTGAGGATACATGGGATGTAAGACATCATGGATGCAGGCACTGATGTGGTGTGGGGTAAGTTTGGGTGTTGGGAATGACATGGGGGCACCTAATAGGGTGTAGGGGTGACAATGCATCATGGGAGGATCCTGGGTCTGGGTAACACATCTATGGACCTTTGATTGATTTTATTTTTGGGCCAGAGTTATTCTGGATTCCTTCTTCACCACCCTTGGAAGGGAAATTTGGGGACTAATTGCTTTAAGGGGAGTTTGTAAGAACCTGGTTCTTACTTTAAGGTACAGGTTTCTTTTTTCTTTCTATTTCGAGCTAGTTTTTGAGAAAATAGGGGAAACTGGGTAGTTCTAGAAATTTCTAGGTTACACACCATGTACTCCCAAGTACACACCATGTGTATGTTAGGCGTGTAATGACAGCATGCTGATTTAGTACATGTTGTGTGGTGACCGTGTAAAAATAATCTACTACACGGCGTGTAGTGTTACTTAACATTCCATGTATTTTACCTTCTGCATACCAGTTGAGTCCAAGCCGCGTGTTGGCCCGTGTGATGCATCTATGTTGTGTGTTGACTTGGAAACCTACGTAAGTCGGAGGACTGATGAGCTAATACACGGCGTGTGGTCCTTAATAAATGTTGTGTACTTTTATTTTTATTCATTTATATGGGAGAGCATCGCATCTCATTTCTGAAAATACCTTCTTCTTCCCTGTTTTTGTAACTGTGTCACTCTGGAAGGCCGAGAACTTTTCTTCTCCTAGATTCTTCATTTGGCATCCGTTCTTCAATCTGTCAGTGGCTGTGGGATCACATCAAGAAGCTTAAACCCACATGTCCTATTATGTTCTTTTTTCCATTTCCTCAGACGCCGCAGTTTCCATCCAAGTATAATTTCCATAATTTGACAGAAATGTATATCTATGAAGATTGGATTCGAATTGGAGCTTGATATTGGACGTTACATCTACAAGTCTAAGGTAGGTGGTGCATACCTTGTTTTGTGTTTTCGTAGTCATTTAGGGGTTGTGGATTTTTAGCGCAATGTTGGGTATTGAGCGAGACCCATGTTTCTTTATATTGAATTGATCATATGCCTTATGGGATTCCATTGGTAATTACCTTACCTTGTTATGCTTGACGGAGTCTGGATTAGAGATCATTACTCACTTGGGGAATTTTGGTTAGGGGCTCCAAAATGGTTATAATTGATTTTTTTTATTAAAATGCTGATTTTAAACTGTTTAGGCATGATCAAGTTATTAGAGGCTTTCAAGAAATTAGTGCTAGTATGGGACAACACATGACTAGTGTAATCCAACTATTTAAATTGTTTTTCCTATTTAGAGTGATTATTTTGATTATATATGTGTGGTGCTTGATATTTCATATTATGGAACCTTTGGGTTGTGTTGGGCATGGCCTGTATATTCTTGAGTGATGATTGATCACAGGTTTGGATTGAAATGGATTATTTGGGTGGTTTGACCATAGGATTGGGCATCATGGACGTCGTATTGAGGCAGTTTCACTGTCAGTTTGGGCATGAACCAGGTTACTTGGATAGTAAGGCCATCAGATTTTGAGTGATGTGGTCGTAGGGTCATGAGGTGCCAGAGAGGTTGTGGATTGGATTCTAAATTTGGTGATTACTGATCACCTATGATTTGGGTCATGTGCACATAGATGACTCTGTGATGAGGTGGTTTTGACCGCTCATGTGGGTAGAGGCCCCCGTAGTTGTGGTTAGGTGATTATGGTTTGGGGGTTCTTGTCATAGAAGCCACGTAGAATGTGAGGAGCCTTCAGATTGTTTGGGTGTGCCTATGGGATTTCGGTACTTGAGACATAGGGTGTTAGGAGTCACATGGTTCCAGGTTACTACTACTTGGGCATGCCTATGGGATGTCAGTACTTGAGACACATGGTGTTAGGAGGCACGTGGTGTTAGGTTACGGTTTCTTGGGAATGCCTCCGAAACATAGGTACTTGAGACATACAGTATCAGGAGGCACGTGGTGTCGGTTATGTGACTAAGATTACAACATTGGTTGAAGTATGTGATGCTCCCTGGTGGCTTCTGAGCACCAGTTGAGGTTGTTTTTACATTGTAAATCATACTGTTTACATTCCTTATAGATGCATGCCCGCTTAAACACCTATATTAGGTATGCACCATTGGGTGGTATCCTAATGAGATTCATCTCACACCCTACATGAGCCCTTCAGGATGCATGTAGACTTTATAGATTTACGTGCAGGAAATAGATCAGCTTCAGGAGCTGGATCATATTATCTATTTCAAGGGGATTTGGCATGGACCCTAAGGTCATGCCTATCTAGAGTTTAATTTGTTTTTCCTTTATTTATTGTATCATCATGCTTACTTTATTAGTATATATTGTTGGTTATCCATGGGCGCCATTGTTTATTGATGTGTATGACCTACTATGGATGCATACTTGGTTTGTTTAGTAGTTACAAGTGATGTTCAACATGCTGTTTCATTTACTTCCGCTGATTCAGTTTGTTTATTTCTTCTGCTATTTATTTGATATTGTTGTGCTTCTTCTATGTGGTTCTGGTTCATGTTTGTTGAGTCTTGAATACCGATGTAGGTTTTATTATTATACTCATACCAACACCTCTATTTTTCTGCAAGAGGGTATAGCCTTCCCACTATACCTTTTACACCATCACTGCTAGTCGGCAGCCTTTGGCATTTAGGGAGGTGCGCCTAAGGTAGTAACACTCGACCCATTTAGTACTATTCAGGTGGATGTTCGGGTCTGGGATGTTAGATTATCCACTCCCTTATTTGATATTGGTGTTTCCCATATACACAAGTGGTTGTTGGAATTGACTTACCAATAAATTTATCCTTCGAGTTAGTATCCCTTGATACACCATTGGGCATGAAATTGGACCATCTTAGGTGATGCCTAGAGTGTCCTATAGTCATTTTTGGTTATAAAAATCTATGGGAATTTATTATTTTTTATATGATGAACTTTGATGTGATTCTCATTATGGAAAATCTTACCAGCTTCCAAGCTCACATTGATTACTATCAGAGACAAGTGTCATTTATTTTGTTGAAGGGAGAGAAGTTCATAATGACCAGAGAGTGGGAACTGGGAGCAAGTAAAGTTTTTATGGACTTTATTCATCTTGGGATGATCATGACATGGATATATGGATTTTCTCTTTCAAATGGATCAATGTTATCCCCCTCAAATTTTCCTTGAATCATGGATCTCTAACAGGATGTATTTCCAGATGAATTCACAGGACTTCTTCCAGATAGAGTATTTGACTTTTAGATAGAGCTTGTTTCGAGTGTGTGGACCATTTTGATACCCTTGTATCATATATTGTTAGTAGAGATAAAGGATCTCAAGAAGAATCTTAATGAATTGGATCATAAGGGATTTATTAGTTTGAGTACTTCACTAAGGGGTGCACTGGTGTTGTTTGCTAAGATGGTGGAAAATAAATTTCATCTTTATATTGATTACTAGAAGCTGAATGAGGTGAAAGTGATGAAAATCTATCCTTTTCCCAGGATCGATAATATTTTTTATTAGTTATTTAGAGCCTAGTAGTTCTCAAATATTGATCTTTTATTGGGTTGTCACCGACTGTGAGTTAGAAAGGAGAATATTTTGAAGATGATGTTTAGGAGAAGGTATGGGTTGTACGAGTATTTAGTGATGCCATTTGGTTTGACTAACATGTCATTAGTGTTCCTGGACATCATGAATAAGATATTTCACCCTTAATTTTACTATTTAATCATGGTGTTTGTTGAGGAAATCCTCATATACTCGCTAACACTAGAGCAGCATGCTAAACATATTGAGATAGTCTTGAGTGAACTTCAAGCACATCGACTTTACACCAATATTTTTAAGTGTAACTTATGGATTCATTAAGTGATTTTTTGGGGTATGTGGTGTTTAATACAAGTATATACATGTAATCGGAAAAAGTAGAGGTAGTTATGTCCTAGAAATTTCCCCAGAATGTGTTCGAGATCATGAGATTCTTGGGTTTAGTCAGATACTACAGATGTTTTATCTAGGAATTATCCTATTTATCAGTACCTATAACTACACTAACAAAGAATAAAGTGAAGTTTTAGTGGTCGGACCAGTTTGAATATATTTTCCTTTAGATCAAGAGGAGGTTGACTACACTGTAGTGTTTATACTTCTCAGTCTAGAAGTTAGTTATGTTGTATACTGAAATGTGTCAGGTGTTTTCCTGGGAGTAGTGTTAATGTAGAGGGGGATCAGGTAGTGCCTTATGGGTTATTTCATTTGTAAAACCATGAGCAGAACTACCCTACTCACAAATTGGAGTTGTCAGTCGTGTTCTATGCTCTTAAGTGTTGGAGACACTATCTCTTTGATTAAAGATTTATATTCTACACTGACCAAAAGAGTATTTGTTATATCCTTTCACAATGGGACTTGAACCTGAGGTAGAGATATTGGGTAGAGTATCTTCAGATGTTTTATTTTGATATGGATTATTCACCAAGGAAAGTTAATATCATTGAAGATTCTCTTAGCTATAGTATGCATGTTGAGTAGTAGATTGGTGCACAACCTTTAGAGGAGCAGTGGCGCTTGATGAAATTTTTGTCTGTGTGAAGGATGGGTGATTTTGAAGATCTGGGATTGATAACTTGTGCCCCCTTGGTGGTCTCATATTCTCTAGTAGACTGGGTAAAGGATGGATAGGAAACTGACCCATAGTGTGTTGTGATGAGGGAACAGCTGGCTGGAGGTGACATGATGCTTGGGTGGTTATTGGATAATTGTGATGTGATATTTATGTATAGGATATTATTAGTCCCTGGTTCCATCATAGAGGATCCAAATAGGGACTTCCATGCCTCTATATGGGTGGTATATCCTAGTTTTAGAAAGATGTACCATGATTTCAGGTGATATTTTTGGTGGCTAGGGACGAAGAGGGACATCACTGGGTTTATTTCCCAATTCCTTACCTACCAAAGGGTAAATACTAAGCACTTTCATCTTGGTGGTTTACTTCAGCCACTTCCAGTACCCATGTGTAAGTGGGAGTATGTCATGATAGACTTTTGATGGGGTTTCTCAGAACCCCGAGGAGTCATGATGTTGTTTGGGTGATTTTCAATCGACTGATGAAGGTTTCTCTCTTTTTTACCAATATAAGAGAATCACTTAGTGGATAAGTTAGGAAATATATATGTCAGTGAGATTATATTCTTGCATGGATCTCCCTTGATCATTTTATTAAATAGATACACACATTTCACATCACTCTTTTGGTAGGCCTTGAAAAAACCCAAAGGACTCTGCTGAGACTGATGACAACATACCATCCCCAAACAGACAAATAGTCAAAGCTGATGAAGCACATACTAGAGGATATGCTTCAAGTTTCATCATAGACTTTATTAGATCTTGGGATGATCACCTAAACTTGGTTGAGTTTACGTACAAAAATACTTATCAGGCTTGGATTCAGATAACACTTTATAAGGATCTTTATGGGATTCCATGTCATTCACCGCTTTGTTGGCATAAGGAAGGTGGGGAAGTGGTTATGGGGCCTAGTTTGGTTTAGGAGACCTATGAGAGTTTTAAACTAATTCATGAGAGATTTATCACCCCTCTAAGCAGGAAGATATTGTATTTCAACCATAGAGGATACCTTTGGTGTTTTTGGTGGGAGATCGAGTTTTCTTAAGAGTGACTCATCAGTTAGGCAATCGACATCTGAGGAATCAAGGCAAGCAAGCCACATGTTTTTTTGGACCCTTTTAGATCAATAAGAATTTTGGGATAATGGAATACCATCTATATATTCATTCTCATTATAGAGGTATGCATGACATGTTTTATGTGTCTCAGATTTAGAGGTTTATTCCCAATCTTGTGCATGTCATCGACTGTGAGAATGTTGATTTGGATCCTAATGCATCATATGAGGAGAATATGGTGTGTATTATAGACTATATCAAGAAGGTATTATAAGTAAATAAGGTACCACTTTTCTGGATTTGGTGGCAAGATGGAAGGATCAAGGAGGAGATGTGGGAGCAGGAGTCTGGTGTTCAAGCTTAGTGGCTCGAGTAATTCAAGCAAGACCGCTAGAGATACTTCTTGGGGGTGAGAAGTTGTTAGAGGGGGATAATTGTAATATTATCAATTTTTAAAATGTTATTTAAACCCTATTATTTTAATTTATAAGTATTTTTATATGAAAAAATAATTTTTCAATAAAAACCACCCTTATACATGATTTTATGGCATTTTGTAATGGTAAAGTGGGTTTTAGATACCCCACATAAGGGTAACACCCTTTCTTGAAGGGTTATTTAAGGTTAAAATCCATTTCCATACACCACATAAGGGTACAAAAATTCTATGTGAGGGTAAGGAGGCTGATACATTAAGTTAAAGCCTTTAAATATGACTTGTGTAAGGGTAAACAGGCCGCAACGTAATGGTAACCCCATAGTCCAAGAGATGCATAAGGGTAAGGCATGTGTGTCATAAGAGTAAATCCTTGGTTATATGTGTTGCGTAAGGTTACCTAGGAACTATGTAAGGATACTTAAACTTATGTGTAAGGGTAAGTTGATCTGCATAAGGGTCTGCGTAAATGTAAGAAGACTTGTGTAAGGTTAAATTTTTGTTCTTAAATGTTGTTTAAGGGTAAGGACCTGTGTAAAGGTAAAACACCTTACTCTTATGTTAAAACCATGATTTTTATAGGGGAAAAATCATGTTTCCCTTATGCATCACCCATTTTTTGGAAAATTATTCTTTTATTTGCCTTTACGCATTTCTTATTCCCTAGCTTACCTTGTAACTCATTTTCAATGATCTTGAATTCCAAAAATCATAGAATTAAATCTATTGTTTTTTATCCTTAATTAAAGTGTTTATGAAGGCTTAAATGTTATTCTACCAAGAAATGATTGGGAAATAAATTAAATTGCTAACTTAGCTAGTGGAATTAATGTTACGGCTCTGTACGCAGTTGCAACCATAAGAATATTTAAACCCTTTTGGACTTCATTTTAGTTGATCCTTTAACATATAAGCTTCCTATAAATTCCTTACATGATATTTTTGAAGTCCTCCTTGATCAAACTGAGCCTTTTTTATAGTTTCCAAGCGTAATAGTTTTTCTGTTTCTCCCTCTTTCACTGTTAGTATTCTTTATAGAGGGGGAAATTTCTAGGCATTAAATTTATGTGATTTTTTAAATTTTTTCCTCTCAATTATTTCTGGAAAGTTGGGTATAACTAATTTCTAAATGATTATAATATGAAAATTATAAAAGGATGATAATTTAGTTATTATTATGGATTATCAAAGGATGATAATTGAGTTATTATCCTAGATTATCAGAGAATGATAAGAATTATTACCCTGGAATAAAAAAATAATAATAATAAAGGATTATCACATGCATATTATTTTTTAGAGAAAATATATTATCATATGTGGTTTTTTATTATGATTTGAGGAGAAAATTACAAGCACATAGGTTGGAATAACTTGATAATTTGGAAATTGTCCAGGAGAGAGAAAATTTTATCACATGTAATATTTTATTTCTTTTAGAAATAAAATATTTGGATTAGGTTCAAGGAAAACTTAGTGAGATTTTTGAGATAATGAGTACGTGGACATTGATCAGAATATGTTCCCTTGACAAACCTTGAGATTCTTCATCAATTACTTGAGGCAAGAATCTCCTTACCGTTTGGGGATCTTGCTTACACATGTTGCCTTGATAAGATTCTTGTGTTAACATAATTTGATTCACCATTATTTATTGTGATCGCATGTGGGTGTTTTTGTATCCTATAAGACCCTTTATGATATTTGATTTCATGAGTATTTCTAGAGTAGCTTATCTCCATATTTTATTGTGATCACATGTTGTTATGTATCTATACTATATTCTCATAATGATATTTTATTATTTACTCATATGATTTAACTTGTTATGTGTGTTACCATGCATTGGAGGATGTTATTGGTACTTAAGACAGGCGGACCACCGTGTGTTGTTTATCCCTTGGAGGGGAAGTGTGCACAGCTTGCGATGATAAAGGTAATGAACCTATGTACATGGTAGGGGCATGATAGTCTAGGGACCTAACCTGAGGTAGTGCATTAGGGGAATGGAAACTTGGGGGGCCTGACCCGAGGTATAGATGGGGTACGATGGTCTTAAGGCTTGACCCATAATAGAGATAGGATACGATGGTCAGGAGGTATGATCTAACTCAATTTGTTGAAACCATTAAGAGATGTGTTATGATCCTGGTGACTTGTTTTTTCCCATGTTTGAAATCTTATGAATACCCTTTTGTCATGTAGCCAAAGCATATATAGTTAGGGGTTTGCAGTGGATTAGTTAGTGCATGACCACTTAGTTTTGGATATTATGGTGTTATGCTTGTTACAGATTTATTATTATCATGGTATACACCTATTATACTTGATTTCACTTATTAAGGATTCATTGGTGATGTCTCTACTGAGTCTTGTACTCACACCCTACTCAAGCATTTCAATGCGCTTGTAAATTTCATGCACAAGGATTTGAGCAAGGGAAAGGGGCATGTGGTAGATGGTTGATCCATGGAGCATGGAGTAGGAGGAAGGACTGGGACAGACTTAGGGGATCACCACAATTTTATTTATTTATTTACCTGTTTCACTTTATACTCTAGTTGTTCTTTCCACTTTGGAATCACATTGATTATCTGTATGACATGTATACCCATTTTAGTTTCTTCATGATACTTTGACCATTATAATATTTATTATATTATTTATTTATTTTATCTATAAAATGATACTAAGGGTATAATATTCTTATTAATAGACCTAGATCCTCATTTTTAGTCAGCAAACTCTTATATACGGGGAGGTGCACATGAGGTAATGTGACCCTCCAACTCAAATCTGGTGTTTCGGGTTAGGGATTTAAAGATTCCATGGTTATTGCAGTTAGTAACTCCAAAAAAACTAATTTGGTATTTGATGATATCCAAAACTTAGAATCGAATAAATAATTAAGGTAGAGGGAAGTTTGGGTATCGATCATTAGTTCCCTTGATATTAATGGAATGTAAAAGTATCCTCATCTAAAGCATGTCTACCGAAAGAAACCAACGGACAAAAAGTCACATGAAAGAAGTCAAAGTAAGTCATCTTTTCATAGTCCAAATTTCAGGAAATGTGGGAAGAAAATACATATTAAGAAGGAATATAAGATTTAAAATGAGAACATCAAAAAGGCATCAACATTTGTTGCTTCAAATTTTATTAATACAATATAATAAAGAAAAGTATATTTGTAGAGTTTGATTACTCCAGTAAAAGCTTGGGTGATTGAATTTGGAGCTTCCTATAATTCAACTAGTGATTAGAGATTCATAGTCAATTATGTATTTGAAAAGTTTTGAAAAGTCCATCTGGTAGATAGTGAAGCCCTAGAAGTTTTTGGAAAAGGATATGTCAGTATCTGAATGAAGAATGAATAATTATTGAAGTTAAAGGAAGTTCGCCACATCTCTAGCCTTAGAAGAAATCTAATTTCCATTGGACCACCTGATGATGCAGGCTATGAGACTAAATTTTCTAATGGTTTATAGAAAGTTACTCAAGGATCGATGATAGTTTCATGGGTAGTAAAGGATGGTACCCTTTACATGACTGAAAATTTAGATGGGATGGTGATTACTAGAAGTACAAAATCCAATTATCCAAAAGTTTAATACTACAAGTTCGGTAAACTCAATGAAAAGAATGTAAAAGTTATAAAGGATAAGGGGATACTTAATCTTGATCACATGAAAATTGGAAAGTGTGAAATTCATGTGTTGGGAAAGTGGAAAAGAGTGTATTTCAAATTAAATGGATGAAATCCTAAGAATCATAAGTGAGATATTGTACACTCAAATATTTGGGGACCCTCCCCTAATTATTCCTATAATAATTTCCTCTAATTTCTCACTTTCATTAACTATGTTACTAAAAAAGTATGGATTTACTTATTGGAGCATAATTTATAATTATTATAGGTGTTTACTCAATGTAAAGAATTGAAAGAAAGATAATTCATCTAGAAAATGAAGTGCATCTGAACAAACAATGATGGTGAGTACATGGGATTAAATTTCTATAATTTCTGATATAAGAAAAGAATAAGTCATGGGAAGATGGTGCCTGAAACTATACAAAAAATGGAGTATATGAAAGAATGAATAAAAATTTGACAGAGTGGGATAGGAGTATGAGGTTTCACTTGGTAATTCCTAAGGAAATTTGGGTAGAGGCACTCAACATGGATATATATCTCATCAACATAATTTTAGTATTAGTAGTTGGGTAGGAACTTCTAGAGGATATATGGTCTAGAAAATGACTATAATTTCAACATCTTAAAGTTTTTGGTAGTTTATCATGTGTACTTTTAAATTTTAAGGAGAATGATAAACTTAAATCAAAATATAAAATATGTTTCTTCCTTTTCTATGAAGATGAAAATCTTAGACATCACTTGTGAGATAGTGAAATGAAACAAATAATTGGAAGCATAGATATTGTATTTAATGAGAAGGTTTTGTGAAAAAATTAGAACTTGGAAGAGGAGGAAGTTGAGGATAAATAAAATATTGAAGTCTTGGTTGATTAGAGTTTCATTAGTTCACAAAAACCAAAGAAATCATATGTAGGCTCTAAGAGAACTAGAATTCCATAAGTAAGATCGTCAGAAAGACTAGAAAGTTAAAGGGAATCTAATGTTAAAATGGTAGCACCATAATTATAGGCCACCTAAGTTTAGGAACTGGTAGTTGATGTACTGGTATAATGAGTGGAGTTAAGAAATTCAGTTTAGCTGATTCAGTTAAAAAGATCAACCATAATCAAGAGAATGGTGTTGAGGTTTGGGCATGATTTGAACTTTCTACTCCCAATAGATATAGAAGAACCTAAAAATATAGATTAAGAGGCTTCACTTAGAGACTAAAAATAGTGGGAGATATCCATGAATGAATATATAGCTTCATTTAAGTTTAAAATAACTTGGGAGATGGTTAAAATTCTATAGGGTAAAAATGAACTTGAAAATAAGTGGGTTTATCAAATTAAGGAATAAGATGATATTATGAAAACATACAAATCATGGCTAGTAGTGAAAGGGTTTCAACAAAATTAAGGAGTATATTTCTTAAAAATATTTTCATTAATAGTAAACATTCTACCATTCGAACAGTGCTAAGTATGTAGGCATTAAAATATTTTTATCTGGAATAGATTGATGTTATGAAATATTTCTTCCATTGTGAGTTGGAGGAGGAAATATACATGAAGTAACTGATAGGTGTACCAAAAGTTGGGGACCCAAATTTGGTTTGTAGATCAAAGAAAATATTGTGTGGATTAAAACAGGCACCACAATAGTGGAATCGGAAATTTTATGGGTTTATGGAAAAAGAAGGATTCAGTAGGTGCAACACTGATCACTTTTATTATAAGAAGAAATTTGTTTATGAGATATTCATCATCCTACTATTGTATATCTATGACATGTTGCTGGTTAGACTGGATATTTAAAATTATTCAAAAATTTAAATATAAGTTGTCTGAAAGTTTCAAGATAAAAGATCTTGGGAATACAAAGAAGATATTGGGAATGAGGATAGAAATAGATAAGAAGATAGTAACTTTAGTTTTATCTCAGAAGGAGTATATTTGGAAAATCAATGAAAGTTTTAGCATGGATGAATGAAAAACTATTTTTACCCTTCTTGTTAGACACTTCAAATTGTCCAAGGTGCAAGCACTAACAATAGAATAAGAGAAATATAATATGGAAAACGTTACATATTATTTAATTTTCATAAGTTTTATGTATATAATTATATGTAATCAGTCATACATAACATTTATAGTGGGAGTTATATGAATATTTATGTCTAACCTTGGAAAGGAGCATTAGGAAGTCATTAAGTGGATCCTTCGGTATGTGAAATAATTGAAAGATTATGCTCTTTATTTTTGGGAGAAAGATATGTTACAAGGTTTTATTTATGCTAACTTTACTATAGATTCTAACAGTTGGAAGAGCATAACAGGTTCTGTATTTACTTATGGAGGAACAATAGTTAGTTGGATGTTGTAGATGAAAAATATTGTTACATTAAGTATAATGGAAGAAGAGTATGTAGTGAAAATAGAATTTGGGAAGGATATTTTTTGGTTAAAGTAGTTTCTAAAGGAATTAAGAAGAAGTTAGTAAGGATGGATTCTTTTTCTTGAAAACCAAAATGCAATCTACTTGGCTAAAAATAAGATTTCCATGAAAGGAAAAAAGAATATCAATATGAAGTAACAATTAATCAGAAATACACTAGAGGATAATGTATTAGATCTATGAAATATTTTTGGTGGCCAAAATTTTATGGAAATGTTTACTAAGACTTTAGCTAAATAAATTATGAGGCAACATCATGCCTCAGTGGGCTTGGATGAATGGAAGTAAGAAAAATATGGAGGAACATTGTTACTCCAAAAGGAAGAAAGGAAGTTTTTTTAGGAGGGTTTCTGAGGTTTTCTTGAGAACAAGTATTCAAGTGGGATATTATTGGGATGTGAAGCCTTGTTCAAATATTTGGAAGTTTGTATCATTGGAATTTCTAGCTTTAGATTTACATTCACCAGAAATTTGATTAGTGGTAGTATGACAACCCTAATATTTTTATTACATAATTAAACATAATTTATTACATAAAATTCACTTGATACAACATATAAGATCAATAGGTCTAGTGTATTTGGGGATTAGTATCATTACATAACAACTTAAAACATGAAAAACAATATCTTTATTGAAAACTTCCTTTACATGACCACTACATTACCTCGTACTTAGCATTGCATGGGATAACCTAAGGACATGTATAAGAAAAGGGTGAGCTATAAAGCCCAGTAAAGTAATAATCATGAAATAAAATGAGTAATACAATACATGTTATAAAATAGGAATATAAATAGATCAAAAGAGAAGCATAAACATAAAGGCATGATAAATCATGATAATCATAACATGGAAATGTGGCAACAACACTTAACATGGAATTAGCATGAGCTGAGGCTCATTGCACATGGAGCATGAGTAAATCCTCATTGCACATGAAGAACGAGTAAAAACTCATTGCACTTGAATTATCATGAGTAAAAACCCATTGCACATGAAGTATCATGATACTATACTTTACCCAATGCATTGGAGCGCTATAAGGGCGCACCCTTCTTAAACATTTCATTTCAGGCATAAGTGTGTCGCATGGATCATATAATATGGATTCATAAAACATAATAATTTATTCCAGGATAGAGGAATGTGAAATTCATACATGTAACTTTATAATCAATAAGTAAATGTGCATAAAGTTGAATACCCTTGATAGAGATATGGGCATGGTATTCACTACACAATGACATTGGCTTAGAAAATCGGTGCAATTTCGGCAGCGTAACAGCGTGACATAAGAATTCATAAAAATGGTTGATGAGAGAGAAAGGGGAGTCTCATAATATGTACATTAAATTGACAGTAAGGTGGTAATATAGATACATGTCCCAACAATTATAATGGAATTTTGATTCATGATACAAAAGAATTGCTTGAATGTAAAAGAAGAGAGAGAAAATTCTTTCGGAATTTCGGCATAGTAACGGGTGTACATGGGAGGAATTTAATGAGAGATAAATGGGTCTACCATAATTAAAAAATAAATAGGGAAGTATGGGGGAGGTGAAAAACCATACCCCAAAATTTATAATTGAAATTAAAAGGGCATAACAACATTATGAAAATTGGACAAAAATGAGAAAGGAAGAAAAAACCCTTACTTGGAAGTATGCTTCCAAAGGCTTGAGAGAGGCTTGAGAGAGGCTTGAGAGAGGATTATTGGGAGCTTGGGGAATCTTGGGAGGATTCTAGAGAGATTATTTCAGAGTTTGGACGAACTCCAAAGTCTTTGAGTGAGGAGGAAGTGGGAGATTGGTTGGGTTTATATAGGAAAGGTGAGGGAATTCTTTATTAATTAGGTTTGGGACCCTCACATTAAACTAATCCAAACCACAAACCAGCCCATGGTTTTTGCCCATGGTTTTTGGAAAAGGGAATTGGAAAACAATATTTTATAATTACAAAGTTTGAAATTCTTAAAATAATGGGGTTGCTTATGTGGAGGTGAGTCACACTCCCAAGGAAAACAATTTAAAAAGACAAGATGTTTAATAAGTCTTGAAGGTTCCATTAATGCTTTTTAAAATAAGTAAAACAAACCCAAAACCACATTATTTATATTGGCTGAACATAAATCTTATAGTATTTTATTACATCACTATTGGGTCATTATGATGTCATAAAACACATTATATAATTAAACGGTATTTAATTTTTTACCCAAAAATTTGATTGTCTCGGAAAATTATGAAAAATTCACCTTTGGATAATTTCGATGTCATGATTCCAGAAATAATATTTATTTTATCTAAATAATTTTCTAAATATGTTAATTTTCACTTTTAAAATAAAAACCGACATTTATCGAAAAATCACGGGTTTTGACAAAAATGGATTTCAAACCTTAATAAAAATTATAATTGCATTATTAAAATTATAGGATCATTTATATTTAATAAAAATTAATTTAATAATAATAATAATATTTTATTAAAATATTAATTAATTCAAAAATCCATTAATTCATCAAAATAGATTTCTTAGTTGAACTTTAACTAAAAATACTATTTGAGCTTTAAAAACTATTTACAAGGTAACAATAATAAAATGAAAGTATATTCATTATTATATACAAAAATAATATACATAACCATAGTACTAAGGTCTTGTTACATAACCCCTTATAAAACCCGCATAAGACCGAAGAGTAAGGTGTACGATGGTGACAGACTCTTGGGGTGGCTCGGATAACATTGCACGTGTGGTGATCTCTATCAACTTCCACTTCTCCCGTAGATGGTTTCGTTTGAGCTTAACCTGTTGAAGCTCGTCTTGAGATTGGTCAGGAGTGAAGACCAATGATGCCACCTCTTTTCCAAGCTATGAAAAATGGGCTTCGTATGGAGAAATTCTACTGGATGAGGTCATCGCTTCCTTTGTCTGAGTAAATTAGATTGTTAAAGCCCTATATTTATACTAATCATGTGATCACTGTTCAATGGCTATATTAGAAATGGTCACAATTCATAAAATAAAACCAAAAAATTTGACATTTTATATAAACATTTTACATAAAGATACATTTAATTAGATCAAGAGGGATTTCCATTAATGAAAGTTTGGTTCGTTACAATCTTCCCCCCTTAAAAAAATTTCACCCTTGAAATTTTCTTTTCCCACACTAAAATAGATGTGTTTAACTATGCTTTATCATTTCCTCTGATTCCCACATTGCTTCTTCAAACTTGTGGTTTCACCACAATACCTTGATGAGGGGAATTGTCTTATTTCGTAGAACTTTTTCTCTATGATCTAAGATCTTCATTGGTTACTCCTCATAAGAAAGATCATCCTCTAATTATACCACCTCTGAAGAGAGTAAATGTGAAGGGTCCGGTATGTACTTCCTCAAGAGGTATACATGAAATACATCATGTAATTTGGCCATGGTAGGTGGAAGTGCTAGTCAATAGGCAACAACCCCGACACGATCAAGAATCTCGAAGGGGCCGATGTACCTTGGACTTAAATTCCCTTTCTTTCCAAACCTCATGACCTTATTCCATAGAGATATGCATAAAAATACCATGTATCCAACTTTAAACTCAAGGTCTCGTCGATGGTTATCTACATAACTCTTCTGTCGACTATGGGATACCTTGATATACTGTTGAATGGTTTTCACCTTATCCACCATTTCTTCGACCATTTCTGGTCCAAGAAGCTTACGCTCACCGGCCTCATCCCAACATGCCAGTGTTCTGTACCTTTTCCCATAAAGGGATTCATATGGTCTCATTTGGATGCTCGAGTGAAAAATTTTATTATAAGAGAACTCAACTAGAGGAAGATGTTGATCCCATCCTCCTTTAAATTCCATTGACCATGCTCTACACATATCCTCAAGTGTTTAGGTATTCCACTCGGATTGGCCATCAGTTTGAGGATGATAGGTTGTACTGAAGTTCAGTTTAGTATTCAGAGCATGTTGAAGACTCTTCCAAAACTTGGAGGTGAATCTTGGATCTTGATCAGACATAATAGATAGTGGTACTCCATGCAACCATACCACTTCCCTGATATATATCTGTGCCAGTTGATCCAATGAGAAATCCTCCTGAATAGCAATGAAGTGTGCAGCCTTTGTAAGACAATCCACAAAAACCCAGATTTCATTGTTACCTTTGGATGTCTTCGGAAGTCCGGTGACAAAGTCTATGGTGATGTTCTCCCATTTCCATTCTGGTATGGGCAATGGTTGCATCATCCCCTTAGACTTCTGCCTTTATTCCTTCACTTGCTGACACACCAGGCACTTTGATGTATATTCAGTGATCTCCTTCTTCATATTATCCCACCAATAATTCTCTCATGGATCTCGATGCATCTTTGTGTTTCCTGGGTTAATAGAGAAATTTGAATTATGTGCATCATCCAAAAGTTCCTTCTTCAGCTCTGGACTTGATGGAACACATAGTCTTTTCCCAAATCTCATAATTCCTTTTTTATTAACATTAAACTTCAAGGATTTCTATTTTTAGATAGCTTTCACTTTTTCCTAAATTCCCACATCATCCTTTAACCTTTCCAAAAGTGACGGTTGAGCAATCATTTGTGAAATGATTGATGATTTTCCCTTATTTATGATTCTCATGTCCATCTTCATCAAATCTAAGAAGATTGGATCCTTTTAAATTCTCATCAATGATAGAATCGCTGGGTCCTTTCTACTTAGGGCATCTTCCACCTTATTCGCTTTCCCAGGGTGGTAATGGATTGAGCAGTCATAGTCTTTAATCAGCTCTAACCATATTCATTGGCTCATGTTCAACTCTTTCTCTGTGAATATATACTTGAGGCTTTTGGAGGTCCGTATATATTTCACACTTCTCCCCAAAGAGATAATGCCGCCAAATTTTCAAAGCGAATATCATTACAGCCAACTCAAGGTCATGTGTTGGATAGTTCTATTCATGCACTTTCAATTTCCTTGAATCATAGGCAATGAATTTGTCATTTTTCATCAACACACATCCCATGCCCTTCTTTGAAGCATCACTGAATAGCACAAAATGTTCTCCACTTGTGGGTAAAGTGAGCACGAGCACAGTGATAAGCCTCCTTTTCAACTCCTTGAAGCTTTATTTGCATTCATCACTCCAAGAAAACTTTACTCCCTTCCAAGTTAGCTTGGTAAGAGGGTTGGATAATCATGAGAAATTTCTCACAAATTGTCGATAATATCCAGCTAATCCCAAAAAGCTATGGATATTCGTTACCGATGTTGGCCTCGGCCATCCCTCAATTACATCTGTTTTAGAGGGATCCATAGATATCTCATTCCTTGTGATGATATGGCCCAAGAATGAGACCTCCTTCAAACATAACTCACACTTTATGTACTTTTCATAGATATTATCCTTTCGTAAGGTCTCTAGTACAGTTCTTAGATGCTCCTCATGATCCTCCTTGATTTTGGAGTATATCAGAATATCATCTATAAAGAATACCACAAATTTGTCAAGGTAATATCTAAATACTCTATTCATCAAGTCTATTAATATTTCTGGAGCATTAGTGAGTCTGAAAGGCATTAATATGAATTCTTAGTGCCCGTATCTTGTACAAAAAGCAATCTTGGGGATATCGTCCTGCTTCACCCTTACTTGATAATATCTCGGTCGCAAATCCACCTTAGAGAAGTATTGTGATCCACGCAACTAATTGAACATTTCATAAATTCATGGGAGAGGATACTTGTTCTTTATCGTGATTTTGTTGAGCTCATGATAATCGATGCAAAGGTGCATTGACCCATCCTTATTCTTGATGAAGAGGACTGTTGCACCCCATGGTGAAGCACTTGGGCATATAAACCCTTTATCCAGATTCTCCTATAGTTGTTTCTTCAGCTCATCAAGCTCCACAACATCCATTCTATATAGAGTCTTGGATATTGGAAATTCCCCAGGTATAAGATAAATTGGTAATTCAACATCTCTTCTAGGAGGAAGACCAGACAATTCCTCGGAAAACACTTCAGTGAATTCCCTCACAATAGGCATATCTTTTAGGATGATTGCCTCCTTAGACTCAATCATCTTATCCAGATACGCATGCTCATAGGGCAGTAATATACACTCTTGAGATGATGTATCTAAATAAGATTCATATTCCTCCTTGCACTTGAAAAGAATCGGGGGTCGATTCTCCATATAGAGAGTGATTTCCCTCTCATGGAAATTTATGTTGACTCTATATAAGGAAAGTCAATCCATGCCAAGAATTACATCAAATTCCACCAGAGGGAGCATGAAGAGGTTCGCCGGGAAGTTTAATCCACAGATTATGACAGGGGAGGAGTTATATTCATGGGATGCAATGATTGCCTCATTTGTCGTACTCACCAACATCTTCACTTCCATGATTTTTGGTGGTGCTGGGATTATTCTACTAAATTTTATAGATATAAAAGAATGCATAGAACCTAAATCAAAAATTAAATTCACTATTCTTGAATGAATAACTAGCGTACCTGTCACCACTTTGTTTTCGGGGTTCACTTCGGCAGTAGTGATGGAAAAATATCACCCTTGGTGCCTTGGAGGTTGTTGGTTGCCTTAGAAAACCATTGGCTTATGGAATTGATTTGAAAGATGCCATGGTTCTTTGAATTTGTAGAAATTAACAACGTGTTGACGTTCAAACGGATCATTCCTCTCCTCTTTTACAGTTGCAGGTTTTTCTTGTCGATAGTTAACAGCTAGGTACCCTTCTCTTCCACACCTAAAGAATTTCCCCATCCCCTTTAGGCAATTTCCGGGGTGCTTCTTTCCGCACCTCTGGAAAGTGGGGTGATGGATCTTCTTATCACTATTGGATTTATCCATCAGACCACCAGCATTAAATTCCACCTTACGCTTCTTATCCCCATGATACCCCTGAGATTCTCTGATCTCTATTTCAACCTTGAGGGCACATCAGACAATTTCCTCATAGCTATCGAAGCCGTGGATCGCCAGCGCTTTAAGCAGGCTAGGTTTTAGCCCACTAAATAAGCGGTCAACCTTTCATTTGGGGGTAACAACAAAGCCGGAAGCATATCGTGCAAGCCTTGTGAAGTTTTCCTCGTACACTCCGACAGATTCTTCATCTTTTTTCTTAAGGGAAAAAAATTCCCTTTTTATCTTAAGACGGAGGGTGCACAGAAAATATTTATCAAAAAACATCTTCCGGAAATCCTTCCATTCCAACGCCTCAATCTCCTCCTTAGGCTTCGTATTTTTTTATCAATGTCCATCATTGATCAGCTTCACCCTCCATACGATAAGCATCCATGAGAACCTTATCTTGTTCAGAACATTGAAGTATGGAGAAGATTTTTTCAATGGAGTTGATCCATTGTTCAGTGATTGAGGGATCAGATTATCCATTAAAAGTAGGAGGCCTTTGTCTCATGAATCTATAGATAACGACTTGTTATTTCTTAGGGGGGGGTTGAACGTTCCTCTTGACCCATGTTTCTATTCAAATATTGAGTTAGCTGAGAGAGAAGTGTGAAAAAGTTCGCGATTCCCGCTCTCATTGGATTGGGCATCTCATTAGTACAGTCATCGCATTGATCTTCACATCAGTTGTTAGCCTGAGTCCTCCTATTACCAGCTATTGGCTGAAATAAAAGGAAAGTTAGGGGTAACAAATAAAGGGTAATCCAAGGAAAAAACTGATGACTTATAAATAACTTTTATTTCCTTAACATATGAATCTATTGGCTTCAGTCTATGTTATCCATGATATACTTTCTAACATATATTCTTAGGGAATTTTTTTGTCCCTAAATAATGGTTCATACTAAGCTTGTGAATTTACCAAATCATATCCTCTGGGAGTGTCGTAACCAAGAGTACATCAAGGCCCGTTGTCATGCACCAGTTCCCATTCGAGTCTAACTCAAAGCAGTGTTTTTGGTTTTTACCCTTAGTATACATCTGTGCCAGAGTCACCTCTACCTGCTCGTATCCAAACAGGGATGTATTTTCTTGATAAACCACTTACTCAATATTCACCAAAACTTAGGGATGTTTTTATTATAATTATTCTTGTATCTAAGGCTTTAATAGGGTTTTCTAATCCTAATCCCAAAATAACTAAACCTATCCTATGATACCAACTATGACAACCCTGATCTTTTTATTACACAATTAAACATAATTTATTACATAAACATCACTTGATACAACATAGAAGATCGAGAGGTCTAGTGTCTTTGGGGATTAGTATCATGAAATAACAACTTAAAACGTGAAAAACAACATATTTATTGAAAACTTCCTTTACATGACCATTACATTCCCTCGTACTTAGCATTGCATGAGATAACCTGAAGACATGTATAAGAAAAGGGTGAGATATAAAGCCCAGTAAGGGAATAATCATGGAATAACATGAGAAATGAAATACATGTTAGACAATAGGCATATCAATATATCACAAGATAAGCGTAAACATAAAGGCATGATAAAGCATGATAATCATAACATGGAAATATGGCAACAACACTTAACATTGAATTAGCATGAGCCAAGGCTCATTGCACATGGAGCATGAGTAAATCCTCATTGCACATGAAGCACGAGTAAAACTGTGTTTCACTTGAATTATAATGAGTAAACACCCATTTCACATGACGTATCATGATACTATAGTTTACTCAATGCATTAGAGCGCTATAAGGGTGCACCCTTCTTAAAAATTTCATTTCATGCATGAGTGTGCCACATGGATCATATAACATGGATTCATAAAACATAATCATTTATTCTACGATAGAGGAATTTGGAATTCATACATGAAACTTTATAATCAATAAGTAAATGTGCATAAAAGTGAATAATCTTGATAGAGAAATGGGCATGGTATTCACTACACAATGACATTGACTTAGAAAATCGGTGCAATTTCGGCAGCGTAACGGCGTGACGTAAGAATTCATAAAAATGGTTTATGAGAGAGAAATAGGAGTCTCATAATATTTACATGAAATGGACAGTAAGGGGGTCATATAGATACATGTCCCAACAATTGTAATGTAATTTAGAGTCATGATACAAAAGAATTGCTTGAATGTAAAAGAAGAGAGAGAAATTTCTTTCAGAATTTCGGCATAGTAACGGGTGTACATGTGAGGCATTTAATGAGAGATAAAGGGGTATCCCATCATTAAAACATAAATAGAGAAGTATGGGGGAGGTTCTAAACCATACCCCAACATTTATAATTGAAATTAAAAGGGTATAACAATATTATGAAAATTGGAAAAAATGAGAAAGGAAGAAAAAACCCTTACTTGGAAGTATGCTTCCAAAGGCTTGAGAGAGGATTTTTGGGAGCTTGGGGCACCTTGGGAGTATTCTAGAGATAGGAGGGAAGAGTTTGGATGAACTCAAAAGTCTTTGAGTGAGGAGGAATTGGGAGCTTGGGTGGGTTTATATAGGAAAGGTGAGAGAATTCTTTATTATTTAGGTTTGGGACCCTCACATTAAACTAATTCAGACCACAAACCAGATCATGGTTTTTGCCAATAGTTTTTGGAAGGGAAGTGGAAAAAAGTATTTTATAAGGCCAAAGTCCTAAATTCTTAAAATAATGGGGTTTATTATGTGGAGGTGAGTCACACTCCCAAGGAAAACAATTTAAAAAGACAAGATGTTTAATAAGTCTTGAAGGGTCCATTAATGCTTTGTAAAATAAATCAAACAAACCCAAAACCACATTATTTTAATGTTAAAACATATATTGGCTGAAAATAATGCTTATATAATTTTATTACATCACTATTGGGTCATTATGATGTCATAAAACACATTATATAATTAAATGGTATTTAATTTTTTACCCAAAAATTTGATTGTCTCAGAAAATTATGAAAAATTCACCGTTGGATAATTTTGACATCCTGATTCCAGAAATAATATTTAATTTATCTAAATAATTTTATAAATATGTTAATTTTAACTTTTAAAATAAAAACCGATATTTATCGAAAATTCACGGGTTTTGACAAAAATGGCTTTCAAACCTTAATAAAATTTACAATTGCTTTCATAAAATTATACGATATTTTATATTTAATAAAAATTAATTTAATAATAATAATATTTTATTAAAATATTATTTAATTAAAAAATCCATTAATTCATCAAAATAGATTTCTTAGTTGAACTTTAATTGAAAATACTATTTGAGCTTTAAAAACTATTTACAAGGTAACAATAATAAAATGAAACTATATTAATTACTATATACAAAAATAATGTACATAACCATAGTTCTAAGGTCTTGTTACCTAACCCCTTATAACACTTGCATAAGATCGAGGAGTAAGGTGTGTGATGGTGACAGACTCTTGGGGTGGCTCGGATAACATTGCACGTGTAGTGATCTCTATCAACTTCTACTTCTCCCATAAACGGTTCCGTTCGAGCTTAACCTATTGAAGCTAGGCTTGGGCTTAGTCAGGAGCGAAGACCAATGACGCCACCTCTTTTCTGAGCTCCGACAAATGGGCTTCGTATGGAGCAATTCTACTGGATGAGGCCATCGCTTCCTTTGTCTGAGTAAATTAGATTGTTAAAGCCCTATATTTATACTAATCATGTGATCACTGTTCAATGACTATATTAGCAACGATCACAATTCTTAAAATAAAACCAAAGAAGTTGACATTTTATATAAACATTTTATATAAAGATACATTTAATTATATCAAGAGGGATTTCCATTAATAAAATTTTGGGTCATTACAGGTAGGTGGTTGGGAATGATGAAAATACAACATCAATTCATCTCTTCAGTGACAGTAGGTTCATCAGAAGTTTGTATCTTCTGATAAAATTTCTACCACTGAAGAGATGAACTGTTATTACCTTTGCATCAAGTCCATCCACCTATTATTGATCAAATTTATGATGAACATAAATATGATGCTTGAACTTCTAGTGCTCTGAACTTTCGATGCTCTAAACAAGCCTTCACATCTCATAATTATCGTTATGCTCATATACATTTATACACACAAATATATATATATATATATATATATATATATATATTAGTGCATAAATTCACATGCTTTAATGTGAATTAGTGTATATATGTATGTATGCATGTATATATATATATATGTATGTATGTATGTATGTATGTATATATTTATGTATGTACGTATAGCTATGTATAAGTTTATAAAGAAAAAAAGGCATTTGCGAACCACTCACTTTTTCTCAAAAATGGATTTTGAAACACTCTAAAATTACTTTTAATTTTATGTATTACATGAAATTCCAATTAAAATTTAAAGACATATTGAAAATTTACTTCAAATACCCAAACCCCTTTAAAAATACCAAAACACATGAGTAAAGGTCGTTTGTTCCATTCATCGAACACTTGGTATACAAATTAGTTTCCAAATAATTTTAACACACACATTTTAAAAAAAATCTCTTAAATTCAAAGAAAACCAAGTAAAACTTAGTTTACCTTTCAAATAAATTCATAAATACATCTATTATTATCTACAACCACCTAAAATAAATATTTAAAGAAAAAATGGTATGGGTTCTAGAATTTAAATACCAAAACAAGGGGTAACATACTTTAAATCAAGAGAAACTCATTGCCTTCGACGAATGCTGTTGTAATGGGCCTTGAGACAGGTCTCACCAAACCCAAGCACCAGTAATCAACAAAAAAACACATCATCCCAATTAGGTTTCGGCTAAGGGGAGCATGCAGTGAGGGGAGATGGGAAAAAATAAGAAGGGAATAAAGAAGGAAGAGGAGGTCATACCATGAAGGACTAGACTTAGATTGTAAGAAAACCCCTTGGAATCATCAAGATAGGAGAGGAACCGAAGGAGAAAATGGTTGGGATCCCTAGGTCGGTGTGTGATGTAAGGGAGAGGGAGGAAGGGGAGATTCATGATATAGGGTAGATTAGGGGGTATTATTTCAATTTTTTAGTTATGGGCATTACACATGATTGTCTCACAGTTTATGAAATTGTGTACCCTTCACTAGGAACACCAAAAATCTTGCATGGTTTGGAAAATAGTGCACCAATTGTGGAGAATATATTTGTTAAATTATAGATGCATTCTCATGGTTTTCTCACAATTTCTACTGATCATACACTAATTATGTTCCTGTACTGAAATTACAAAGTTTTAAAATTTTAAATCAAATCAACACAAAATTCAAGGAAAAGATTGAAAATAGTTAATAAAATAAAATAAAAGAGGAAAAATTGGGTTCAGGTATGATATTTTTTCAACACAAACTATCACACCTGGTTTTTATTTTTCATCTTCTGTCATGGTTCATTTGGGGATATTGATTTTTCTCTCGAGTTCCGGGTGTGATGGGGGTTAAGTTTTGAAGTGTTTATTTTCTTAGTTTTAACAAAATGGTTGATCCTTAGTTCATTTGGGAGTTCTTGGAGAAAATTTGGGTTTTTAGGCTTGGAAATATCCTGTGCACGGTTGATTCATGGTTTGGTAAACTGTGCGGCCCAACCCAGGTAACCGTGCAACAGGTGTTGGATTTAGACAAAAGCTATCACTCGGTTTGCGCATGGTAAGTCAAAACATGTGGTCTGGCCATGATCTCCTCTCAAGAAGTATCTACCATATGGTTTTTTCACGGTTTGGTAAACTGTGTGGCCAAATCGTTCAGGTTTCCCAAAACTTAAAAATGTTGAATTTACTCTTTTTTCCTCTCAGGATTTTAACCCCAAATTGCCTCCTCCTCCCCTATCCTAGTTCATGTGAACCTAATGGGATCTCCCCCTTTTCCTATAATCCTTTATTCCCTCCCTTGGTATAGATCTAAGGTGATTCCTCAAGGTTTGGGTTAGATCTTCAAGGTATTTACCCTCCTCTCTTCTCCCTCTTCCTCTTTCTATCATTTTCTCTTGAGGTTTTCTTCTCCTATGGTCATGTAGACCTAGTTTTTTTGTTTAACCTTGATTTATGTTATTAATTTTGTATGATTATGGTTCCTCTTGGTATATATTGGTTCTTAGAACCCTCATCGAGTGGTTTTGGGTGAGTGTTGTCGATGTGCCATGGATTAGAGGTGGGTTTTCCTTGCACGTGCCTTTTTAATTTAAGAATTATTGATTTCATGGTTTTTTCACCTTCCTTGAATATTAAATATTGATATATGATCCTTGGAAAAAAAATTAGGTATGAAAAATGGTTATTGTTCCCTTTTTTGTGTTAAATATTATTGTTTGGTTACATTACACACACCATGTGTTTGAGAAAATGTGTAGTTGGATTTTATGAGTAATTTATGACATAAAAAGCATGTTTTTGATTTTGGAATATATTTTAGACATTTAAAATGATGTTTTAGGTCCATTTTATGGTCCCTCAAGTGGTTTTGGTTTTAAAAAAGGAATTTGTATTAGCTTTCAAATGTGGTTTGGCATGTGTCGACGGTTAATGGATCATTTGGCATTTTTATAAAAATATATTTGGCTTGAAATTGTGATATGAGTGTTTAAAAGAGTTATGTAAATGATTTTGGAGTAGAAAATGGTGTGTTTACACCCTTTTTGAAAAGTGTATTTGGTTCTTTTAAAGTGGTGGTTTGTGAAGCATGTTGATGCCTGTTTGGCAGCTTGTGAAAATGGTGGAAAATGTTTGACTTGAAAAACCTCCTTGGATGATTATCTTTCCTTGGTTGTATTGAATGGGTGGGATGTACTCACTATAGAATCCTCATGACCCATTCAGTTTATTTGGAATGAGAGATCCTCGGTATGGACTCTTTTGTGATCAATGAGTTTTAAGGAATGGATCCTTGGGGTAGCTCAGGGTGAGGCATATTGTTAAATTATTATTATGAATGCATGTGATTGGATGCTTAGTTGGCATCGATTGCATCACCCCCTTTTTACATGAGACATGGGAACCTGACATAGTGAGATAATTTTCAGAGAATAATTGCCGCACTAGCAAGATTATGCACAAGTTGGTGGCCCATAGCAGGTGGATATATTGGGTTTTATTACTATGATATTTTCCCCTAGGCTTGTCCTAAGTTAGGGTGTCTAGGAGTTTTTAGGGCACTTTGATTTCATAATGTGAGGCATGCTTCTGGGGATGGATCTCATGTATTAGTATGTTATGGATTATTCATGATCTCCTAGGTTCTAACATGTCTATCAAAACTTAGTTACTTATGATGGATGATTGAGATACTTGGTTACTCTTGTGTGCTTCTTTCCATTTCCCTTATTATGTGATCAGTGTAGTGCTTTCATGTGTGGTGTCTTTCTTTGAAAGTGATGATTTGGATCCCAAATTTTTATGAAAAATGTTTTAAAATAAAAATGTTTTATACTCTCTTGTGCCATTTTGAAATGAAAACATCACTTTCCCATTGAAAATGTTAATGTTTCTTTAATGGAAACAAACCTGGTTTCTGGAATGGAAAAGTGAAATGGGCCATGATTAATTTTAAAATGGAAAATTCATGAAAAATATTACTTTTTATATTATATTTCAAACTTGAGGTTGATGTTTCTTTTATTTTAAATGAATTGTATTAGGAATATATTATTTGGGCTATCCTACTGAGTTTTAATACTCACACCTAGAGTTTTCTTATTTGTAGTTCATGGTGAAGGTATCAGCTTGGTATTGATCGTCATGGGTGATAGTGGTTCTTGGTATCGGAGAGTGACCCTCGAGATCACATGGTGATATTGGATTTTCAGGTTTCTATTTTGATTTTTCTTGTATAGTTTTTTCCTATTTTTATATTCTTGTATAAAATATGTTTAGTTGTAAATATAAATGATTTAGGATGCTTTGTGTATATTTTTTTTGTTCTTTTTACTTATTTATTATTGGAATAAATCATTCCCTTTGTCTGCTCTATTGGTTCCTAACACTAGTTGCTAGCCCATAGGGATTAGGAATGCCCTTCGGGCCATGTCGCAGATCGACTCAGGTTACTAGTTTTGGGTCAACCCAGGTTGGTTCATGAAAAAATGGTATCAGAGGAAGATTGGATCTTTAGAGGAACTTTGTTTTCAAAGCGACATTTATTACTTGGGGACATCAAGGTAGATGGAGTGGGACTTTTGTGACTTAAGAGGTATGAACAAGAAGGAATTCATGAACCCTTTCTCATTATGATCCTCAGGTTTCCATGGGATTTCTAGTTTTTTTGGTTTCTTTTGGTTCTTGTGGATTGTTTGGTGTTGGGATACAAAAAGGGAGTTGGGATAGTGATCTTTGTGAGGTCACAGGGCTTGTAAATCCATGTGGATATGGGTACATGGTCCTATAAGACTCTATGTAGTGGTGATGTGTTTGGAATATGGCCGCCAACCATATGGCCAAGTCACCCATCGATACTAGTTTCCCTTGTGAGTTATTTTGAGTCTCATTTGATTCTGAAAATTGTTTTGAAAACCCCTATGTTGGAATTGTGAAAATGGGGTTTTAGTGGTAATTGTTGGATTTTTGAACGTGGAAAAAAGTATTTTCAGAATTAACCTTGTTTAATACTTTAGAATAATGAATTTTTATAAAATGATCCCTTGAGGTAAAATGGAAATGATTTAACAAGATATGATTTTTATAATCAAAACTTGAGGTTTATGGAAAATGGTTTTTTGAAAGCAGATGCTTGTTTTGAAGTTTATTTTAAATGAAAGGGGGTGGATTTTTAATCGAATGATTTTGATGAAATGGGAACTGTGAGCTACTGAAAATGAATTGAATTTTATGAATTGAAATTTTTAATGGGGTGAAATGGATTGATGTGTGAAGTTTAAAAACTAGTTTTGATTAGGGGTTGGTGATTATTTGAAAAGTTTTATGAATCTTTGAAATGTGAAGTTGGTTGATATTTTGAAACTTGGGTGGGATGTTTTGTTTTGGAAAATGGAAATTTTTTGTTTTGACCATTGGTGTATTCCATGAGTGCTCACATGCATATATGTGTGTGGATAGTGGTCAGATGATGAGTTCTTGGTATGGTATGAGTTTATGTGTGGCCAGATTGGCACAAAAATGTGCATGTGAGTAATACTCTATGGAATACCATTAGTGAGTGTGAAAAATCCACCAAGTTTGTTTTGTTTTTAAAAAGTGCTTTTAAGCTGGAAATTGTGGTGTTTTTGTTAGCCAATGGTTGTGTGGTTTGTTTTTTTATGTTTCAGAAGTGTTGTTTATTTAGTGTGCTTTATCATGATTGGGAAGTGATGTCTACATTATGTTATGAGTTTGAAATCTTGTTTGTGACTTGGTTTTGAAGCAGTTTTTAGTGGGTTTCTAGAATTTTTTTGGGAATCTTTGAGCTAGTTTCCCTTTGTGATGGTGTATGTTCTATGTGAGTTTTGGTTTATAAGCTGGTTTTGATAGATATCTTGGTTTTATTGATACCCAGTGTTTTCCCCCATAGATATTCAATGAATGTTAGTGGTGCAGCTATAGGTGGTTCCCTGTTATCAAGATTTCTAGTTAATAAACCTAGGGATTTTGTTCTTTGGTTTCAAAAAGTTAAATCCACCTCTTCAAAGAATACCCTAGCCTTTTTCTGAAGTAGAGAGTTGTTTGGGATCTATTTAAAGTGACTTCCTATTATGATTATTATTCCTATTGTGGTAGTTTTTCTTGGTGGTTCTTCTTTTTTTGTAATGTAAATAGGATTTTGTGGATCCCCTAAGAACTTATATTTCAATAAAAGTGTGTTTTCTGAACAAGTGAGTTTTGTGGTGTTTCATAGTCTTATGTTTCTACCTAGGGTGCTATTTGGATACTTGTAGAACAAAAAATAAGGAGTTATGATTAAGGATTAGTATCTTCTGATTGTGATGTGGTGGATGCTTCAAACATTAGGGCTCCATCCAAACACCTTGGAGTGAAGATGGTGCATAGTCAGGAACCCTATTGTTGTGGGGAGTTTGTTTAATCTCGTTCCTCCACCATTGTGGTGAGACAGTTCCTATATTTCTATTATGGTATCTCTATCACTCTGTATTCCCTCTTGTTTCAAAGGGTATGGTGGAATTATCCCTCATGTAATGTCTGTAATTGTGCCCTCTTGGATGCAAGATCTAATCAATTGTCCTTGCGTGGATTGCCCATGTAAATCAGGTGTGGCTTGGGTTTGTGTCCATCTAGGGTTAATGAGTCATAGGTTAATTGTTGGTTATGGTTTAGGTGTTCAATTCATTAGCCCCCCCCCCTTGTGGTAGGGGTTTTTGATCTGTGTGGGGAAGTTTTCATGTTTTTTTAATTTCATTGATTATTAATGGTGGGGAGACCCACCATGGGTCTCATTGAAAACTCTTCTGTGAGAAATCAATGTTAATTTGTTTCAAATGGTGGGGAGTCTGTTCATGCCTCCCCCTATTGGTGATCTGTTTTGGTTTGGTTTTTTTGTTAGTCTGTTTAACATGAATTTCTTTTGAAATTGTTTGATTTATAAGTTTAATTTTAGTTTTAGGTAAACATTATGATTTTTGGAGTGTGCCCAACAGTTCTATTCAAATTATGTTTGTGGAGGTTGTGGCTCTAATTTCCCATTGATTCTCAGAAAGTGGTTTTGGTTTGTTATTTTGTTTTGGGTAAGAGGTGAAATATCTGTTTTGTTGTGGTTGGGATGTTCTTGGATTGAAATTTTGGATCTTGTGGTTGTGTAATCTTAAGTATTTGATCGATCAACTGAAAATTTTGTGGCTTTCTGGGGGTGGAAAGCGTTAATGGTGGGGAAAATTGTCACACCCAATTTTTCTTTTTCATCTTCTACCCCAAATTGTTTGGGGATCTTGTTTTTTCTATCAAGTTCTGGGTGTGATGGGGGTTAAGTTTTGAAGTGTTTATTTGATTAGTTTTAACCTTGTGGTTGATCCTTAGTTAATTCAGGAGTTATTGGATAAAATTTGGGTTTTTAGGCTTAGAAATATTCTGTGCACAGTTGGCGCATGGTTTGGTAAACCGTGCATCCCAACCCAAGTAACTGTGCGACTGGTGTTGGATTCAAACAAAAGCTACCACACGGTTTGTGCACGGTAAGTCAAACCATACAGGCTGGCCATGCAGGCTGGTTGTGCAGTTGATATCCTCTCAGGTAGTAGCTACTACACGGTTGGCACATGGTTTGGTAAACCATGCGTCCAAATCATGTGGGTTTCCCAGAACTTAAAAATGTTGATTTTACTCTTTTTACCTCTTGGGATTTTAACCCCAAATTGTCTCCTCCACCCCTCTCCTAGTTATTGTGACCCTAAGGGGCTCTCCCACTTTCCCTCCAAGACTCTACTCCCTCCCTTGGTGTATATATAAGGTGATTCTTCAAGGTCTGGGTTAAATATTCAAGGTATTTCCCCTCCTCTCTTCTCCATCTCCCTTTTTCTTTCATTTTATCTTGAGGTTTTATTCTCTTATGGTCATTTCGATATAGGGTTTTTGTTTCCCCTTGATTTATGTTAGAGATTTTTTATTATTAGGTTTTGTCTTGGTATATCTTGGTTCTTGGAACCCTAGTGGAGTGGTTTTGGGTGAGCGTTGTCGATGCGCCATGGATTGGAGGTAGGTTTCCTTTTCACTTTACTTTTTAATTTAATAATTGTTGATTTCATGCTTTTCAAACCTTCCTTGAATATTAAATATTTATATATGATCCTTGGAAAAAAATAGGTATGAAAAATGGTTATTGTTCTCTTGTTTTGTGCTAAATAGTATTGTTTGGTTACATTGTGCACATCATGTGTTTGAGAAAATGCCTGATTGGATTTTATGAGTGATTTGTGACATAAAAAACATAGTTTAGATTTGGAAATATATTGGTGACATGTGAAATGATGTTTTGGGTTCCTTGTATGGGTCCCCTAAGTGGTTTTGGTTTTAAAAAGGAATGTGAATTGGCTTTCAAATATGGTTTGGCATATGTCGATGGTTATTGGCCCGTTTGGCATTTTTATAAAAATGGATTTGGATTTAAAGTGTGATATGAGTGTTTAAAATAGTTATGTAAATAATTTTGGAGTGTAAAATGGTGTGTTTACACCCTTTTTGAAAAGTTTATTTGGTTCTTTGAAAGTGTTGATTTGTGAAACATGTTGAGGCCCGTTTAGCAACTTGTGAAAATGGTGGAAAATGTTTGACTTGGAAAACCTCCTTGGATTATTCTCTTACCTTAGTTATGTTGAATGGGTGGGATTCCATCATTTTGGAATCCTCATGACTCATTCAGTTTATGTGTAATGAGAGATCCTTGGTATGGAATCCTTTTTGATCGATGAGTTTTAAGGCAAGAGATGGATCCTTGGGGTGACTTGGAGTGAGGCATGTTATTGAATTATTATTATACATTCTTGTGATTGGATGCTTGGTTGCATTAGTTGGATCACCCCCTTTTTACATGAGACATGGGAACCTGGCATAGTGAGAGAATTTTCTAAGAATGATTGTTTCACTAGCTAGATTACATACTAGTTGGTGGCTCATATCAGGTGAATATATTGAGTTTTATTGCTATGGGATTTTCTCCTTGGTCTGTCTTGAGTTAAGGTGGTTGGGAGTATTTAGGGTGCTTTGATTTCATTGTGTGAGGCATGCTTCTGGGGACGGGTCTCATGTATTAGTATGTTCTGGATTATTCATGATCTCTTAGTTTCTCCCATGTTTATTGACACTTATTTACTTATGGTGGATGATTGAGATACTTGGTTACTCTTGTGTGCTTATTTCCATTTCCCTTATTATGTGATTATTATAGTGATTTCATGTGTGGTGTATTTCTTGAAAAGTGAAGAGTTGGCTCCCAAAGGTTTATGAAAAATGTTTTAAAATAAAACTATTTTATACTCTCTTATGCTATTTTGAAATGAAAGCATCACTTTCCCCTTGAAAATATTAATATTTCTTTAATGGAAATAAACTTGGTTTTTATAATGGAAAAGGGAAATGGGCCATGATTTATTTTAAAATGGAAAATGCATGAAAAAGATTACTTTTTATGTTGTATTTCAAACTTGAGTTTGATGTTTCTTTTATTTTAAAGGAAGTGCATTGGGAATATATTATTCGGGCTAGCCTACTGAGTTTTAATACTCACACCTAGAGTTCTCTTATTTTTAGTTTGTGGTGCAGGTCTCAGCTTGGTATTGATTGTCGTGGGTGATAGTGGTTCTTGGTATTAGAGAGTGACCCTCAGGATCACATGGAGATATTGTGTTGTTAGGTTTCTAGTTTGATTTTTCTTGTATAGTTTTGTCCTATTTTCAAATTCTTGTATAAAATATGTTCAGTTGGAAATATAAATGCTTTGGGTTGCTTTGTATATTTTTTGGTTGTTCTTTTTACTTATTTATTTTTGGGTGAAATCATTCCCTTTGTTTACTCTGATGATATTTAACACTAGTTGTCAGCCTGTGGGGATTGAGAATGCCCTTTGGGACATGTTGCAAATCGGCTCAAGTGACCAGTTTGGGGTCGACTCAGGTTGGTTCATGACACACACACACACACACATTTATATATAAACATTATATATACATTTTTATAGGTATATACATATTCATACATTTTTATTTTAAATAAAATGAATTATTATTTTCTATTTCCATATGCTTTATATATTTAAAAAATATATTTTATATAAAAATATGTTTAAATATTTATTTATATAATTAATTTTTTATGCATATATCTACAAATATGTATGTATTTAATTATAAATAAAACTGTAATATGAAGAAAAAAAAGATAAAATATGAACACCATAATATCCATATGAAAGTAAGACTTGAGAATAAATCTAGTCTCTACCAAAAAAAAGACAATAATATTAAATGAAGTTGAAATTCCATCGAATATTAAAAAATTAGGGTGTCCCAACTCAAAGCTTAGTTTTAGAGTCCTTTGATGATTTTTTTAACCAAGAAAAAACAAGGACTAAGGTTCCCCGATCCAAATGGCATATACCTCTTCACAAAATTTGAATTAACATCTCATGGAGCCCAAACGGACATCTGAATCAAAAGTTATGACCATTTGAAGTTCAATCCATGTTTTCAATTTTTCATAAGATATTAATTAATTTATTAATCTTTTCTATCACCAAATTATTCTCAAATGTATTTTACTCGATACTAATAAGAAAATTATTAATTTATATTATTTTTTAATTATTCTATAAACCATTTTCACTAAATATATTATATATTTAGTGTAAATACATATTTCAAAAAATATTATATATATATATATCAATAGAAATATTTTTTTTATATTAAAATATGTTCTTTAGTAATATTTTTTATAAAAGTAACATTTATCATCGTTAAAAAAACACTGATAAATGTTGTATTTATCAGAGCTAAAAGACATCGATAAATGAAAATTTTTATCAATGCTTTTTACTAGAGTTGGTAGAAAAATCTCATTTATCAGAGTTTTTTTTAGAGAAAATAAGGGAACAACACTAAATAAGTGTGATTCTATAGTAGTGTTCCCTCCTGGTGACGTCTGAATGTCATTGTGTTGCATCGTCTGCTCACATGAGCATCCTGTGTCACTAGTCGCCACATTGTGCCACCCCCTGTTGGAAACTATTGTGTCGTGTTGTTCTCTATTGTGTCATGGTAGGGCACTCCTTCACCCTGCATCAGAAATCTGAGTGGGTAGAGGATCAGTTAATTGGTTTCAATGCACTCATCACTCTTTCAAATCATCCATCCGACAACACTTATATGTTGGCATGTCATGTTGTTTTCCTAGTCATGTTGTGTTTTTATCCACGTTCGTTTGCATCGTCTTGCTACTTGTTGTTGTGAAACCAACTTGTCTATCCCTATGGAGTGAGTTTATTTTTTTAATGTCATAAATGGAAATACAAACCCCATTAAAGAAATTAGAATCCTAGTTTGATGTAAAATTATGGGGTGACTTTACAACTCAGGTAAGCCCATAAATGTTAAACAGATAATCTAGGTAATGAGGGCATTGACAGACTCCACACCATACCTTTCCTCAGGCCTAACCTTTCCCTCTACGTATTGTCCACCCTCAACTAAATTTGAATGTGACAAGATTAATAACATAATTCTTATATTTGATAAAAGATATTATAAATTTCATACAACACGCGCACTTAGACACCTCCATGGGTCAAAGTTCATCTATTTTCACAAGGAATGAAAAACACAAAATGGACTTATTTTATTATATATTTATGGTCTGAAATCCGGAGTTCTTGATGACATGAAGACCAAACTGAATGTGATCTAAAGACCCCTAAAATAGATGTTTTGAAGACCCATATAATGTATTTAACATTAATTAATATAATTAATAATATACTTACCATTAATCAGTATAACTAATAATACAACTAAGAATATTAAATATTATATTACAAAATATTAATCATATTAATTATTAATAACATTGTTAATTATTAATTTTCAATTTTATTTTTAATTGTTTATTATTAATTATTAATTATATGATTACTTATTATTATTCATATTATTAATTATTAACCATATTAATATTTATTATTATTTATATTATTATATAAGGTCGATTACATTTGTCACCGCGGAACACAACGCAAGAAAAGAAATTACAGTAAACATGCAAGCTCGAGGATTTAACCCCATTACCTGCCCTTACCCCCCAAGCCCTTACCACCCCACCACCAACGGTGAGACATTAATAATATTATTAATTAGTAATTATATAAATAGTTTTATAATTAAAATAGTCATTTGAGTGTTTGTAAATCCTTGTGGGGAAAGATGAGACTACCCATTGAAATGTTCGAGTGTGTGTATTTACACTTTATAATCCTCTATACGTAATATAGATTATTAATTTTCAGTTTTTTAGTTATTTATCAATAATTATTAATTATATTATTAATCGTATTATTAAATTTTAATCATATTATAGATTATTAATTATATTATTACTTATTATTGATTATATTATTAATTATTAACTATATACATGATTATATTATTAGTTGTTAATTATTAATTGTTGTTGAGAATACAAAATTGAAACAAGGAAAATTTAAACAATGAAGAAAAATGAGTAAGGAAAGAAGACAAATTTTATTAATGTAGCAGAGGTTCCTCCTTCTGTTCCAGCTAACTCATTCATTGGGGGGGGAATGCACTGTCTTTTATAGGCAATGTAGGAAGAGAATTGGTGGGGGTGGGTAGCCCACCTCCATTGAAAATGTGTAGCCGGCGACGGCTGCCTAACACTCCCCATTGGGATGCACACTCATATCAATGTCATCTGTGTTTTGATACTGCCTCATTAAAAACCTTTTCCAAAAAAACTAGTGGGATAAAAATCAGAATAAGGAAAAGAGTACAGTCATGTAGACTCCTCTTGAAAGTTACATTACAAATTTTGAAATCTACGCATCCCTATATTATGTATAAACTTTCTAAAGATGATATTTGTTAGTGTCTTTATAAATAAATCTGCAATGTTTTCGCTTGATCAAACATATTGCATATTGATATCTTCGTTCTTCGTTAACTCTTGTGTGAAAGAGAAAAATTTTGGTGGTATGTGTTTTGTTCGATCATTCTTGATGAAGTATTACTTCAATTATGTGATGCACGCAACATTATATTCAAATAAAATCGTTGTGCTGCTATCTATAGAAAATCCACTTGTCACTCGAATGTGTTGAGTCATAGACCACAACCAAACACATTCTCGACATGCTTCATGTAATGTTATCACTTCTGCATGATTTGAAGACGTTGGAACAAGTGTCTGATTTTGTGATCTTCAAGATATGGCAATACCTCCTACTATGAACACATAACCAGTTTGTGATCGTGCATTATGCGGATCAGATAAATAACCTGCATCTGCAAAACCGTCCATCTTTCTTTCTGGCTTATTAGAATAGAATAAACCCAAGTCAATAGTGCCACAAAGATAATGAAAAATATGTTTAATACTATTCCAATGTCTTTGTGTAGGGGTTGAACTAAATCTTTCTAATAAATTATTAGAAATGATATATCAGGATGAGTACAATTAGCAAGATACATTAGTGCTCCAATAGCACTGATGTATGGTACTTCTGGACCAACCAACTCCTCATTTTCTTCACATGGTCGAAATTGATCTTTCTTAATATTTAAAGATAGAATAACCATTGGAGTACTTAGAGGATTCACTTTATCCATATTAAAGCGTTTTAAGACCTTTTCAGTGTAATTTGACTGATATAAAAATATATCACTTGGCATATGCTCAATTTGTAATCCAAGACAATACTTGGTTTCTCCTAGGTCTTTCATTTCAAATTCATCCTTTAAGTTTCCCATTGCACCATTGATCTCTTCTAGAGTTCCGATGATATTTAAATCATCAACATAAATGACAATGATTGCATATCCAGATGTTGTTTTCTTAATAAAAACACATGGACATATAGGGTTATTTACATACCCTTTATTTAACAAATATTCACTTAAATGATTATACCGCATACGCCCAGATTTTTTTAATCCATACAGAGATTTCTAAAATTTAATTGAATATAGGTCTTTGGATTTTGATTTCAATACTTCAGGTATTTTGAATCCTTCAAGGATTCTCATGTACTATTATCAAGTGAACCATATAAATAAGCTGTAAGAATATCCATAAGACACATATTAGCCTTCTCAACTACTGCAAGGCTGATTAGATATCGAAAAGTAATAGCATCCATAATAGGATAATATGTCTCCTCATAATAAATTCTAGGTCTCTTAGAAAAACCTTGTGCAACAAGATGATATTTGTATCTTACAATCTTGTTTTTCTCATTACGCTTACGCACAAAAACCAATTTATATCCAACAGGTTTCACAACTTCTGGTGTGAGCATGATTTTTTCAAAAACCCTTCGCCTATTAAGAGAATTTAATTTAACTTGTATTACGTCTTTCCATTTATTCCAATCGGGTTATTTTTTACATTCCATAACAGACCTTGGTTCAGGGTCTTCATTTTCTATATCATGTGACATATAATATGAAAATATTTCATCAATATTTTTCATATTAATCTGATTCCATATATCACCAGTAGCGGTATAATTAAGAGAGATTTTATTATTTTCCAAACCTTCAGGGTTTTTTATATCCTATGAATTATCTTTATGATTCTCATCATGTGTTTATTTAAGAATACTTAAATTACGTGTTTCTTCTAGAACACATGCCTCCATAATGGGGTTTTCAATTATAATCATCCCTTTTCTTTTCTAAGGATTTCTATCCTTAGAGCCAATTGGTCTTCCATGCATCAGGTGTGTTTTTGAGATTTCTGTAACATCATTATGTAATTGTGTCTTCGTGACATCAATTCTAGCTGGTGCATTTATAGCCAGTATATGTGATTTAGTCACGCTCTTTGAATCAGTAAATGCATCAGGTAATTGATTTGATAGTTCTTGAAAATGTAAAATATTTTCACTTCCATCTCACACTATTGGGTGGGAGGATCAAGAAAAGATAACGTTTGCACATCCCAGAAAATCTCCTCCCTTTGTTTTTTTTCTCCCCCTAATGATGATAATACTTCTTCATTGAAGTGACAATCAAAAAAACATGATGTAAATGCATCACCAATTTGTGGTTCAAGATATCTGATGATGGGTGAGGATTCATATCATACATATATTCACGGCCTCCTTTGAGGTCCCATCTTTGTATGTTGTGGGGGAGCAATTGGTACATATACTGCACAAACAATGATTCTTAAGTGGGAGATGTTAGGCTCTTGGACAAAAACCAATTAGAGTAGAGAGTGTTTGTGATAGGCACTTGGTCTGATGCGAATTAATGTTGAGGCATGTAATATTGCATGACCCCATACAGAGCTCGGCAACTTTGTTCTCATTATTAATGGTCTAGCAATAAGTTGGAGGTGTTTTATCAGTGATTCAGCTAAACCATTTTTGTGTATGCACATGGGCGACTGGATGCTCCACAGTAATCCCCATTACCATACAGTAATCATTGAAATCTTGAGAGGTAAACTCTCCATCATTATTGAGCCTTAATTTTTTGATGAAATGATCAGAGAATTGTGCTCTCAATTTAATTATTTGGGCAAGAAAATATAAAAATGCAACATTACGAGTTGAGAGCAAACATACATGTAGCCATCTGCTAGATGTATCAATTAATACCATAAAATGTTTAAATGGACCGCATGATGGATGAATTGGTCCACATATATCCCCTTAAATTCATTCAAGAAAGGCAAGAATTTCGGCCTTAATTTTAGCTGGAGATGGTCTCACGATCAGCTTTCCAAGCAAACAAGACTCACATGGAATTTTTCTTAGTGGAGAGATCTGTTGGACCTTTTCTGAATGTCCATGAGGACTTTCAATTATTTTTCGCATTATTCCTGAACCAGGATGACCTAATTGTTCATGCCACAAATTAATGATTTGTGGTCCATTCTTTACTACCATATGTGTTTCGATTGCACTTATATATGTATAATGCAATCCAGATGATAATTTTGGTAGTTTTTCTAGTACATGACTCTTATCGAATTTATTAATGATAATGCACATGTACTTTTCATTTCTCTCAGATATAGTTTGAGTATCATACTCATGTTGGTATATATCATTGAAACTTAACAAGTTTCTTTTCAACTTTGGGGAAAACAACGCATCTTTTATAAAAAAATGTGTCTCGTTGGGTAAAGAAAAGTTCACTTTATCAGTCCCTTATATCAGATCTGCAAGACCTGATGTAGTAGTATTCACAATTGGTCTTGTTGATTTAAGATCAGAAAAATATTTTTCATTCTTAAGAATTGTGTGTGTTGTTCCACTATCTGGTATGCAAATATTTGTCTTATTTAAGCAATCCATTCCAATTCTTCAAAGTAAAGAGAATAACATTATAAGAAACACCTTGTGAAATTCAAATAATACAACATCTAAAATATAAAACATATAGAACAAAATGACATATCATATATCATAACTACTGTAATTTTTCTGAATTATTTCCAACTATCATCTCATCAAATTCGCAAGTAAAATCACCCGATTTGAGGTATATGAAATCATCATTTGATGGCTCATGATTCTCAGTAAAATTCACCTCATTTTCTTTCTCTTTATAGGATGTCCCAGCAAAGTGTGGTTCATTCTTTTTTGCTTCAAGAGATGCTTTATAGAACTTACAAAGATACTCTGGGGTTCGGCAAACTTGAGACCAATGTCCCTTAGAACCACACCAATAGCAGGAATCTTCCGGATTCCTCAAAGTGTTTGAGCTGATATTTCTTTGATTTTGATATTCATTTCGAGCAGGCTCGTGGTTACGATCACATCCTCGACCGCGTTTGCCGCTAAAACCACGTCCACCGCGAGAAACACGTCTCTGACTTCTTCCATGATTATTTTCATGAAATATAGTATTTGCTTTGGGGGAATGCTACTGCTGAACCAGTATGAGGAGATTGATTAATTTTAATCAAAAGTTCATTGTTCTTCTATGCTATAAGTAATGATGATATGAGATCCGAATATTTTAAATACCCTCGCAAGCGATATTGTTGTTGTAGGGTGATGTGAGATGCATGAAATGTCGTATATGTCTTTTTAAAAATATCGTCTTTTGTAATCCCAACACAACAATACTTGAGTTGTGATACAATTCTATAGAATTGTAATCACTGACCCTTTTAAAGTCTTGGAAGCGTAAAGCATTCCATTCATCACGGGCTGCTGGAAGAACAACCTCTTTTTGATGATCATATCTTTCTTTCAAACTCTTGCAGAGTTTGCATGAATCTCTTTCTGTGAGGTATTCACATTTAAAACCCTCATCGAGATGTCTTCTGAAGAAGATCATCGCCTTTGTTTTATTTTAGAGGGTTTATAAATTATTTTCTTTAATTGTTTCTGTAAGATCCATTGATTCGAGATGCATTTCCACATCCATCATCCATGACATGTAATTACTTTTGATAATGTCAAGAGCGGTGAATTCAAGCTTCGTGAGATTTTATCATTAAAATCAGTTTAATATTATCATTTAATATATATATATATATATATATATATATATCACACTCTAATCGTTTAATAAATCTTTCACGTGGGGATTTGAAAATAAATACATCAATATATCGCATTACTCTTAAAACTTTCTAGCATGTATTGATTTATTTAATTATACCGTCCAATCAGATGCAACAAAATAAATAAATTTAAATCGTTTGAATAGACGGTAAACCGACATTTATGGCGGTAATTAAAACAAACCATATAAACCGTCCAATTTGGTGGTAAAATTAAGATAAAAGAATAAATAATCAGAAATGTCCAACCAGGCGGTGAAAACAAAAACAAAAACATACCTTTCTCCTTTTTGAGCGTTCGCAATGATAACATGTTGAGAATATAAAATTAAAACGAGGAAAATTAGAACAACGAAGAAAAATGAGTAAAGAAAGAAGACACATTTTATTAATGCAGCAGAGGTTTCTCCTTGTGTTCCATCTAACTCATTCATTGGGGGGGGGGGAATGCACTGCCTTTTATAGGCAGTGTAGGAAGGGAATTGGTTGAAAATGTGCACATGCCGACGGGTGCCTAACAACAGTCAATTAGTACATTATATTATTAATTACTAACTGCATTATTTATATTATAAATTATTATCTATGTATTACTTATTATTAATTATATTATATATTTTTATTATTTATAATATTCATTATTATTTATATTAATCATATTTTATTTTAATTAATTATATTTTTAATTATATACAATAACTTGTGTATTAATATTAATAATATACCATTACTGTAACGGTGTCAAAGTGAAACCGAATCTCAAAAATCTATAATAGATGTTAAGGTCTATTCCTCTATAAAATAGATTTATAGAGGTAGTTTTTAGTTATATTTTGAGATTAATTTAATGCCATTAATTTCCGTGTAAGTAACAATATTTTAAATGATACTCAAAATTTTTTGTTATCTATATGTATATATGTGTGTGAAAAATAAACCAAAACAAAATATTTTAGGCAGTATGCAAGACCGCCAAACAATTTTGCGCTATGAAGTCCCCATATCCCTAAATAATCCCCCGATAGACGAACTACAAAAATAAAAAAATAAAAACAAATAAAAACAAACCATTTATAAATATTTGCGGATATTGATATAAAAAAAAGTCTGTATATGATTCTAAAAATTGAATCGATAAATCTTCCTATAAAAAACTGTTTTAAAACGCTAACCGCTTCAAACAAATAGTTAACTAACAATGTTTAAACTTGCATTTAGCATTTTAAAACAACAAGAAAAATATATTTTTCATCATTTTAATGTATAAGTAATTTTAAAAAGTGGCAAAACTGTAAATTTTGACAATAGCGACGTCGTTTTCTCATGTTCTCCAAAAACCAGAATAAACCCCCCGGTCGTATCGCGTCATTGGGCCTCAGTCCTCTGTTCTCCAGCTCCATCAACTTGGGTCGCTTTTCCCCTGTATGGCTGAAGAAGCAGAGCAATAAATCATCCTTTCAAACAACAAATGGTGAACGAACTTTAAATGGTGTTTTTCAATTTTATTCTTTGATGTTCTTGATGGTTCTTGATTCAGAGGCATCGATCTGAGACTTGAAAGCCCTCTTTCTTGATGGCCTCACCAGCAGAGCCAACAACTCCAGAGGTGTTTCCATGGCTGAAAAATTTACCTATGGCGCCAGAGTACCATCCCACCCTCTCAGAGTTTCAGGATCCTATTTCATACATTTTCAAGATCGAGAAAGAGGCTTCAAGGTATGGAATCTGCAAAATCGTGCCCCCAGTTCCTGCCCCGTCGAAGAAGACTGCAATTGCGAATCTCAACCGTTCCCTCGCTTCGCGCTCAAATAATTCTAGTCCCGAATCTTCAAAAACTTCTCCCACATTCACTACGCGGCAACAGCAGATCGGTTTTTGCCCTCGCAAGCATCATCCAGTGCAGAAGCCAGTGTGGAAGAGTGGTGAGTACTATACATTCCATGAATTCGAAGCGAAGGCGAAGAACTTTGAGAAGAATTATTTGAAGCGAACACGAAAAAAGCCCCTTACGGGTTTGGAAATGGAAACCCTATTCTGGAAGGCGTGTGTCGATAAGCCCTTCTCTGTAGAGTATGCAAACGACATGCCTGGGTCGGCGTTCGCGTTCCCACCAAGAAACGGGAGGGAGTTTCTTGATGCAGTGGACGCTGCGAACGTTGGCGAGACGCCGTGGAACATGAGGGGAGTCTCTAGGGCAAAAGGATCTCTGTTGAAGTTCATGAAGGAGGAGATACCTGGGGTGACATCACCAATGGTGTATATAGCCATGATGTTTAGCTGGTTCGCCTGGCATGTTGAGGATCATGACCTACACAGTTTGAATTATATGCACATGGGGGCAGGGAAGACATGGTATGGAGTGCCAAGGGATGCTGCTGTTGCATTTGAGGAAGTGGTCAGGGTTCATGGCTATGGAGGAGAGGTCAATCCTCTTGGTGAGTCCTCAGGAGTTGAATTTTAACTGCCAGAGACATTATGCTGAGCACACCCTGTTTCCGTATTCCACTTTGTTTTCTTACTGTTCATTATGGAAGTTTTGTAAAATAATCGAGTCAATAAGTTCTGCCAGTGCAGAAAACCCACTAGGGCTTGACTTGAGGTGTTTGTAGTAGTAGGTAATCTTTATCCAGGTAGTTTTATCCCCTGTTATCAATCTTCATACTTGTTTAAGTTTAAAGTGTTAAAAGGTTTTGGATGTTTCATTTAAGTCGGTCTTTTCAGGACCGTCGGGTATTATCCACGTCTGATCCATTTTAATTGTGTCTATGGCCTTCATTGTGTTTGATCTCCCACCATTAGAGGCTCAAGTGTTTCAATTTCTTGGAAGAATTTAATTTTTTGTCTCTGCATGATCTGCAGTGTTTTGGAGTACTCTATGAAGTTCTCAGTTCTTTGCCATGATTCCTCAGAGCATCTCTATTATTAAGGGCTTTCTCGATGCTCATGTTAACGACTTCCTTTTCTATGCATAATGCTTGAAAATTACTAAGGATATTTGCTTATCAAACATTGGGGCAGAGCTTTTCTTTTGATTCTGATGATTAATTTTACCAACAACAGTTTTTGTTGGCTTGGGGTGGGTCCATTGATTTTTTTCATGCATAAAAGATATGTTGGATTGGAATGCCCTTTTCTTTGTGGATTTGGAAGTGAACTTCTTACTGCTAAATTTATTGCTTTGTTATCTCAGTGTTCACGCTTTTTATCGTGTTTTTTCCCCTCAGTTACCTTTGCTATTCTTGGAGAGAAGACAACAGTCATGTCTCCTGAAGTATTTCTTAGTGCAGGAATCCCATGCTGCAGGTGTGCTCTTGGCCATTCATACTGTTTGCACTCGTGTTATTTTTTGCTTTTCATTAACCAACATAGTTTGTATTGGAGGTTCGGATACAAAGTGACCATAAATCAATCTTCAGTTTTGTTGTACCTTAATTCATTTTCAATTTATTTTTTTGATTTTTGATTTGAAGTATGTTGTTCTTTAGTCAACACTATTCTCTGATTCAGGTTAGTGCAAAATGCTGGGGATTTTGTTGTCACCTTCCCAAGAGCTTACCATTGTGGCTTTAGTCATGGTAAGTTAGTTTTGATGCACCTTTCTAATCAGTTTTTTTCAAATGCTCTGGTTTTTTTCTATGAAGCACTATAGTTCATTTATATTGATTTGGTTGTAGGATTTAATTGTGGAGAGGCTGCTAATATTGCGACTCCTGAATGGTTGAGAGTTGCAAAAGATGCTGCAATGCGTAGAGCCTCGATTAATTATCCTCCCATGGTTTCTCACATTCAGTTGCTTTATGATCTTGCATTAGAGCTTTGTTCAAGGTTCGCTCTTTCACTCTCATCAAATGTCCTCTGTAATTCTCAAATTAGCCGTTCAACCTTTTGACCTTCCCTTTTGGGTTTTTCAAAATCATTATGTCTTTTAAATTACAGGTGACTTTTTTTAATAACAGTGAATCCTTTTAGGAGGGTCATTTTTATTTATAATTTTTCATAGTTCTGTTAAACTGTTAACTAACATAGCATCTGATCATTAGGTTCTTGAGATTATTATGAATCGTGAAGTTCTTCTGATATTGCAATGTTTCCTTTTATGGAACTGTGAAAAGGTTGCCATTAATTGCTGTGGACCACATTTTTTTTCCTCCTGCAGTATGTCTATGAGCATCAGTGCTGAGCCACGGAGTTCTCGATTAAAAGACAGGAAGAGGGGTGAGTGGGAGACTTTGATCAAAGAGCTTTTTGTACAGAATGTAATGCAGAATAATGGCCTTCTTCATATTCTTGGGAAGGGGTCTCCTGTTGTACTTTTTCCCAAAAATTCTCCGCACATATCCGTTCGATCAAGATGCCATATGAACATGAAATCTCGATTATCCCTTGGTCTCTGCAGTCCAGAGGAACGAAGGAATGCCTCAAAATGCTTAATTTCCGAAGAACAGGGAGTTAAGCAATTCAAGGGTTTATTTCCAGTGAAAGGGATTTCATCATTGGTTGCAAGGCGTAAGTTTCCTTCATGTGGTGCCATTGGTGACACGTGCATTGTGGATTCTGAGACACTGAATGCCAGCGAGGAATATTTTTCTGGCCAAAGTGATCAGTTGCCAGAAAGTGGGATGCTGTCATGTGTGACATGTGGGATCTTGACTTTTGCATGCTACGCAATAGTTCAGCCAAAGGAAGCAGCTGCGCGATATTTGATGTCTGCTGACTGCAGCTTTTTTAATGATTGGATTGTTAATTCTGAAGTTACTAGAGGCGAGTTCACCATTGCCAGTGAGGATGCTAATAATTCCCAGGTCAATTCCGGTTCAGGTACTTTTATCCCTTCCTACTAAGAACTTTCTATCTAATGTGGTTTTGATCTGTGATTGATAATTTATGATATATATGCTGAACTTTCAGACTCACAATGTTTTACCATTGCTTTCTTATACTTGTTTTTTGATGTTTTATAGTGGTATTATGGGTCCAGTTGTATTGTGCATCAACCTACAATATATATCTTTCCTGTTTGCTTGTTTCCTTGGGGACATGCAAATCCTTTTGAAATAATTCCAATTTTAACGGATTTCTCATGGTAGTTGTTGGCATAGTTTGATTAATGATTCTTTGTAATAAGTTTTTAAAGTTTAACTGCTAATGTGAAGTGTTGTTGGGTCAGCAGGGACAATAAGAACTTCATTTATGATGATCATCTTTTTCTGGTTGTATAGGATCAATGGAACAGAGTGTTCCAGATGGTTTATACGATGTTCCGATTCTGTCTGGTGATTTTCAGAGCCAAGCTGACGATCCAATTGCTGTACCAGCTTTAAATGCTGAAACACAAGAAGGAACTGCTCTGGGACTATTGGCTTCAACTTACGGATGTTCATCAGAGTCAGAGGAAGATCAGATTGAAAACAATATTCCTTCTGCTGCAAATGATACTTTCTCGGAAAATTTTTCATCAGAAGGCACTTCTCAATCTGATAATTCTCAAAGCTCTTCTCCCGGGCAGCGGTGTTCCACACACGAAGTTCGGCATGAGCTTATTGACCCGTATTGGGGACGTGGGCCAAAAGATGCTAATTCAAGGGGGCGGAATCGGAAAATGATTGGCTACTCTAATGACTTTGAAGTGGACAAACCGATTCCCATGGAATCCAATAGCCCAGAGGGCATGGCCAGGGATTCAGTAGCCATGTCCGGTGTCCCTTCAAGCTTCTCCCCAGTTTCTTACGCGGATGAAAAAACAAAGATCAGCCATGCGATTTTATCGCTGGGCGATGCAAATATATCATTTCCTCCAAGATCTGATGATGATTCTTCAAGAGTGTATGTGTTTTGCCTGGAGCATGCTGTAGAGGTACAACAGCAGCTAAGTCCAATAGGCGGCGCACATATATTGCTTGTTTGTAATCCAGGTGCACCATTAGTGAGTTGTATAATCTGTGAGTTTTGTATTTAGATATATTGGGTTCAAGATCTAGGGTTTTTGATCTAGTGTTTTTTCTTTCTTTTTTATGGTTTTGCAGAATACCCTAGGGTAGAGGCTGCAGCAAAGCCACTTGCAGAAGAACTGGGAGTCGATTATCTTTGGAACGATACTGGCTTCAGGGATGCCGCCAAGGAGGATTCGGAGAGGATTCAATCGGCTCTGGACAGCGAGGAAGCAATACCGGGTAACGGTGACTGGACGGTGAAGCTGGGTGTCAATCTTTTCTATAGCGCCATACTCAGCCGATCTCCCCTGTACAGCAAGCAAATGCCGTACAACTCTGTCATGTACAATGCATTTGGCTGTGCTTCACCGACAAAGGTGGACAAAGGGAAGGTGTCTGGAAAGCAGAAGAAGATTGTACTGGCTGGGAAATGGTGCGGGAAGGTCTGGATGTCCAATCAGGTTCACCGGTTCTTGGTGCCCGGGGATCCCGATGAACGGGAACCAAGGCCTGAAAGAGAACGAAGACCCTCCTCTGTAAGCAACTGCAATGCTGAAGCAGCCACCATGGGTGGAATATTGGGAAGGAAAAGGAAACTGACAATGGAGAGCCATTTGATCAAGAAATCCAAGAGCAGCCCTAGAATGGAACAGCCGGTCAGAACTTCATCAGACAGCAGCTCTCATCAGCAAAGGCAAAAAATTCCGAGGAACAAGAAGAGACCCAGGAAAGATAAAGAGAAGTCAGTTCCTTGTGTTGGTGATGATTTAGAGGGCGGGCCAAGCACACGGTTACGGAGACGATCACAAAAGGAATATGAGCTCGAAGCAGCACCACCGAAGCAGCACAAGTGCATTAACAAGAAGGCGGCGGCCACGAAGGCTGCCGGGTCAAGGCAGAGGAATGCGAAGGATGGGGAGGATGAAGAGTTCCAGTGTGACATGGAGGGGTGTGCCATGGGGTTTGGGTCGAAAAACGAGCTGGCGCTGCATAAGCGGAACATCTGCCCGGTCAAGGGGTGTGGGAAGAAATTCTTCTCGCACAAGTATTTGTTGCAGCACCGGCGGGTCCATGTGGATGATCGACCGTTGAAGTGTCCGTGGAGGGGGTGCAAGATGACGTTCAAGTGGGCATGGGCTCGGACTGAGCACATCCGGGTCCACACCGGTGCGCGGCCGTATGTCTGTAACGAGCCAGGTTGCGGACAGACGTTCAGGTTTGTGTCGGATTTTAGTCGGCACAAGCGGAAGACTGGTCATTCTGCTAAGAAGAAGAAGGCCAAGAGATAGAGAGGGTAGGGGGCTAGGATTGGATTTTGGGGAAGAATTTGTGTGTGATTCTATGAATGGGCAATTACAGTCTGATTTGGCATTCATCAGTAGTACTTGATTAAATGGCTTGGGGGCAGATTTGATGCCCCCCGCACATGTGATCCTCACATGTAAACCTTCTTATTTTGGCTATTCTTCCCTTCAAATTGGTAAGGCGTCAACCTTTGTCATTTCCTTTCACTTTTTGTGTGCGTTTTTATTAAAATTATTATTAATAATTGTTGTTATTATTACTACTAAAATTCGATATATGTCCATTTTCAAATGAAAAAATGTCATCCAAAATACAAACGTGAAGGATCGGAAAATGAAAAAATGTCATCCAAAATACAAACGTGAAGGATCGGCTTTTGAAAGGAACTAAACAAGACAGAATTTTTTACTTTTTTGGTCATAAAATCTCATCCCTCTGTTAAGTCTTAAACTTCCTAGTGTAGTCCAACCCGCTGCAGCGGTTAAAGAGTCTCAGGTTGGGTCCTTTATCTTGCGGTTGAATTGGGTAAAACTATGCCCCATCACCCTATTTAGGACGGTTGAAGTAGTTAAAGCATCTGAGCATAAAACTACGACGTTGAAGTGTAACATGTGGGAGTCAAACACCCGATATTAAGAATCGAGCCTTCATTCCTTTTCATTGGACCACTCCTAGGCAACTTTTGATAGTTCAAAAAGTAAATTGTAGGAAGTGGTATTTTTTAAAATGTATACAACATTATGTGTGTGGATTACAATAACAAAGAATCTTTTTTGTTACTTCTAAAATGATTTTAAACTTGTTTTTGTTTGACAATATAAAACCACTTTTTAAATTATAAAATTATGAAAATAAACATAGAAAAATATTGATTTTAAAATACATTCCAATAAATATTGATTTTTTTGCATGCTGATCTTAAATAGGAAAATTAATTGATTTATGAGTCTACAAAAACAACCATCCATATATTTGTTCATTAGCTTCCAGAATTACTCTTCATTGAACTCATTTGAAACTCACACCTCACAATTCTCAATACAGAAAATAACAATGCACAAAACTAGTAAGCCAATCAATAAAAGCCTAAGGAATTTCCTGTTGGAGTTGGTGTCCTAAAACCAATTACTTTTTACTTTAGATTATATGTATATTCTTAGTCTGGAATATTCATAAATACCTTATCACATATTGACTGCACTTCTGCATTACATTAATATGATAATGTCCTAGAGTATTTGCCGCATCGAAAGGTCATAGCAGTTCCCCACAATGATGAAAGTCTTGAAGTGTTATGATGATATTCTTAAACTTAAATCCTACAGTTAGGATAACATTCTACGACTAGATACATAATACGTTTTACTGTTAGGTGACTGATACTTGTAAGTGGACGAGACCTCATCTCATGGAGTTCACACTTGGTAATCTCCATGACGAGAGATTATGAGAGTAAACTCTCTAATAGGAATTCCTCATGTATATGTGTCGTTGGATATTCCAATATGGGTATGTATGCAATTATCATTAGACTTGTGATTATTATTAATGCATATAATGAGTCGCATACTTTAGTGTCCAGAACCGTGACAACATATGCTTGCAACGAAGTAGGATACGTTGAGTGTGTCATGAGTGATATGTCGTTAATGGATAAGTCAATATAAGATTTATCCCTTTTGTTTAAGGAAGATGATATCTTAGGTCTTTTGATTGAAATTGAACCATCAAACAAAAATTTCATGGCCATGGTGATTGACGGGTTCATTTCAAGAAGTCAAAGAAAGATATATTGAACATTTAGGTAGATGACATGAGCATACAACCTGATTGATTTGAGATATCACGACAAAAAGATTATATTAAGTAGTGAATGTTTGTATGTAGTTGTTATCATTGCAACATTAACTTCTTTCTCTATGAATGCTTTGATGTGTTACTAGATGCTGATATTGGAATTTAGGAAAATATACTTAATGCCACTGAGAAAAAGGCCCATAGGATCACATACTTAGTCTATCCATCGATCTCAGTTAAATTCTATTAGAGTTGAACAATTGGAATAAATGTTATTCTTCAAATCGAAGAATAATATTTATTCTGGATTTATTGATGCAAATATCCAATCACCATATTTATATGTGTGAGTTGAATGTTAAATAAATATATTTTTTTCACATGATCATCAAATGAAATATTTATTTGTCTCTTGTTATATTCACAATGTAATAAATAAAATTTATTATTAAATAAATATTTATTTAGTTATGTGGATATTAAAATAAATATTTATTCATAAGACCGTGAATATAATGTTTATTTATTTATCAAATGAATAATATTTATTTATTATTCAAGGTTCGGTAAACGTCGAAGGTGGATGGGCCGAGTTAAGTTCTCGGTAACGAAAATGATATAATCTTAAATATCATTTAAATAAATAAGAAATTATTGATTTAATCTAAATGATATTTATTTGCACAAGTCGACACATGCCATTATATAATAATTTTATTATTATTGTTGTTGGCATGAGGAATATATTTGGTATAATATTTGATTAAGGGCCTTTGTATAATTATCAATATTAAAATCCTAGCTCTATATATTTCAACTTATGCCATTTTAGAATGGGTGGTGAAATCATTTTTCACGCACAATGATTTTCTCTCTAGAGAATTCTCTCCACTAAGAACATATCTAGGGTTTCTCTCAAGTTTGAGAAAATTCCTCCACCTCCTCCCCCTTCTCTCAAGAATGAGAGAGCAAGAGAGAGAATCCTTCAAGTTTGAAGGGGTATGTGTTGCAATCAAGGTGAACAACCCAAGAAATCAGATTGTCCGTGTTAGTACTCAGAGTTCCATCGACGTCATTCAAAGATCGAGGAGCACACATGAATCACCACTAGAGAGATTATATTTTGTATCCTCTCGATGCAACAATAGTACAACTCAAACGGGGTTCGATTGATCAACATATACAACGTGGAAAGATTCTAAGACCGAGGTATCTTTTTATCATTAAATTAATTATAATTTTAATGTGAAATATTATCTCATCTTGGTTCCAAGATTCTATGTCTCCTTTCTTTGGGTACATTCGCTCGACATGATAGATTATTCATTGAATCCAACAAAAACCAAGTTAGGCGTGTTGGAGTTGATGAGTATCTAGGAGGATGGGAGTGGCTTGGGAGCTCTCTCTAGGGTGAAATGGCAACGCCGATATGGTTCCAATGGCTAACCTCGATTGCTACTTTGATCCTCGATAAGTCTTCGTCGGACCGTTGAAGAAGGAGAAGGGGAAAACTCCTACTGGCTTAGATCAGGATTGTTCTCATGATTTTGCAGAGGTCTCCAATAGTTTTCTACCAGATCCAGGGTTCTCGGGTGGCTCTTTTTCTTCCCTTAAGGATCACCCCCCACAATGCACAGTTAAGAAAGGTAATGTTTCTCATGTCTCATCCTCTCATGGCCCCATTTTTGAGAGGATTGAGATATATAAACATTATTTTATTGCTTGGATTTTACTGTCTAAAGGCATGAAGACTTGGAAGTTTTTTGAAATCGTTTCCCGTTTGGTGTCGATTTGGGAATTCGATGATTGGAAGTATGTATCCCTTAGTCGTGAGTTTTTTCACATCCTATTCCCCTTGGCTGACATAAAGAGCAGGGTCTGGAGTTTTTTCTCAGTTAATTTAAAACCTGACACACTTAGTATACATGATTGGAATCTCAAATTCAATCTATATGATTATAAGGAGACATGTGCTTAGGTTTGGGTCTGAATTTATAGATTGAACTAGGTGTTATAGCATCCTAAAATATTATATGACATTGTGTCTTCAATTGGCATCCCAATTAAAATGGATATAGCCACTGAATCGACCAACTTTAGCCACTTTGTGAGGGTCTCATTGAGGTTGAACTTATCACCGCCTTAATTGATAGAATTGTCCTTTCCACTCTTCAAGATGATGTAAATATGGAGATTGCTTATGGAAGGATGCCACCCTTTTGCTCAGTTTGTGGAATTATTGGGTATGAAAAATTAAACTGTAGATATGATATGGTCTGTTCTAACTGCCTTGCAAGAGGACATACATCAGCCCTTTGTAGGAAGAAGGATGGCACTTCCAGGTAGGAAAGGAATGGTCATGTCACTAGCAACCTGCCAAGGAATGAGAGTTGGGACAAGGGTTTGCAACTTGCTACTCCCAGGTCTGTGATTGAGCAATAACAAGCTAGCTGTTGAGGTCCTCAAAAGTATCCATCTCCTGTTACCTTGAACCAGGGACTCAGACCTCTGTTTCAGGATCTGAAGTGGTAAAGTATGGTAATCCTATTATTCTGGCTAATAATGATGAACAAGGAGCACATTTGGAGCCTGATGATCTCACTACTATGGATGTGGTTGCTTCTTTTGGCAGGGTTTCTAATATTCAAGCTACCTCTGGTTCTCCAATTAGTATGTTAGATGATGTTTGATAGAGCGCTGTCGTGGGCGCCCTCAAATGATTAATGTGATTTTGGGGTTCTTAGGTGCAACAGAGTGGCTGACCAAGGTCGTCTCTCAAAGGAGGAAGTGAATTTAACAACTTATTAAAGGTATTATAAAACAAATAAAATAGAATATAATAAAAAAACTACTTGAAAGTATGGGGGTTTATTATAGTTTATGAATCTAGAAGAATTTTTCTGGAAGAAGATTGTATTTTGTTTTGTTTTTAGTTTTGAAATGAAGTTTGATTAAAATGACACAATAAAAAGATGTTTTTTAGACAATATTTAAAAGACGTAATCGATCTAACTCTACCTCTTCAATAATTTATTAATCATTATCATTTAAATTAATATTCTATTAATTATGATCCCTTAATTTGTTAAATCCCGAACCCTACGAGAATTAACTTTACCACGAAGATGAAGTGAATTTAACCTTAGGCTAACTTCAGAACATGCAATCGCAACACCCTGCTTTGATTGATGTTCTAAAATTAGCTTATGGTCAGTGGTAAATTAAGGCTCATAACCACTCTGGAAATGAGGATTAATTGAGTTTAGGGATTATATTTTAACTCTACAAATTGATCCCATGTGGTTTTGAATTACCGGTTAAGGTTGCGCTCTCACAGTTCACACAATTCCCGACCTCGTGTGTTTTGTGCTAACTATTAAATTGCTTGCTTAGTTTCATTTAAATTAAAAAATCAATTAATAGATCATAATATGTGAATTAAATTAGCTCATTGATTCAAAAATAAATGAATGAAGAAGGATATAGGTCGATCGATTACTAAAAAGAACTACTCTTCCATGGGTGGCGTAATCATCGTAGAAGCGTTTTGCATGTGCAAAGGTTTATAATGAGTATAACCCAATAACACTTCTACTAAAGAATTAAAGACCAAAGAGGAATATTAAGAGAATAAATTTAAACAAAACATAAGAAAAGAGAAGAAATAAAATAAGAATAATGAAGTTTATTACACAAACAAAATCATTACAACATGAAGGAGAAGAAGAAGGCTTCGTCGAAGGGATCCTTGCTTCAAGAGATACCCTTATTGAAATGGTTGGAGAATTGGAGTGGATCCACTTCTCCTATTCCCTAAACTTTCCAATGCACGTCCCAACCCCACCAAATGAGAAAAACACCAATTTATAGAGTGGTGGGGAGGCTAGGTTCAAAGTGGTTTCAAGTGTGAATGAGGAATCTCGGACAAATATTTTATGCCAACTTGAAACGCCTATTTGACCACAAAAACACGTGAATTGGTCGGCCTTCCAGAAGGATAAAATGTGAGGATATGGTTCCTATATCTCCTCTCCAAATTTGGGCTCAATCCAGGACCAGATGAAGGAGTTATGGCCTAAATACAGAAGCTTCTCCATTCTAGAGAGTCCAGTCCAACTTTGACTTCATGGACCATTTTAGATAACCAAATGAACTCTTTAGATATAGTGTTATGAATAAAAGTTGTATATAATTAAGTTAGGAAAACTTTTAAAAAATTTCAAATTCAAATAATAAATATAAAAATATTTATCTTCGAAATACTACAGTGAACTATAAAGGGTAAAACTGGAATTTTCATCAAATATTCAAATGAATGATCTAATCCCAAATACTTTCTAATTAAACATATTTAACACAATTTGAGAAAATTATATCATTTATTATCAATAAAATATTCAATAAAATAGTGTTTTATCAACTCTCCCACACTTACCCTTTTGCACTCCTGGGCAAAACCTCATATCAAGTAAAGATCAATATCAAATCAAAACCAATTTTAAAACACATATCCTTGAGATCAATAAATTTCACACCAAGAATCAAAAGATATCATGCCTCATAAAAAAACCTTATTTTAAGTTCTCCATTTATATCATTCAATATATTTCCACTTCATTTATCCTCCCATGCACAAAACACTTACCTCGCTTGAATTTTCTCTAATCACTCAAATATCAATTTTTTTGCAATGTCTTTCTCATCCAAACTCATACAAGGGTCACCATAGGCTTGATAGATTCCTAAATCACTACCTGATGTGAGTCAAGGACATATGTTTATCATGAGGACTTTTTAGGGTTGTTCTGTGGCTTTCGGTTGGTAGGATTTAGATGTGAAAAATTATGAGGCTGAATAAGGAGGGCTTGACTCTTTTTGAAGAAAAATTGCATTAATCTAATTTTCACTTAAATATGGTCTCCTCATTAATTCCCATAGTATCAATTCAGCTCCATCATCATGAAAAGTCATGAAAAGTTTACACCATTCTTCATTTTAGCATAAAAAATTTTCAATCTTCTCAAACATGATTTTCTTGAAAGCTCCAGATAGGCACAACTTTCCACCTCAATTAGAAGCTCCAGAAAAGGAACAACTTCACTTGTCATGAATGCTCCAGAAAAGGCACAACTTTCAATATAATGACTTTCTTCAACAGCAAACACATCTCTTAAGAATTTAATTTTCCACCCAAAGTATCACAAAATGTGGTAGCACAACACAAGACAACTTCCCCCACACTTAAGCTCAACTAGATTATGCAATTTCACTTCAAGAGTTGGTTGGATAGAGAAAATTGGATTGTAATGTGGCTAACCTAACAGGCTGTGCATGGATTCTAAGGGCGACAAGGATTTAATATTCAAGGTAGGACATTATAAAAAAGGACTCTTTGAAATAGGGGCTTTAATACCAAACAAATGCCTCAATCATTTAAACATAAATACCTCAAACCCTCAAGTTTTGACAGGAATAAATCAAATTCTGGTTAAATCAAGCATGGTTTGGTTCTCTCAAGAAGTGAGGTGAATGTAAAGAATATGAAAATAATGGTTTAGAAGCCTCACAGGAAAGTTATTTCAAATATAAAGACAGTGAGATGTGGCATGGGATTCAAAATTCAGTGTACTTTCCATGAAATTACTAAATATTTGAACTTGAAACAAAGTTATTTCAGCATTCATTTAAGCTTAGTTTCAAGGGATACATTGTTTCACTTATTGATATGGATTTAAAAATGGTGATGAGAATCATTTTAGCTCAAAATTTTCAAAAAAAAAACACAGAAAATTGTAAAATAAACACACAAAATTTGAAAAACACACACAAAAAAATTGGTTTTTTTTAAACAGGAAAATAATTGAAATTACCAAACTAAAAGATTCCCTCCCCCACACTTAAAATATTGCATTTTCCTCAATGTGAACCCATGAGATGATATATGCACATGAAATGCAGAATTTTTAAATAGGACAAATAATATAAAAGTGAAAGGGTTAGGAACAGCCTGATGTTCTCAAGTGATAATGGGGTCATGCAGTGTGATAAAATCCACTGCATTAGTAGGAAGTCCCTCAATGTATCTCTTCAAACATTGCCCATTGACTGTAAAGCTCCTTACAGTGTCCTCTTGTGTGATCTCCACTGCACCATAAGGAAAAACATTAGATACAATATAAGGACCTAACCATTTGGAATGCAACTTACTAGGCATCAGCTTCAGTCGTGAACTGTAGAGAAGGACTTTCTCTCCAACATGAAAATCCCTTTGTTGGATCATTTTGTCATGATATTCTTTTGATATTTCCTTGTAGAGCCTTGAGTTCTCATATGATGACAGTTGAATCTCCTCAATCTCTTGAATTTGCAACATCCTTTGAATTCCAGCTTGGGCCAATTCCATGTTGCATTTCTTTATAGCCTAATATGCCCGATGCTCGACTTCCACTGGGACATGACATGCTTTCCCAAAAACAATCCTAAATGGGGACATACCAATGGGGGTCTTGTATGCTGTCCTATAAGCCCACAATGCATCATCCAAGCGCTTGCTCCAATCTTTCCTATTTGGCTGCACAGTTTTCTCCAAGATTTGTTTCAACTCACGATTTGAAACCTCATCCTAGCCATTTGTTTGGGGGTGGTATGGTGTTGATGTTTTGTGTGTCACCCCATACTTTTGAAGGAGGGAAGCAAAATTCCTATTGCAAAAGTGTGTCCCTTGGTCACTGATGATGGCCTTTGGTACTCCAAACCTGCAAAAAATATGTGCTTTGACAAAGTCCACAACAACATGAGAATCATCAATCCTAGTGGCCTTAGACTCCACCCATTTACTCACATAATCAACAACAACCAAAATGTACAAAAATACAAATGAACTAGGAAAATGACCCATAAAATCAATTCCCCATACATCAAAAATCTCACAGAATAGTATGGGTTTTTGGGGCATCTCATGTCTCCTAGAAATATTCCCAGTGTGTTGGCAACGAGAGCATGACTTACAAAACACATGGGCATCATGGAACAAGCTAGGCTAATATAATCTAGAGTCTAAAACCTTCCTAGCCGTCCGTTGGGGTCCAAAGTATCCACCACAATCAAGTGTATGACAGAAATGAAAAACAGACTCAAACTCATGATCGGGAACACACCTCCTAATGACTTGGTCACTACACATGCGCCAGAGGTAAGGATCATCCCACACATAAAACCTAGACTCACTTTTTAATTTTTGGACTTGATGTTTCTTTAAATTTTCAGGGATTTCAGAGGCAAAAATGTAGTTAACTAAATCTGCATACCAAGGATGCATACCTGAGATGGAATAAAGATGCTCATCGGAGAAAGTGTCCCGAAGTGGTACCTGGTCCAAGGTGTCATCCTCTAGTGTGTGAGTAAGCCTACTCATGTGGTCTACCACCAAATTCTCTGACCCATTCTTGTCCTTTATCTCGATGTCAAACTCTTGAAGAAGGAGCATCCAATGGATAAGTTGTGGCTTTGCATCTGGCTTCTTTAGGAGGTACCTCAAAGCTGCATGGTCAAAAAAAATAACTACTTTAGAGCCCAATAAATATGAACAGAATTTATCTAAAGAAAATATGACAACAAGAAACTCCTTTTCTGTGGTAGTGTAGTTTTATTGGACTGAATCCAATTTCCTTGATGCATAGGCAATCACATGTGAACGTCCTTCCACCCTCTGAGATAAGACAACTCCAACCGCGAAGTTGGAGGCGTCACACATAAGCTCAAAAGGAATCTACCACCACGGGGGCTGTATGATCGGTGGAGTGGTCAGACACTTCTTTAGCTCATCAAAGGAAGTCCTGCAAGAATCATCAAACACAAAATCAGAATCCTTTTGGAGTAATCGTGACATAGGAAGAGCAATCTTACTAAAATCTTTGATGAAGTGCCGATAAAATCCTACATGCCCTAGGAAAGATCTAACATCACGCACACATGAAGGATATGGTAAGGATGAAATAATTTCTATCTTAGATCTATCAACCTCTATCCCATGTTTTGACACTACATGCCCTAAGACAATGCCATGCTCTACCATGAAATGACACTTTTCAAAGTTCAGGACCAGATTATTCTCAATACAACGATTCAATACCTTTCCCAAACTCTTTAGACATTCATCAAATGAGGATCCATACAATGTAAAATCATCCATAAATACCTCCATGCAGGTCTCAATAAAATCAGAAAAAATACTCACCATGCATCTCTGGAAGGTACCTGGGGCGTTGCAAAGTCCAAATGGAATCCTCCGGTAGGCAAATGTGCCAAAGGGACAGATGAATGTAGTCTTCTCCTGATCCTCTAGAGCTATAGGAACCTGAAAATATCCAAAAAATACATCCAAGAAACAATAGTGTGTTTTCCCAGCTAGTCTCTCAAGCATTTGATCAATAAATGGGAGGGGGAAATGGTCCTTGCGAGTGGACTGATTTAGTTTCCTATAATCAATACACACACGCCAACTATTTTGCACCCTCATTGGAACTAACTCATATTTCTCATTTTTAACAACAGTAACACCACTTTTCTTAGGCACAACCTGAATAGGACTTACCCACTAAGAATATGAAATGGGAAAGATTATACTTGCCTCGAGCAATTTCTCAACTTCTTTTTTAACAAATTCCAAGAGGGTGGGATTGAGTCTCCTTTGTGGTTGTCTCACCGGTTTAGCCCCATCCTCCAAGAGAATCCTATGCATGCAAATGGAGGGGCTAATACCTAATATGTTAGCCAAGGTCCACCCAATCGCCCTGATGTTCTCCCTCAAAATATTCAAAAGATTTTCTTCATGTTCAAAAGGGATATTGTTAGAAATGATAACATGTAATCTCTCACCACTCAACAAGTATGAGTATTTCAGATTTGGTGGCAATGGCTTGAGTTCTAATTAAGGAGGGTGTAGTATGGATGGAGACATTGAAGGAACTAAAATATGTGCACAAAGAGCATCAGTATCAGAATAGACATCATCAAAATCAGAGAATAAAGCATCAAATCCATCAGCATACTCAACATCCATGTCATAATCAGAGTGAACATGATCAAAAACAGAATATGAATCCACATCAAAATCAAATCCAAGAGAGGATTTTGTATCAGAAACATGTGTGGAAGTGCTCTTAGACATCAAACTCGAACCAATACTCATAATCTCCCTAAGCATAGGACAATCCAATTCCATGGTGTTTTTACTTGGTGGTTCAAAATGGGAGATAAAAAAAGCAGAATGGTCCTCTAAGGGGTACTTCATGGAATCCATAACATTAAATATCACAACTTTATCTCCAAATTCCATGGAAAGTGTACCTTCATTGACATTTATGATAGTTTTTGCAGTTTTGAGGAAGGTTCTACCTAAGATTATGGGAGCATGAGAACTTACCTGATCGTCCTCCATGTTAAGCATATAGAAATCCGCTGGAAAGATCATGTCTCTTACCCGGACAAGTACATCCTCAAGAACTCCCGCTGGATATGCCGTAGCTCTATTCGCCAGTTGCACCACCACTTCGTCGGCTTCAACTCACCAACCTGTAAAGAAGATAATACAGAGTGAGGCATCACATTTATTAAAGATCCTAAATCACAAAGAGCATCAGAGAAGTGCAACTCCCCTATGGTACATGGGATGGTGAATGTCCCGGGATCCTTGCACTTTGTTGGCATTGCTAGAGTTGGTGTAATGAGTGCTGAGACATTCCATCCAAGGTTGATCCTCTCATTTCCCTTGATCCCTCTTCGATTGGTACAAAGTTCTTTTAAAAATTTTGAATACCTTGGAATTTTCTTAATGGATTCAAGTAGAGGAATGTTGATCTCCACATGCTTGAATGTATCCAAAACATCCTTTTGCATTTCTTCTTCAGCCATATTCTTGGTTTGAACAACCCTGTTGGGAAAAGGAAGGGGTTTAGGAGGAACATCATCAATATTTTTCTTACCTTTATCTTTCTCCTTGGATTTCTCATCAGTTGGTATGGAATGAGGCTTCTCTGGAGTAGAGGTGAATCCCGGTGGAATGGTAGGTACATATGTATCGTTCATTTGCTTCCCACTTCTCAATGTGATGGCACTAACATTCCCCTTTGGATTTGGAGTGGGTTGGGAGGGTAGATTTTCAGAATTCTTACTTACAAGTTCATGGAGGGCGGTGGAAATCTGGCTCATTTGAGTCTTCAACTCCCTCAGCTCCGAACCTTGAATCTTTAGCTCATTATTTTGATTAAGAACAATTTTCTTCAAAAGGTCATCCGTGTTAGAATCTACCTTGGGTGGGGGATTCCTTTGTTGCTGACTCGTTGATGTTTGAGCTTCGAATCTCCTTTGGGATTGTTGGAAACCCTGTTGGTAAGGTGGAGACTTCTGGAAGTTTGGTTGAAAAGGGGGCCTTTCTTGTTGTCTAGATCCATACCTCATGTCCGACTGATCTTTCCACCCTTGGTTGTATGCTGGATCAAACTTCTTTTGGGGATATGGTTGTTGTTGCTGCTGAAATGGTCTCCCTGGGAATACTACTGCGTAATCCTCTGTCTCTTGTAGTTGTGGGCAACAATCAGTTGGGTGGCTTGTCTTAGTGAAAATGCCACAAGGCCTTGAAGGAGGGGGTTGGGATGTCTTTTGATCCAATGCAATCTGCCTCACCATAGTGGTCAATTATTCCAACTTGGTATCAATCAAATGAATTTCAAGAGAAGAAGGACTTACCTGATGTACTCCCCTGACATGTAGTGTACCTCGATCGCCAAATTGTTGGGAGTTTTGTGCCATCTTGTCGATAAATGCACGTGTGGCTACTGGTGTCTTATCCACCAATGCCTCTCTTGCTGCGGAATCCACCATGCTCCTCTCCATAGGTATGATTCCTTCGTAGAAGTACTGAATGAGGAGTTGCTCACTGATTTGGTGATGTGGACATCTTGCACACAACTTCTTGAATCGCTCCCAATACTCATACATTGACTCCCCTTGGGATTGCTTGATCCCCGTGATCTCCTTATGAATGGAAGTGGTCCTCGATACTGGAAAAAATCTCTGCAAGAAAAGACGTTTTAAATCGTTCCAACAAGTTACATCCTCGGGTTGTAAATAATACATCCAATCCTTTTCAGCTCCATCAAGTGAGAATGGGAATGCTCTTAATTTGATTTGATCTTCAGAAACATTTATTGGTTTTAAGGTTGAGCAAACCACATTAAATTCCTTAAGGTGTTTGTTGGGATCCTCACCAGATAAGCCATGAAACTTTGGAAGAAGGTGAATTAATCCAGATTTCAATTCAAAGTCCTATTCGAGGTTTGGGTATGCAATACAATTTGGTTGATAGTTAATATCCGGTGCAGCCAATTCTCGAATGGTTCTATTAAGTTCATTTCCATTATTTCCATCCATTTGTTCCTCTTTTATGTTTGAATTTGAATAGATTCCAATTTCAATGTTTCCAGAAGAGAGGAATTCACCAACTGGTTGAATATTGAAACTTCCCGTAGACTGAGAATGTCCGATTCGATCCCTAAGGCTACATTCAATATCAGGGTCAATATCTAAGAGATATTCGGGATTAGTTCGTGTCATAAATCAAATAAAAATTAAAAGAAAGAAAGTGGACCATAGTAAAATAAAAATGAGAAGTTTGAGTTGATGGTCCAAAAAGAAGTAGAAGAAAATAAAAGAAGAAGAAGAAAAATCAGATTGGGTAAAGAAGGAAGAAAGAAGAGAGGAAGAGAATAAAATGTAAAATAAAATAAATACCTCTAATTGGTTGAAATAATTACTTGCCTCCCTGGAAACGGTTCCAATTTGATAGAGCGCTGTCGTGGGTGCCCTCAAATGATTAATGTGATTTTGGGGTTCGTAGGTGTAGTAGAGTGGCTGACCAAGGTCGTCTCTCAAAGGAGGAAGTGAATTTAACAACTTATTAAAGGTATTATAAAACAAATAAAATAGAATATAATAAAAAAAACTACTTGAAAGTATGAGGGTTGGTTATAGTTTATGAATCTAGAAGAAGTTTGCTGGAAGAAGATTGTATTTTGTTTTGTTTTTAGTTTTGAAATGAAGTTCGATTAAAATGGCACAACAAAAAGATGTTTTTTAGACAATATTTAAAAGACGTAATCGATCTAACTCTACCTATTCAATAATTTATTAATCATTATCATTTAAATTAATATTAACTTAATTATGATCCCTTAATTTGTTAAATCCCGAACCCTACGAGAATTAACTTTACCACGAAGATGAAGTGAATTTAAACTTAGCCTAACATCAGAACATGCAATCGCATCACCCTTCTTTGATTGGTGTTCTAAAATTAGCTTATGGTCAGTGGTAAATTAAGGCTCATAAAAACTCTGGAAATGAGGATTAATTGAGTTTAGAGATTATATTTAAACTCTACAAATTGACCCCGTGTGGTTTTGAATTACCGGTTAAGGTTGCGCTCTCACAGTTCACACAATTCCCGACCTCGCGTGTTTTATGTTAACTATTCATTTGATTGATTAGTTTCATTTAAATTAAAAACTCAATTAATAGATCATAATATGTGAATTACAGTATCTCATTGATTCAAAATAAATTAATGAAGAAGGATAGAGGTCGATCGATTACTAAAAAGAACTACTCTTCCATGGGTGGCGTAATCATCGTAGAAGCGTTTTGCATGTGCAAAGGTTTATAATGGGTATAACCCAATAACTCTTCTAATCAAGAATTCCATCCCAAATAATAAGATTAAGAGAAGAAATTTAAACAAAACATAAGAAAAGAGAAGAAATAAAATAAGAACAATGAAGTTTATTACACAAACAAAATCATTACAACATGAAGGAGAAGAAGAAGGCTTCGTCGAAGGGATCCTTGCTTCAAGAGCTACCATTATTTAAATGGTTGGATAATTGGAGTGGATCCACTTATACTATGCCCTAAACTTCCCAATTCACGTCCCAACCCCACCAAATGAGAAAAACACCAATTTATAGAGTGGTGGGGAGGCTTGGTTCAAAGTGGTTTCAAGTGTGAATGGGGAATCTCGGACAAATATTTTATTCCAACTTTAACCTCCCATTTGACCACCAAAACGTGTGAATTGTCCGGCCTTCCAGAAGGATAAAATGCGTGGATATGAGTCCTATATCTCCTATCCAAATTTGGGCTCAATAAAGGCCCATATGAAGGAGTTATGTCCGAAATATAGAAGATTCTCCATTCTAGTGAGTCCAACCCAACTTTTACTTAATGAACCATTTAAACAAACAAATGAACTCTTTAGCTCTAGTGTCCTGAATAAAAGTTGTAGATAATTAAGTTATAAACACTGTTAAGAAATTTCAAATTAAAATAATAAATATAAAAATATTTATCTTCTAAATACTACAGTGAACTATAAAGGGTAAAACTGGAATTTTCATCAAATATTCAAATGAATGATTTAATCCCAAATACTTTCTAATTAAACATATTTAACACAATGTGAGGAAATTATATCATTTATTATCAATAAAATATTCAATAAAATAGTGTTTTATCAATGTTTCTGGTCTTGTTGTTGGGGGTGAGGTCTCTCATCAAATGTTGAAGGTTATTCCATAGGGGATTTCATCTGAAAGATCCGACGCTTCTTCAAATATGCTGATCAACTCAGGTGAGGTCACACAGGTGGGGGATGGAATTGGCCAGGAGCATGGTCTTTTTTCTGCTGCTTGTGCTATTGATATGTATTTCAGTGCTTCCTTGAATCCTCAACATGATAGGCAAGGGGAATTGCAGCATGATTATGAGGTTTTCTATTTCCTCAAAGCTATCTAAGATGCCTGAAAAAATTCGAATTCCTCAAGAATTGATAAATGGGGTAACATCTCTGATGATGGAAGTGATAAAGAGAAGCATATGATTTTATTGGACACCACTCAGCCTATAAGTAGCGATGAAGCTATTTACTTTAAGGATGTTGTCATAAATAGCAGGGGAAAGATGATTGGAAATGAAGGTTTATCTATGGCTCCACTAAAAAGAAGTCCACAAACAGATTATTCTACTCTTACATGGAATGTGTATACCATATCATCCTCCAAGGCATTAAAGATCAAGCCCACTCCAGAGCAGGATAAGTCCAAGGTAGTGATACTTAGGATTTTTAGTCAAGGAATGTAACATTCCGAGTTTTTAAAAGGAGATAATATGTTTGATAGCGTACATAATATTCTACATCGAACTTAAGCAAACAACTAAATATTATTATGTTACCGTATAACCTAGATGTTAAAATGGCAGGAATGAAAATTATTAATTGATTTATGAAAATATTGTTTACACATGTATATAATTAATTCTTTCGTGAACAATTATTTATAGATGAAAATAAAAACCTTTTTAAAAGGAAATGTTTTTTTGAAAAACTATTTAAATACAAATAAATGAGTTTATAAAATAATAAAATCACTATTTATGGGCTTTCTTAATGATATATATATATATATATAAATATTCAATGTAATATTTAAAATTCATCTTATATGTTTTCTAGATATGATATAAGAACAGATTCAATTTTTCGAATAAAAGAAATATTTTTCAAAAAAATATAGTTTTACTGCCTTTTGATGACGAACCTATTTGAAATATAGTTTTCGTCACCTTTATATGTTCCATCTGACAAAATAAACTTCTTCTTTGGAATTGGGACATCCAAATTTACTTTGGTTTAAATTTTGGTATTAATCTGATAAAATTCATATTTTAATGAATAGTGAAAAATATTGCATTTTAATTCAAAACTGTATTTTCATCTAATTTATTTGTATTGTTAGATTATATTTTTAATTAGTTTTAAAGTATAATTAGATTATGTTTTTATAATTTAATCAAATTTTTCTTATTGGAAGTAATTTCACATTGAAATTTGATATAAACACATGTCAATCTTTTGATGATTTTTACTTTTTAAAAAACCTGTTTTTTTATTCTGACAACGAGATTAATTTTTAAATTTAAATTTTCCACTTATGTGAATTGAATTTTCAAAAACTAACATTCATGGTTATAATTAGTATGAAAAATGTGGTTTAATAGGATCAAAATAATTTTTACTGAATAGTAACTTTAGTATTTTATTTACCCTCGTTAAAAGGTAAATAAGGTAAATAAGGGTAAAAATAATATTATAATAATATAAAACTACCATAACACTTGTAATAATCTTATTGTATGAGTTATGGGCGACCAAGAAAACCCTTGAGATGAAATTTTGGCCTTTGAAAGCCACTTGGGTGTGATTATGACATTTATAACTTTTAATTTAAAGTAAAGGCAAAATTATCATAAACATGACACTTATTAGTAAAACAATTTTAATATGAGGTTATATTAGTGATATGTTCTACTATAAATAATCATTATACATATAAAAATATTACCTACATCATGGTATTTTATTTATAAATTTTAGACATTAAATAATTAAATTTAATTATGATATAATGATGATGTAATAATTACTTTATTAATGAAAAAAATCAAATAAATGATATTATAAATATTAAAATAAATATTATTTGACATAATTTATGACATACAAAAATTTTATAGATGAATATGATATGTTATAATTGAGTTAATTTATTTTTTTTGAAGGAATAAAATTATGAATATTTTTAAAAAGTCAAGTATGAATAGTGTCAAAACTGACATAATTCATAACTTAAAATATAAAATAGTTTATTAAATGTTATTAAATTAATAAAAATATAATATTCAGCCAAATGGTTAGGATAGTTCCAAATATTTCATAAATGACACTTTTTTGGGTCGTTTGACATGTTTACATTAACCCACAAAGTGTAAATACATAATATAACGGTAAGATTAAAAAGTGTAAAATAAGGGTTAAACCAAAAAGACAGGGATTAAAAAAATATTCAAAACTTGTATAATTTTAATTGGATGATTATTATTAGACCTAAAATCATATTATCTTAGAAATAAATTATTTTTGGACCATTTGAAACCGAAATTAAATTTATATTAATTTAATATTTTAAGAGTTTCCAAGGGTGACCTCCCCTATTCTATAGAAAGGTACCCACTATTCTCTAATACTCACACTTTCAAAGCCTTTTGGTTCATCCTAACTCTTCCCAAACCTCTTACTATAATACCTCCCCACATTCTTGAGGACTTATATTAGGCAGGAGACCCTTCTTAGAGGTGTTAAGGTGTTCTTCAAAGGTGATCAATCGAAAAAGAGGTATCATTTTCTTTAAGTGTTTCTATTTTATTTCTTCTTACACATCCTTAAAATATTATCCAACCATGATAAAATAATAAATCTAGTATCCTTAATATACTGAGATTTTATTATGTTAATATCATCACTTAAATCTATCTACACTTCCATTAAATGGGAAAGGAATTAATCGTTCGTGCGTACGTGTGAACTATCACCTCCACGAACTGATATAATTCATTTTCCGTAACCGTCTATCAAGACTGGTTATAATGATAAAATAAATGTTTATATATGATATTCATGAAATATTTATCATTTTAAAAGAATAATATTTTAGTTATGTTCTTACTTTCCATGCACATAAAAATGATAACCTCATTCGTGCGTACGTGTGAACTATCACCTCCACGAAGCGATTTAAATCATTTTTATTCACCACATCACTTGTATGATATATATAAGTATATTTAAATAATAATTATTATTTTAATAATATTATGATCATTATGTAAAGATAAAATAATAATTACCTTATTTCCATAATGATCAATAAAAAATAGAAACGTTACTCATGCGTACGTACGACCTACCATCTCCATGATTATAACGTTGTTCATTTTTCCTACCATAAATGATTGGTTTTATTTAAAAAGTATAATTTATGTATTAAGGTTATTATTATTTCATGAATATTATTCTTGAGATGATGTACTTATGACCACATGGACTATTGACATCAAGCCAAGTTCATTTTTGACTCAAGTACTGAATTTCGACAAAATGTCCAATATGAACTTAAATAATTATGTAATTTTTATAACAAGATAATAAGTGATATAAAAGGAATAATAAAATTTAAAAGGGTTATCAATAAATTAAAAATTAACCTAGGTTTATTATTCAGGAATATAACGATTGTACGTAGCGAGTCAGACTCAAGGTAATGAATTTCATCTTAATCTCATTTCATTGAGGCATTTCTTAATAATATGCACCTTTATTCTTTTATAAGGCATATATACAGCCAATATGACATTTAATATCCATATTTTATCTATAATAATGTTATTTATTGTTTTTTTAAATGTATTAATTTCATTCAAAGTTTTCAAAATGGAATCTTTTGATACAAAGCGTTTTACTTTCTTTACAAATTGATAAAATGAATGTTTTTTTGTTTTAATGTATATGACAACAATGAATTCTTTGCTGCCATAACCGTTATTTGATATTTGGATACCTATATAAGACTTAATGTATTTTAAAAGGAAAATAAATCCCTTATTTGGGTATCTTGGTATTGAAAATGGGTTCTTAAATGAAAATGTTATTTTTATATGAAAATGTTTTTCATATGGGATTAGAAGAGTTTTTCAAAAGGGTTTTGTGATGAATGTGTTTTTTGAAATGGTACTTGAGCATTATATGAAATGAGTGATCCTGATATAGCTTATACAAAGGGTTGATCCCCATTATAGCTCACGGGTGAGCCTGAAACAACTTATATGAAGGGTTGAGCCCCATTGTAGCTCACGGGTAAGCCCATTATAGCTTATATGAAGGGTTGATCCCCATTATAGCTCACATATGATCCCAATATAGCTTAAACGAAGGGTGATCCCCATTATAGATCTCCAATTTGGAAGATGAACATATAGTTATTCCAATTGGAAGAGGTTTGAAATGGTGTTATGTATATGATGCTCTAAGTCACCTAAATGAGTTTTAATTTCTTTCTATTGGTTTTCATATTTTTCTTTGATAAAAAATTATGAGTGTTATTCATATAAAAATGTTTTGTTTTATTCTCTCAAAGAACATTAAAAGGGTTACCATGTTTTAACTAGACTAATGGTTTCTTTCTTTTCATGTCCCTTGCCAAGCTTTTGTTCTCATCCCAAGTTTTAAAATGTTTTTCACAGGTCTTAATATTGGTAAGGATAAAGAAGATTCCATGATGAAAGTATTAAAGACGTGTCTTGAAAAGAAATCATGTTTTTTAAAAGGGTTTCCTTTGGTGAAAAAATGGATACTCAGTATAAGTGTCCCCTTATAATGCATGAGTTTACTATGTAAGAGATTTTCCTAATTCTATAAAACTCTAAACTTAAAAGATCCTCAAATATGAATTCTAGTTCAAAAACACTAGAGTAAGTTATGTTTAAGGCTGAGTCCTTATAGTTGGTATTAGAGGATGGTTTAGAAAACATTGGAGATTAGGATGTATTCTTAATTGATAGGGATATCATATGAGTTTATAATTTTCAGGTTGAACATAAGATCAATATCTTATAAATTCCTTTTTAGGCTTATGTTATGAAATTTCAAGGTAATTAACAGTATTTTTAGAGACATTTATTTTTAAGGTAGCTATGGGTTATTACTTTTTGGGATGAAAAATTAAATTTATAGAATAACCTTTGATGTTAAAACATGTTATGGTTATTTTTGAGGATTTTATCTCTTTTTTCTAATGTTATAATAATTATACAGTTTTTGAAAAAGGACAGCACACAAACTGTGTGACAACCCGTTGCATTGGACAAGGCTGTGGGAATTGAACCCACAACTGAAGTGAAACATGGATTTATCACCTACCACTGGCATAAATGAAGTCCCTGGTTAGTATGACTTCATTTTTTTAGTTAAAAGAGTTGATGGAATAAGAATAAGTTGATTTTGGTAACTTATGTTTTATCAAATAGATATCCTTAGTATTGGAAAATGAGTTGAGGATTATGTGATAAATGTTATTTTGGAAGACGTTCACTATTTTGATAACCCTATATTCCTAAGGAAAATAGAATACTATGAGATTTTATTTGAGGAGTAATGGTTGAATTTTATTTTGGAAGAATCTATGTTTTTTGTGGACTTTTGGTGATTTGGGTTATTTACAGAAATGATTAACCTATCTTGGAGAATATGTGATTAAGTTAATTACTTTTTGGTGTAAGATATTAAGAGTGGTTGGTGTTATTTGGAGATAAATGTTAAAATTTATCTTGGAAGATTAGGTAATAAAATTCTTCTGAATGTTGGGTTTCAATATTAGTTTGGGTTGTTTTGATGAATTTTAAGGAATTTTATTTTTTGAATGGTATTTGTTGAACTTTGGATATTACAATTGAGTTTTGGAGATTTAATTAGTTTTTCATCATATAAAGGATTATTATTTTTTGACAATTATCTTATTTTAGCATAAATTTTGGGTTTTGGTTAATTTTTCAAGATATGATGAATAGATAGTTAATGTTTTGTGGATTATGTGATTTTTAATAAGTTGATTATAGTGTTTTAGGTGTAAAAAAAATTCATCATAAATGATCATCGTTTGGAGAAAAAGATGAGTTTGTGGTGGAATTTTATTAAAGGATGAAACTCTACTTTTCAAGTAAGTATATTTACTTATGTTATTATTCTAAGTAGTAAAATAATTCCCCAACTTTATGAAAAGGATCTTAAAACAAAAATGTTTTTCATTTACTTTTCTTTTCACAAAATCAAAGACCGTTTAACCCATCACAAGTTTGTGGTTTTCTGATTGTTAACCTTCTCCTGATCTTGTTTTCTATCAATCTCCATCAGAACATGATGATTATTTTTTCTTCCATATATATGTTTTACTACATGGAATCCTAGTATGTGTTATCTCAGGTGACCTTCATACGATCCTTTCTTTCTTTTAAAGTGGAAGTTTTATTAATTTTTTTTCCAATATGGGAATGAAATAAAGGTATTTTTAAGAGTCATACCTTAGTTACCGACCCCAAATTCAAATTTTGAGGATGAAATTTCAAAGGGGGGGGGAGAGAATATAACATTCCAAGTTTTTAAAAGGAGATAATCTGTTCGATAATGTACATAATACACCACATCAAACTTAAGAAAACAACTAAATATTATTATGCTACCTTATAACCTAACTGTTAAAATGGAAGGAATGAAAAATTTTAATTGATTTATAAAAATATTATTTACACATGTATATAATTAATTCTTTTGTGAAAAATTATTTATAAATGAAAATAAAACCCTTTTTAAAAGGAAATGTTTTTCTAAAAAACTATTTAAATGCAAATAAGTGAGTTTATAAAATAAGAAAATCACTCTTTATGGATTTTATTAATGAAATATATATAAAATATATTAAATGTAAGGTTTAAAATTAATCTTATATGTTTTCTAGACATGATATAATAACAAATTCAATTTTTCAGATAAAAGAAGTATTTTTCAAAAAAATACAATTTTACTGCCTTTTGATGGTGAACACCTTTTAAATCTAGTTTTTGTCACTTTTATATATTATATTTTACAAAATAGAATTTTTTGTTTTAAGAGGGACATCAAAATTTACTATGGTTGAATTTTTGGTGTTTTTTTGATAAAATTCATATTCGAATGAATAGTGAAAAATACTGCATTTTAATTCAAAAATTCCTTTTTGTCTAATTTATTTGTATTGTTAGATTATATTTTTAATTGGTTTTAAAGTATAATTATATCATGTTTTTATAATTTAATTAAATTTTGGTCATTATAAGTAATTTCACATTGAAATTTGATATAAACACATGTCAATCTTTTGAAGGTTTTTACTTTTTAAAAAACCCGTTTTTTATTCCGAAAACATGATTAATTTTTAAGTTTCATTTTTCCACTTCCATGAATTAAATTTTCAAAAAATAACATACATGGTTGTAATTATTATGAAAAATTTGTTTTAATAGGATCAAAATATTTTTTGGTGAATAATAACTTTAGTATTTTATTTACCCTAGTTAAAAGGTAAATTATGTAAATAAGGGTAAAAATAATATTATAATAATATAAAACTACCCTAACACTTGTCCCAATATTATTTGATTAGTTATGTATGACCAATAAAACCCTTGGGATGAAAATTTTGCCTTTGAAATCCACTTGGGTGTGATTATGACATTTATAACTTTTAATTTAAAGTAAAAGAAAAATTATCATAAACATGACACTTATTACTAAAACAATTTTAATACAGGGTTATATAAGTGATATATTCGACTATAAATATTAATTATAAATATAAAAATATTACCTAAATCATGGTATTTTATTTATAATTTTTATACATTTAATATTTAAATTTAATTATGACACAATGATGATGCAATTATTGCTTTATTAATGAAAGAATCAAATAAATGATATTATAAATATTAAAATAAATATTATTTGATTTAATTTATGCCATAACTGAATGTTATAGATGACTATGACATTTTAGTATTGATTTAATATATTTTTATTCGAAGGAATCAAGTTTTTATGATTTTTTTAAAAAGCCAAGTATGAATAGTATCAAACTAACATAATTCATAACTTAAAATATAAAATAGTTTATTAAATGTTATTCAATTCTTAAAAATATTAGATTTATAAAAATGGTTAGGATAAGTCCAAATATGTCATAAATGGAACTTTTTTGGGTCGTTTGACATGTTATGGTAATTAAATTAACCCATAAAGTATAAATAACATAATATCACAGTAAGATTAAAAAGGATAAAATAAGGGTTAAACCAAAAAGATAAGGATTAAAAAATATTCAAAACTTTTATAATTTTAATTTTATGATAGGTATTCGACCCAAAATCATTTTATCTTATAACTAAATTATTTTTGAACCATTTGGAACAAAAATTGAATTTACATTAATATAATATTTTAAACGTTTTCAAGGGTGACCTCCCCTCTCCTATAAAAAGGTACCCACTCTTCTCTAATACTCACAATTTCAAATCCTTTTTGTTCATCCAATATCTTCCAAAAACTCTTCCTAGAATCCATTACCATGTTATTTAGGCCTTAGTTTAGGTAGTACACCCTTCTTATAGGTGTTAATGTGTTCTTCAAAGGTGATCAACCGAAGAAGAGGTATCATTTTCTTTAAGTATTTCTATTTTATTTTTTCTTTCACATCCTTAAAATATCCTCAAACCATGATGAAATAATAAATCCATTATACTAAATATAATGAGATGTTATTATGTTAATATAATCACTTAAATCCATCTCTACTTCCATTAAATGGGAAAGGAATTAATTGTTATACGTACGTGTGAACTATCACCTCCACGAACTGATATAATTCGTTTTCCATAACCGTATTTCAAGACTAGTTATAATGATGGAATACATTTTTATATATGATATTTATGAAATATTTATCATTTTAAAAGAATAATATTTCAGTTATGTTCTTACTTTCCATGCACATAAAAATGATAACATCGTTCATGCGTACGTGTGAACTATCACCTCCACGAAGCGATGTGAATAATTTTTATTCAACACATCACATGTATGATATATATTATTATATTTAAATAATTATTATTATGTTAATAATATTATTATAATTATGTAAATATAAAATAATTACTACCTTATTTCCATAATGATCAATGAAAAATGAAAATGTTACTCATGCGTACGTACGACCTACCATCTCTATAATTATAACGTAGTTCATTTTTACTACCATAAATGATTGGTTTAATTTAAAAAGTATAATTTATGTATTAAATTGATTATTCTTTCATGAATATTATTTTGGATATTATGTAATTATTACCACATGGACTATTGACATCAAGACAAGTTCATTTTCGACTCAAGTACCGAATTTCAATAAAACGTTCGATATGAACTTAAATAATTATGTAATTTTTATAAAAAGGTAATAAGTGATATAAAAGGAATAATAAACTTAAAAAAGGATATCAAGAAATTATAAATTAACCTAAGTTTATTATTCAAGAATATAACAATTTTATGTGATGAGTCAAACTCAAGGTAAGGGATTTCATCTCAATCTCCTTTCATTGAGGCATTTCTTGATAATATGCACCTTTATTCTTTTATAAGGTTTATATAGAGCCACTATGACATTTCATATCCATATTTTATCTATAATAATGTTTTTATTGTTTTTTTAATTGTATTAATTCATGGATATTAATATTTAAATGTTCAAAGTGGCATGAGACACCTTGAGTTTAAAGATTTAATAATCAAATATTTTTCTTCATGATATTGATTTAAATATTTATTTATATGGATATAAAAGAATTATATAGAACATTTTATGTATATATTTAATTTCATTCAAAGTTTTCAAAATGGAATCTTTTGATACAAATCATTTTACTTTCTTTACAAAATGACAAAAGGAATGTTTTTTATTTTAATGTATATGGCAACAATGACTTATCCACCACCGTAACTGTTATATGATATTTGGATTTCTCTATAAGCCTTAATATATTTTAAAATTAAAATAAATATCTTATTTAGGTATCTTTCTATTGAAAATGAGTTCTTAAATGAAAACGATATTTTTATATGAAAATGTTTTTCTTATGGGATTAGAAGAGTTTTTCAAAAGAGTTTTGTGATGAACATATTTTTTGAAATGGTACTTGAGAATTATATAAAATGGGTAAGCCTGATATATCTTATATGAAGGGTTGAGCCCCATTATAGTTCATGGGTGTGCCCGATATAGCCTATACAAAGGGTTGATCCCCATTGTAGCTCACGAGTGAAACCGTTATAGCTTATATGAAGGGTTGAGTCCCATTATAGCTCACAGGTGAGCCCATTATAGCTTATACGAAGGGTGATCCACATTATAGATCTCCAATTTGGAAGACAACAATATGGTTATTCCAATTGGAAGAGGTTTGAAATGATTTTATGTATATGATTCTCTAAGTCACCTAAATGAGTTTTAATTTATTTCTATTGGTTTTAATGTTTTTATTTGATCAAAAAGTATGAGTGTTATTCATGTAAAAATGTTTTGTTTCATTCACTCAAAGAATGTTAAAAGGGTTACCAGGTTCTAAATAGACTATTGGTTTCTTTCATTTCATGCCCCTTATTGAGATTTTGTGCTCATCCAAAGTTTCAAAATGTTTTTCACAAGTCTTAATATTGGTAAGGACAAAGAAGATGCCATGATGAAAGTATTAAAGACGTGTCTTGAAAAGAAATAATGTTTTTTTAAAAGGGTTTCCTTTAGTGAAAAAATGGATACTGAGTATAAGTGTCCACTTGTAATGTATGAGTTTACTATGTAAGATTTTTTCATAATTATCTAAAACTCTAAACTTAAAAGATCATCAAATGTGAATTCTAGTTCAAAAATACTAGAATAAGTTATGTTTAAGGTCAGGTCCTTAAAAGGTAACTCACAGTTGGAGTGAGAAACTATTGATGATTCTGACTATAGATATGAAAATGATATTTCATTTTATGACTCTTAAAATGGTCTTCTAGATGATGAAAATTCTATTTGTTTGACCCCATCCATTATCTTGTTATATTTTTATTTTATCTTTTAATAAATGGTTAGTATATTTGCTTCTCGCTAGCCTTTTTTTCGAAAAAAGTTAGGCATGTTGGTGTTGGTTCCCTAGAACCAACTACTATATACTTTATGATAACTTGTATTAATATTATTTAATATTAATAAACAACTTATCACATCATTATTTTTCTTTTGTGTAATATAATATGTGATAATATCCTAAGAGTAGATATCACACTAAAAGGTCATAGTAGTTCCCCACTATGATGAGAACCCAAAAGTGATAAAACACTATTATTAAATATATTTTCTATAACTATATGATATAATTTGAGGGACACAAATGATATCGGATATCAGGGGTAGATAATCATATGACTTTGAGGCACCTTTTCATAATGTACACCCTTGGTAATATCCAATGTAGGATATTATGAGAACAAGACCCACTAGTAGGAAATCTAAATTTATATATTTCATTGAATGTTCCTATCTATGGGTGTGTGTATTGATTCTTAGACTTTAATATTATTATTAATGAGTATTATGAGTCACCTACTTTGATGTATTGACAAAAACCATGATGACATATGTTTGCGGTGAGGTATGATACATCAGGTGCATCACAAGTAATATTGCATTAATGAATAATGTGATAAAGGATTTTCCCTTCTATTAATTAATGGAAGTTGATATCTTAAAACCTTTTATAGAAATTATATAGCCTAAATAAATCCATGACTATGGTTTTCTATGGGAAAGTTCAATTTTTTGAAATTCAAGAAAGAGATATCGAGCACATAGGTTGATGGCACTAGCATACGACCTGCTTGATTAGAGATATCATGATAAAGATATTATATTACAAAATGAGTATCTTTTTGAGGTATTATGTGGTTGTGGAATTAAATTATTTCTCTATGGGTGCCTTAAAATGTTTCTAGATACTAAACTTGGACTTTAGGCTACTTCACCTAATGCCACTGATAAAAAGGTGTAGAGGGTCACACACTAAGTGTATCCAAAATCTTAGTTAAATAATATATTATTATTTATTATTTAACAAGTTGAATAAATATTATTTCTAAATGTGGTTTAATAATTATTCATGCATACTTGATTTCAGATATTCCATTATTAATTATTCAATAGAATATAATGTGAGTGAAATATTTAATAAATATTTATTTTCTATTTAGTGAAAATAATATTTATTTATTTATTAGTGAATAATGCAGTGATATTTATTAATTAAATAAATAGTCATTATTCAAGGCCCAATAGATACTATGAAGGAATTGTAGAATGAATTTTTTAGGTCTAGTGAGAAATAATATATATTAAATATTATTTAATTAAATAATATTCAATTTAATTTGAAAGTTAAGCACATGTCAAGAAAATAATAATAATAATATTATTTTTACATGGGGTTCTATAAGGGATTAAATAAATATTAAATATAACTTGTGAAAATATTTATTTCTAAACTCTATGGGAATTTAAACCCAATTATATTATTTTTACAAGAGATCCAATTCATTTTGTGTTGCACACAATGAAATCTGGAGAGAATCCACTCAATCCCTAGAGAGCCCCCTCTCTAATAATTCTCCCAAGAACGGGGAGTGATCTTCCTCCACCTACCACTTTTGAGTCTAGAGAAATTAAGGATAACACTTTGGAAGTGATTCTCAAGGCGATCAAAGGTGAATGATGAAAGTGATATGATCTATCATGCTAGCATCCAGAGATTCCTACGACGATGTTCAGAGATTTGTGGAACACATGTGGATCACCATTAAAGAGAATATACTCTTGATTCCTACAACACAACGATCATAAAATGTAGATCTATTTTCAGATCCATCAATAAATAATAATTCATGCAAGGTAATACTTTAATTGTTTAAATTAAGAAAAAATAATATTTGATGATCCTACACTTGGTTCTAACATTCTATCCCTTATCTATTTTATTTGATTCAATTTTGTTGATCACAACATCCATTATCATGTAAATCTCAGATTGATCATCAACTGTGATAGAAAGAAAAGTTGTTCATGACTCATCACATGCTTCTAATGCACTTAGAACCTTCAAGTGGTATTAGAGCGGTCACATAATTATTTATAATTATTTAAAATATCATTGATTGATTTATGCATTTTTCATTTAGTTTTCAATTCAAGTTTAATCATTCTTTAATCCAAATTGCAAGATCTACTTCTTCCTCTTTAATTTCTCATAGATTTAATCAAATTGATTACTTTTATAAATGAAATAAAATTGAAGATCTCATCTAGAGGTGCTGAGAATTATGGATGAATAAAATGAGAGTACACATCATGTAACCGGAGTTACACGTTGTGTATTAGTGTTCAATGCACCAAGAATTAATTAAGAATTAATTCAAACCATGTGCATTAAATACACATGGTGCATTTAATTTCTTACACTGTGTATTGACCAGGTTATCCTAGCACATGGTTAGTCAGAGTACATGCCATGTAGTCTACATACATGGCGTGTAGTCCTTTAATTCACAGACAGGCCATGTATTTTCATACACATCCTACCTGACTAGTGATCATGTAACTTTGAGAATACATGCCATGTATCCCATGAACACATCGTGTACTCCAATTTTTCTGAGGCACGATTTATACTTCTAGTCCCTAGGTGTGTGCCTTAGATAGATGGCGAGAGACATACATTCCATATAGATCGCTTGTACATGCCATGTACTTATACCAAATTACACATAATTAAAATTAATTTATTATATTGTGTGAACCTTATCTAAATGTTATTGTGTGTGGTCATTAAGTTTATAGGACACTCAATGTGATTGGTTTTAACACACACACACACACACACACATATATATAGAAATGTTTAATTAATTTATGTGCAATGGTCAGATCTGCATATCATGTATAAGTCATATTATAGTTATTACTCTACATGCATTGAAGCACAACACATTAAAAAAAATCATATAATTCATGTAATCATTAAGTTGATAGTACACATCATGAAAGTATGTGATAAGTCATGTATTCCATATATCACAAGAGTAAATAGTATATGAGTATAATACATACTGGGTAGATTCAGATGGGTATTCACCATGTTTCCTCTAAGGTAAATTTATATAAACAATTAATTTTAAATAAATTTATTTAATTTGTTTAAAATTATGATGGATGATAATATCAAGAAAATTCAGATGAGAATTAAGTAAAAATTATTGATTAATTAAATAAGATAATTAATTGATTCAAGCACAATTTATCTTAAATAAGAATGATTAAGAAGTGAATTATAGTTTTATTAAATACTTAATTTTTTGTATTCATGTGGATGATCATGATCATAAACTAGACCTTTGTATGTGATTGGTTTCATTTAATTTATTATTAAATTAAATTGGTGGCTTTCAATTCATCTCTCATCTCATTATGTACAGACTTTCATACCCATGGTTTCTTTTATGTAAACCCTTTTCCTCTCACCTGTTTCTGAGTAAAAGCATATGTAATGGATGGAGCTCCCAAGCTAGTGGAGGTGGTTCAAGTTTGGAGCCGAGGAAAAACTAATCCAAGAGGGATACATAGGTGTATAGGTGGAAAGTTGTAACATGAACCTTAATTGGTTCAAGGTGTTTTCCCCTAGGTCAATGGTTAGTTTATCAATCACTAGATAAACTAACCATTAGTAAAATATCATAATCATAATGATTTTTTATTTTATTTCTATCAAGTTTCATGGTTATTTCATTATAGATTTTTTTTCATGATTAAATGAATTAATGAATTTATAAGCATGCAAGATAGAACTAAAATAAATTGTCTTATGCATAAATATTATCTAAGTAATAGTTAATCACTTAAGTAAATACAATTAATATTAAAAAGCATGTGATAAAGATAATAATTGGAAATTTATGCATAAAATATAAAATCCCTCAATTATATATTAAGTTGATATAACCTTTCACTACTTTAGTTAAAATCGAACCATATTTCAAAGTTCTTGACCATCCAAAGTTAGGGTGCTTTCAATTATCTGGGAATTCTAACATGATGTTTTGGGTTGAATTAACTTAGTTCACATCAAGGGTTGACTGCCAAATTAGGACTTGGTGTAACTAAGAGGCAAGGGTTGAGGAAATCCATTTTAAGTTTTTTAGGATTGGGGAGTCCACTCAATAGATTAAGGAACTATGATTTAATGTAGTTGGAATTTGGAATGCCTACCTAAAACCATTCAAGTTACTTGACTAACCAAATTTGGGGTAATGAGAAGGGTAATATGGATAATTTCCACTATAATGTCCAAGAAACAAGATATTCTAAAGCCAATGGTAAGGTATATTGGGTTTCGATAAAATAGTGGGAGATTAATAAATATAATATTCATTTATTTGTCTAAATTTTATCAAAAAAGCACTAAAATTGTGCTCATCTTATTTATAGAAACAATAACAAAATAAATTCAAAAATATCACTGAGATCCATACTTGAGTAGTACAACCATCTCATCGTCATAAATTTTTAAGAGTGGAAAAGGTGCTTACTCGTTATCCTTCATCATAAAAGGAAATTGTATGTGTTGGAAGAACCTATTCCTAACACACTTGGTAATAAGTATAGTGATGAAGAGATAAAAATATATGAGAAAAATTTGAACGATTATAGTGATGTTCAATGTTTCATTCTATCATCCATGACCAATGATATTTTGAAGCAACATGAGGACATAGATGCATATAACATGATGTCTCGCCTTCAAGATATCTATTAAGAGAAGGAAAGACGATAGAGATACGAGATATCCAATTAATTGTTTATAACTAATATTGGAGAGTCTATGCCAGCTAGGACTCATGTATTCAAGCTTATTGGCTACATTTAATTCTTAGATATCTTAGGGATTAAATTTACGGATGAGTTGTGCACATATCTCATACTTTAATCACCACCCAAGACCTTTTATAGTTTTATTGTTAATTATAATATGAGAAACAATGAGAAAATTCTCTTGGAACTTATTACATTGATTCAAAAAGTGGATAAGGACATGGGGCGTGACAAACCCGCGGTCCTTATGGTGAATAAGAAAAGGAAGGACAAGGATAAGGGTCAAAAGACTCATAAAAATTATAAAGATCCCAAGAACTGTCCTTTTAAGAAGAAGAAGATCCAGAGCCAGGGCAAGAAAAATGAGGTAGTATGTTTTTCATGTGAAAAACAAGTCCACTGAAAGAAGAAATGAACCTAGAAGCAAGGGGAAGCTAAATGTGTGTTCATTATTGAGTGAAATCTTTCAATATTTACACATTTGGTATTAGATATATCTTTTGGTTCTCACATCTATATCTAAATGTAGGAACCAAGTAGATTCCAAAAGATTGCTAGAGGAGAGGTGGATCTGCAAGATACCAATAGTGTGAGGATGGATACTCTATCCATTGGTTACTACCAAATTTCATTTCCAATGAGAATTATTTTGTTTTTAAAGGATTTTTTTATCATGTACCAATGGTTACCAAGAACATAATTTCTGTATCATGATTGGATACATATGGTTTTATTTTCAAGTTTGGAAATAAAATTTATTTCTTTTATAAAGACAACATATGTTATGGTATGAAACATTTAAATAATGGCATTTATGTATTAAATTATGAAAACCAAGTATTGAAAATTGATAACGAATTATATTCACATGACTCATATAACACCTAGCTATGAAATCATCATCTTGGTCATGTAAATGAGAAGCATTTGATAAAGCTCTATCAAGATGGTTATTTAGAATCATAAATCTAAAAACAATTGAAAGTTTTCATACTTGTTTACAAGGAAAAATGACCAAACTACTATTCTATGGATAGGGTGAAAGAGCCATACATCTTATAGGATTGGTACACACTAATGTGTGGGGACTATTTCTAGTAGAAGATATATGTGGGTATTCTTACTTCATAACTTTTACTGATGACTTGAGTAGATATGGTTATTTCTAATTGATGAGGTATATGTCCGATTCCTTTTATAAATTCAAGGAATTCAATAATTAATTAGAGAATAAAATTTGAAAGAATATAAATAGGTTTTGATCAGATTGAGGTGGTGAATATCTTACCCAAGAGTTTATCAACTTTCCACGGGAGTTTGGGATTTTATCTCAACTAACTCCACCTTACACACTATAGTGGAATTGTGTTAGTAAAAGGAGGAACCATAACTTGTTAAACATGGTAAGGTTGATAATTAGTCATGATAATCTTACATTATACTTTTGGGGATATTTATTACAAACTACGAAATACACATTAAACTGAGTACCAACTAAAGAGGAAAATGGAATTCCCTTTGAGTTATGGAGTGGAAATAAACCTGTTTTGTCACATACACATGTATGGGGTTGCAGGGATTTTGTTAAGGAATTATTATGAAACAAACTAGAACCCCTTGGTAAAAAGTATATCTTTATATGGTATCCCAAGGAAACAAATGGATACAAATTATACAACTCCTCAGACAAGAAAGTGATTGTCGCAATAAAATATGTCTTTCTTGAGAGGGAGAATATCTTCAAAATGGATAGTGAGAGAAAGATTGACTTCGATGAAGTTGATGATCAAGATACATAAGATTTGGTATAGGAACCAGATCCATAGGTCCCCATAGAAGAATTAGTTCCTAAAACACAAGTATTGTGTAGAATCACAAGAGAGGTAAGAGAACCAAAGTGATATGGTTTTCTGGTCACTAAGGATGGTGACTCATTATTGGTTGAGAATAATGAACCTCTATCCTAAAAAGAGGTAGTAGAGAGCTCAAAATATTCAAGATGGAAAGAATCCATTAATTCTAAAATGGATTCTATATATCGGAACCAAGTTTGGGTTCGGGTCGATGTGCTGGTCCATGTAAAACCCATAGGGTGAAAATGGGTATTCAATAAAAAACTGGACATGGAAGGTAAAGTAAATACATATAAAGAAAGGCCAATGTATAATGGGTTTAAACAATGTCAAGGAATTGACTATAATGAAACCTTTTCACTATTTTCCTTGTTTATGTCCCTTATAATTCTACTTGCTATAATAGCTTACCATGACTATGAGATTTGGATGATGGATGTCAAAACTGCATTCTTTAATGGGAAACTTTAGGAAGATGTATATATGACACAACTAGAAGGGTTTGTGACTCCAGGTGATTCCAAAAATATTTTCAAGTTAAATATATCCATTTATGGATTGAAGCAAGTATCCCTGTCATGGAAAATTCAATTCGATGAAGCTATAAAAGAATTTGGTTTCATTAATAATGAATGAAATCCATGTGTTTACAAGATGTTTAGTGAAAATTAAGTCGTTATCCTAGTAGTATATATTTATGACATATTACTTATTAGAAATGACATACCATCCATACTGTTTGTTAAGGAATATTTAAATAAATGTTTCTCCATGAAGAACATAGGTGAAGTAGCCTATATTCTAGGGATGAAGATCATTTGTGATAGATCCAAGAGGATTCTTGGACTAAGTCAAAGTGTATACATTGACCAGATACTAAAGTGATTTAGTATAGAACAATCATAGATGATATTGATTCCAATGTCACATGGTTTACATCTTTCTAAGAAAATTTTTCCTCAAACACAACATGGTAAAAAGAGAATGATTAATATCCTATACACTTCATTGATATGATCAATCATGTATTCCATGTAATGTACTATACTTTATATTTTCTATGTATTGATCATGGTAGGTATATATCAAGAAGATTTGGGAGAATAACATTGGTCTGCTATTAAGGCTATCCTTAAGTATCTGAGAAGAACTAAGGATATGTTTCTGGTGTATGGAGGAGATGAGGAGCTGCTCATCAGGGGTTATACTGATGCTAGTTTTTAAATAGATCAGGATGAACTATATACATAGTCATGATATTTTTTCTATCTCAATAGAGGAGCTATGAGTTTGAAGATTTCAAAGCATCCAATTATCTATAATTCTACAGTGGAGTTTGAGTATATAGTGGATTCTAATACAGCTAAGGAATCCATTTGGATATGAAACATTGTCTGAGAACTTGATGTGGCACCTATTAGTAAATACCCCATCACATTTTATTATTATAATGCTACAGTGGTGGATCTTGAAAAAGATCTAAGGTCACACCAATAGATAAAGCATATACTCCAGAAGTATCACATCTTGAGGTATTTTTATCAAAGGGGTGAAGTTGTAGTAAGAAGAGTACCCACATAAGAGAATGTGGTAGACCCCTTGACTAAATTCCTATCTTAGAAAAAGCATGAGTGTCATGTGAGAGCTAACAGATTAAAGGTTATCAGGGTTGGATACTCATATGAATTTAAGGAACCTTATTATGGTATATTTCTTTGGTAATATCTAGTGTAGGATATTATGAAAATGAGACTAGCTAGTAGAAAATCTACATTTATATGTTTCATTAGATGTTCCTATCTATGGGCATGTGCATTTATCCTTAGAATTTAATATTATTATTAATGAGTATTATGAGTTGTGTACTTTGATGTATTGACTAAAACCATGATGACATATCTTCATGGTGAGGTAGGATATGTTGGGTGTGTCATGAGTAATATCACATTAATGAATAATGAAAGAGAGTATTTGTCCCTTCGGTTCTTTAAAAAAAGTTGATATCTCAGGCCCTTTGATAGGAATGATATAGCCAAAATAAATCTATAGACATGGTTTTCTATGGGTAAGTTTTATTTCCAAAAATTCAAAGAAAGATACATCGAGCACATAGGTTGATGGCACCGGTATACAACATTCTTGATTAGAGATATCATGATAATGGGATTATATTACACAATGAGTGTCCATATGAGGTATTATGTCATTGAGGCATTAACTTCTCTGTCTATGAGTTCCTTGGAAAGTTTCTAGATGCTAACCTTATAATTTAGGCTGCTTCACCTAATTCTACTGAGAAAGAGGCCTAGAGGGTCACAAACTAAGTGTATCTAGAATCTCAGTTAATTAATATATTATTACTTATTATTTAACAAGTTAAATAAATATTATTCCTACACGCAGTTTAATAATTATTCATGTATGCATGATTACATATATTTCATCACTTGTTATTCAAGATAATATAATATTAGTGGAATATTTAATAAATATTTATTTTATATTTAGTGAATATAATATTTATTTATTTATTGGTGAATAATGTAGTGATATTTATTTATTAAATAAATAGTCATTATTCAAGGACTGATAAATATTGTGTAGGAATATCAAACTAATTTTTTTAGGTTTGGTGGGAAATAATATATATTAAATATTATTTGATTAAATAATATTCAATTTAATTTGAAAGTTAAGTGCATGTCGATGAAATAATAATAATAATAATAATATTTTGACATAGGGAACCACAAGGGATTAAACAAATATTAAAGTGAACTTGTGCAAATATTTATTTCTAAACCCTAGTGGTATTTAAATAGAATTATATTATTTTTCCAAGAGAGCCAATTCATTTTGTTTTGTACACAATGAAAGCCAGAGAGAATCCTATCAAGCCCAAGAAAGCTCCCTCTCCAAAACAATCCAAAGAATGGAGAGTGATCTTCCTCCACCTCCCACTCTAAAGACTAGAGAGATAAAGGAGAATTCTTTGGAAGTGATTCTCAAGGCGATCAAATGTGAAAAATGAAATCAATAGGATTTCATCATGATAGAACCCATAGATTCTTACAACAACATTTAATGATTTTTGGAACACATGTGGATCACCAATAGATGGAATTTTATTTGATTCCTACAAAAAAATTATTATAAAACATAGATCTATTGTTAGATCCATGAATGAAGAAAGAATTCACACAAGGTGATTCTTTAATTGATTAAGTTAATTATAAATAATTTGCGATGATCCTGCATTTGGTTCCTACATTCTATCCCCTATCTATTTTCTTTGATTTAATTCTATTGATCATGACATTCATCGTCATGTATATCTATGATTATCATCAATAATGACAAAAATCAAAGTTGAGAATAACCCATTACATGCTTCCGCTATGCCTGGAAACTTCAAGGCATAGTCCCACCACAAATTACACTATGTCTAGAACCTACAAGTTATATCAAAGTAGTCATGTTCAAATTTATAATTATTTATTAATCATTGATCAATTTATGCATTTATTGTTAGTTTTTAATTTACAGTTTATTCATTCTTTGATCCAAACATTGATATATCTTCTTCAATCACCTTCATATAACCTATAACATGTAAATAACACATGAAAAATATCTAAATAATCCATCCGAAGGTGTTAGAGACTCTAAAAAAATAACATGGGACTACATGATGTGTAACTAAACTATATTCCATGTACCTATATTCACCACACTAGGACATAATAGTGGTAAACATGGATAATTTTGTATAGGATTAGATTATATATTTACATGTCACGTGTCATGAACCGGCTCGAATACCCTGGTACACTAATACCCAATCCAGTCCTAATATGGCCCAAAGGGCGTTCTCGATCCCCATGGGTTGGAAACTAACACCTGACATCAAACAATAATAAAAAGGGAATGGGTTTTCCACAAAATAATGAAAGATAAATGATACAAGTCAGTATTCCAACACTACATAAGGATAAATTACTAGAATAAAAAAGGTAAAACAATAACCAAATAGTACATCATCAAATACACAACATATTCAAAGGTAACAAATAAAAAAACCCATGTAATAGGTGGATCACATCTCCACTGGTCACCTCCACCACCCCAAGTCCCACAAATAAAGTACACCCACCACCTCCAAGTGGATCTTTCCTTTTCTTTGAACCTATCATAAGATAATATACAAATTCTCAAATGAAAAGGTAGGGTGTGAGCAAAATATCCTAGTAGGATACCATAAAATATTCCATAAGTAATTCCATAACAATAAACAATTTACGCTTTCAATTTAAATAAAATAAGGTATGGAAATTCATTCACATATATTAAATACAAAACATTCTTTCAAATCAAAATATGTCAGGTATATCAAAACATTCTTAAATAAAAATTTTATATAATTTTTTTATATAAAACAGTTGGCATGAATAAATTATCTCTATAATCAATGACATGTATAATCAAGTCAAACAAAAAAAAGCACCATGATTATATGCCCCAAGTTACATTAGTTTCTGGAAATAGAATCCTTACAATTCCCAATCATCATCATGACATAATATATGTGTGTAAACTCAAGTAAAAACCATAATAAGGGAACCATTATAGGAAATCAATCCACACCCCATTAGGGGATCCATCACAGGAAATCATACCAAACTTGGTTTAGTTAGTGTTGTCATCATCAATCCATTTCTAGGGAGTTAGAGTCCTAGCATGCTTGTCCTAATCACCCACTAACTACCTAGGGTCACATGTGCATCAAACAACCAATTGATTAATCATGGGAAAATCAATCATTTCAAATCATTTCATTATTCAGTTAAATTTCCCAATTTCATTTTTAACATTCCTTTTTATTTAAAAAACAAATCATAGGTTTTCATTAAATTCACACCTTTTCAAATAATCTTTCATTTTAATCCAATTTTCTCAAGAATCAGCATCAAATCATTTCATAAAATACAGTTTTAATTCAAGCCATAATTTTCCTCAAAATCCATCATTCAATGTTAATTCCATTGAAATTAAGGTTTTTTCACAATTCTATTCCCTTTTTGAATAAAAAATCAAATCATATCAAATTCATCTTTTTAAATCATTTAAAAACTCATTTCAAATCAATCAAGAAACATAAGGTTTCAATTGTATGATAAAGCCTTATGGAACCACCTACCTTTAATCACGTGATAAATTCAACACCCGTAATGGGAACGCCAATGAGAACAGAGGTAAAGGAGGTCAAGAAATAAAATCTAGAATCAAGATACATCAAAAAAAATATTAGATCCATTAATAACACGATGATATATCACTCTCTAAGGAGGAGATAAGAGGAGATCAGGAGAAACCACATGAGAGGAGAAAAACTCATGAGAAGAAGATCAAATGAAATCACCTATGCTTCAATCCACCAAGATAAGGGGTTGGAGGAGTCAAAATCACCTCTTGAGAGCCTCCAAAGACCAAAGAATCATATTATGATTGAATGGGGTGTTTAGGAATATTAAATAGTGGTTTTAAGATTTTAAAAATAATTTTCAAGGAATTAAAATTCAGCGCGCATGGTTTATATACGAGCCACATGGTTTGTAGTAACCATGAACCCCTACTAGAATGCTAGATGGGGTGTATGGTTTGACCACATGGTTACCATAACTATGTTCCCCACTCCAGATCACCATCACCTAGAACATGATTTACTAGGCTAAACTGCACGATTTTCCCTAATCGTGTGCCAACCATACATAGCTCAAAAAACCTCCAAAAATTTTCAACATTCACCCAAAACAACCCAAAAAAATCCACAAACAAAGTAAGATCAAAACAAGGTTTAATAAGTAATTTAAATAAGGTAACGAGAAGTTAAAACCTCCCCACCATAAACACTTTCTATTCCCAAAAATGCTATAAAGAAGATTCCATATCAAAGAGATGAGACCACTGCTCTCTCATTAGTGCCTCACACTCCCAAGACTCATGTGAATCATAACTATGATGCCATAACACATGAACCATATGTATCATATTCCCATGAAGATCCTTTATCTTAAAATCAGAAATCCCGAATAGATGCTCAATCACAGATAAATCGGGTGCACCATCAAGATATTCCCAACTCGGGACATGAGAAGGGTCAAAAAGATACTTCCTGAGCTATGATACATAAAACAAATTATAGATCAAATTCAACTATGGTGTAAGTTCCAAATGGTAAGCCGCATTCCCCACCTGATTAATAATCTCAAATGGACCCACAAACCTCAGTGCAAGCTTTCCCTGTTTTCCAAGCCATCAGTGACCCAACCGAGGAAAAACTCTCAAAAAAACCTAATGACCAACCAAAAACTCAAAAACTCATTGATAAGGATAAAATTAGGATTTATATTGGGTCTATTCTATCACCATTATATGATGAATCAATTGAATCTTTAATATTTTCTCTTGGACCAAACTCAGTCCAATAAAGGAAGCTTCACCAATCCCTATCCAAAAAATAGGAGATCTATAAGTCCGACCATACAAGGCCTCAAAAGGATCCATTTTGATACTGGACTGGTAACTATTATTGTAATAAAACTCAACCATTCCCAAATGGACATCCCAAGATCCATCAAAGTCAAGAATGAAAGAACATATCATGTACTCAAGGATTTTTTTGCTCCTTATGTCTGGTCATTCATCTGTGGATGATACACCATGATCAATATAACATGGGATCCCAAAACCTCCTAAAAGCCTCTCCAAAAATGAGATATAAAACAAGGATCCCTATCAAATAATATAGAATAAGGAAATTAATGAAAATAGACAATTTATTTCACATATATACTTCCCAAGTCCTTAAATTTGGTTGTATATTTAATGGGTATAAAGTGATCTGATTTGGTCATCTAATAAATCACATCCCATACCACATTCTTCCCTTAAGGGGTATGCAACAACCCAACCATGAAATCTATAGAAATCTCATCCAACTTCCAAGTCTTCATAGGAAGGGTGTGAATCAATATTGAAGGTTTATGGTGATCAAATTTGTCTTACTCATAAGTATAACAACGAGAAATAAAGTTAGTGATGTATAATATCATACCTGGACACCAGAACTGTAACTACATATCATAAAACATATTTTTGGTACTAGGATGCACCACACATTAGGAATTATAGAAATCCCCCATCACAACCTTTCTCACTAGAAAAGGTATAATGTACAAATTTTGGAAACATAGTATAAGGCCCCAGCATTAAACCTTACTTAATCTTGAGTTATTACAAGATTACACATTGAGGATCTTTTCAGGTTTAGAGTTTTAGAGAATTAGATCATGAAACTTGCATTATATTCCACATTTAAACAAAGTGGTTACATAAAAGATAGTATTCATTCTTCCCATCAACGGGAACATATTTAAAATATAACACGGATTATTTCTTGACACATCCTTGACACTATCATCACATCATGTACCATTCCCTTGACCTGTGAAAAACATTTCAAAAACTTGGGATGAGCATAAAAATCTCAGTAAGAGTTATAAAAATATGGAAAGGAAACATGAGTTCATATATACATTAGAATGAAATCATACTTTACCCATAAAACATAGGCACTTTAACATACCTCATAAAATCATGAATAAATCATAGAAATCATAAGACATAAAGGTAACTTGAGGCATTCATAACATTCTTACATAGGGAGTAACCCTCTTGGTTACGTTTGGAATACCCATCACAGTATATTCCCAAAAATCTCTTTGGAGAAACCTTAACGTTTCACTCCTTCGCGTTACCCAATGCATTGGAGAGCTATAACGGGCTCACCCGCCCTTAGTTTATCACGGAACCACCCGTCTTCATAATAATGCCCAAGAACCATAACATAATCATATCACATAAAACATGCATAAAGGAAACATAACATTTCCACATTTCAATCACGAGATATCAATACAACACATTGATATAATAAAAACATTATGAAAACCATTTTCAATACCAAAGTAAAACATGATATTTATTTCTCGTTTTTTAAAAAAAAGGTATGGCTTGTAGAGGAAGCCTAAACTCAAATAACGGTCACGACGGCGGAGAAGTTGTTGTCGCCGCATACGTATGACAAAAACATTCCCTTTTTTCGTTTAGTAAACACTTCGTATAAAAAAGATTCCTTTTGAATAAACGTAAAAGTCAAAGGGGTTTATACACCGTATAAAAGAAGGTTGTGTATAAAATAAAATATGCCTCAATGAAAGGAGATTGAGACGAAGTACCATACCACCTTGAAGCTTAAAATTTTAAACCATTAATATCCATATAAATAAATCCTTAAAACCATTTTGAAAACATGGATATTAATAAGAACAAATAATTAAAACATTTAAAATGACATTTTGGTTAAAGGGGTTTTACCAAAATTAGAGACACTTGAATACAATAATTGAGGAATAACATTTAGTCAGAACTTTATAATATCATGAGAATAAATGGATTCATGATATAATACTCCAAAGGACAGTATATACACCATATAATAGTGAATTGGTGCATAACAACAATGAACCCTCAATAGAAATGTCAAATGTGATGAAATCCCTTATAAAGAAGGTATCCTTAAATTAAGGACAAATCAATCTCAAAAATATGTGTGAAAAACATAAATACACCCAATATAAGTGGATATTAAGTGTAAAACAATAAAAGTTCATTCACACATATTCAATGGATGACATATTCAATGACTACATGTTAAACCCAAAGAAATCGAAATTGGGTTAAAAAGTTCCCTTGACAGCCTAACGGCATCACATCAAAATGAGTTGATGAGAGATAAAAAGTGTATCTCATCACTTGGACATAAAATTTACATCAATAAGGATATATGAGAACATATCCCAACATAACAATATGTAAATTAAAAGACCCAACAAAAGAAGTCTTTTAAAAAAGAGGAGGGTGAAAGGTTCCCTTACCGACTTGGGTATCTTTCAAAACATACACCCCATGAAAGAAGGACAATAGATCATTGATGTAAATACTCATAAATGAAAGTATATTACACAAAGAGTAGAATAATGGGCAGTACATACACCACTCAATGGAATTTGTGGCAAATGTAGCATAAATCTCACAGGAATAAAAGTGAGATGAAAAATCCCTTACGAAAATTCGGCAGCCTAACGGCACCACTCAAAACTTCCAAAATGGATTGATGAGAGGAAATAGGGTCTCTCATCATAATAAGTACAGTAGTATTAGTATAAAAGAACATCCCAATCATAAGAAAAATGAGCTTAAAAGGAATGACATAAAAGAGTGTACTTAAAAAGAAAGAGAGGTGTAGGATCCCTTACCTCGGGTCCGACTTGATTCGATCGTTCTTTAACATCCTGAATAATAAACTTGAGTTAATTTATACTTTCATAAGAACCTTTTTTATGTTCATTATTCCTTTTATATCACTTATTACCATGTCATAAACATTATGTAATCATTTAAGTTAATAATATTTATTTTGCCGATATTTGGTTCTTAAGTCGAAAGTGGACTTCTTACAATTACATGTTGTTCGTGTGGCCAAATGTTTATTATATCCAGAATTGTATTCATGATGTAGATATCATATATGTCATATATATCCAGTACATGCATGCATTTATAACATTACATAATCATTTAGAGGTAAGAAATGAAATGCACCGTTCATGGAGACGGTAAGCCGTACGTACGCATGAACGCTACTTTCATTTCTTTGTCATATTAATGGAATTAAAACTAAATGAGAGGTATCTATATTTTAATTCCAGAATTATATTCATAATTTAGATATATCATTCATTATATATATCAATTATATACATGTACTTTTAATAGTACATTACATTTGGGGATAAGAAATGAAATGCACCGTTCATGGAGACGGTAAGCCGTACGTACGCATGAACGCTACTTTCATTTATATCTCATACTTTAATGGAAAGAAATAATAATTATATAGAGGTATATACTAATTCCAGTATAACATCATATATAATAACATTAAATCCATCCTTTATACATCCCACGTATGGCATTAACGAATTACATCACTTTGAGGGGGCGGTAGTCCGCACTTCCTAAAATGAAGATATCGCGTATACCCATAATGGAAGCCATAAAGGTAAGACACAAATGAAAAATACAGAATTATAAGTAAAACATAAACATATTATATATCATATATAAAAATAGTTACATCATAATGGCCACCTTTGAAGGTGTTAAATGAGTATTGAACAATCATCGTTTCGGGAGGCAGAATTTCGCCATCCACGGAAACCGTATGTTCTTTAACCATTTGATGTAGTTGTGTGATAGTGTAGCATGAATAAATATTATAACAACATTCTAGTATATTGAAGATACTGGTGTTGTTACAAGAGAAGTAAATAAAAAGAGTTTAGGGGGTTGGAGAAGCAAAATAAAACAAATGAACATGAGAGAAAGAATTACCTTTAAAAGTGTAACTCCTTTTGATTTGAGCCTAAAGGCTTCCTTTGAAAGGATTCTGCCCAAAGGGAATCCTCTAGGATGAGGAGAGGGATGTGGAGAGAGTAAATGGGCAGGGGTTGGACGAGCCAAAGGCTTGAGGAGTGTGGGAAAAGAGGTAGAGGTGGGGGCCTTTTATAAGAGGAGAGGAGGGGCACTTTTGGAAAGTAAGAAATATTACTTTATTTGAAAATGTGTTTCGGTTTTAAAAGGTCCCACATTGATGTAATTCGTGGATAAGGTTATAAGGGTTCGAAATCCACCCATCCAATAAGTTTTGGACATGTGTAGTTCATAGATTTTACATTATCTTTCCATTTTATTTAAATCGTCAAATAATGATGTCATCACTGCATCATTATTATGTCATAAATAATTTAATTTATTTAATGTCTAAAAATTATAAAAAAAATAATATGATGTAGGAAATATTTTTAGATTTCCAATGACTATTTATAATCAAAAATATTACTTGTATAACCCCACTTAAAAATTGTTTTAGTAAAACATATCATGTTTGTGTCATTTTTACTTTTACATTAAATAAAAAGTTATTTATGTCATTTCTCAACCAAAGTGGCTCCATGGGGTCCCCAAGTTGACCCATGACTTGTCTTGGTCGGCCATTACACATCCAATGAGGTTAGGACATGTGTCAAGTTCATTTCATATTATTAAAACATTATTTTTACCTTAAACTACACTAATTACCACTAATCGCGATTAAGAACTTAATAAGTTACTATTCACCAAAAAATTATTATAATCTCATTGAACCACATTTTACTTCTTAATGACAACCATGTATGTCGGATTTTTGAAATTCAAAACACAATGATGGCAAAATTTCATTTAAACGGAAAGTCAGTCTTTATAAGTACCACTTAGTGGTTTCACTATTCATCAAAAATTGAAGTTTTTCAGAAAATTACCAAAAATTCACCCTAAGCTATATTTGATATTAAGAATTAAAAAATGAAGTCTATTTTACAAAATTCAAAACATATAAGTCACATTAATTAATTTAATAATTAATTCCCGCTGTCAGAGCAAATAGCGTGTTTTTATGAAACAATAAGTATCAAAAGATTGACACTAGTTTAAGTCCGATTTCAATGTGAAATTAATTCCAACGACCACTATTGTATTTAATGGTAAAAATATTTTCTAATTTCACTTTAAAACCAATTCAAAAGATAATCTAATCATATAAATAAATTAGATTAAAAAGAGGTTTTGAATTAAAACACAACATTTTACACTATTCATTAAAAAAAATGAACTTTATCGGAATAATACCAAAAAATTACACAAAGTAAAATTTGATGTCCCGATTCTTAATAAGAGTTTTATTTGGTCCAAAAGAATGTATAAGAGTGATCAAAACTATATTTAATGACAGTTCTCCATTAAAAGGCGATAAGTGAACCTTTAGTGAAAACTAGGGCATATACACCTAAAATTGAATTCTTTCCGTATTTTAAGCCTTTAGATTTTATTGGATAAATGTAAAAACATTAAAAAACATATATAATCATATTTTACTTATTTCTATCCATTCCCGCCAATACAACGGCTACATGTTAACTACCATTTGAAATAATATTATTTTATTATTAGAGTGCAACGTAAGATTCCCAAGAAACTCGTTGTTGCGTGTTGGGTACGCCATCGAGCATAGCGTCCCCTTTAAAGTCATATTAATATTTTATTCACAAATACGGATAAATATGAAAATGTCATATTCATTATTTACCTGGGGTGTTACATCCTTCCCCCCTTTTGGGAATTGCGTCCTCGCAATTTTAAAATTGCGCTTGGAAACATCCTTGAAAGTCCCACATCGGAACAAGAGTCGGTAAAAAAATCACTTTAAAATAAAGAAAGATAAGCACAGAGGTCACCTGAGTTAACCCATACTAGGATTCCATGTAGAAAAACATGGACATGGAAGAAAAATCAAAGGGTCATGTTCTTGAGGGAGAGTGATAGTAAACATGTCTAGGAGAAAGTTAACAATGAGAAAATCACAAACATGTGATGGGTTAAACGGTATTCGATTCCCCAGTAGGAAAAGCTAATAGACAACGTTTTTGTTTTAAGCTACTTTTTATTGAGGAATTTATTCATAAGGAAACATAGTCACTTATCATGTTGACTTTCAACTTTTACTAGATTCCTTAATCAAACTCATATTTTCTCCAGAAGGCGAGTATTTAGGAAGACTTGTTCACATTAAGAGTACTATAATCAACTTTTATAAAATCACCTAAACCACAAAAGAGAACTATATACCTCCCATGTCTTTAGACTTTAACCAAAACCAAAACCAAAAAGGATAGTACAAGATCAGATAATCCAGAAAAGGATAACCCTTTATAAAAGAAAAATATATTCTTAACCTCCAAGATTTGTCAAACAAAACCCAAAGTTCAACGAGGACCATTAGATAAACAATTTGTCCATAAAATCCTTCAAAGTAATCCAAAATAAGATTGAAACCCAAATATTTGAAGGATTTAGTCACATAGTCTTCCAAGTTAAATCATAACATTTATCTCCAAACAACATCAGTCGCTCCTAAAGTCTCGCATTGAAAAATAATTATCCTAATCACATATCCTCCATGATAGGTTAATAATTTTCATAAATAACCCAAAATCAACTTACTCTTAATTAATAAAATCATATAACTAAAAATAATCAGTCAAACTAACCAGGAACTTCACGTAGTCCAGTGGTAGGCGATAAATACCAGTCGCACTTTGGTTGTGGGTTCGATTCCCGCAGCTTTGTCCGACGCGACGGGATGTCACACGGTCTGCGTGTTTTCCTTTTTCCAAAAATATATAATTCTTAAAACATTCCTCAAAATTAGATAAAATATTCAAAAATAATCATAACAAATTTTAACCTCAAGTTTATCTCATTCCTTTCATTTTCCATCATATCATAGAGTAACCCATAATTACCTAAAAAGTAAGGATCATATAAACCCTAATGGTTACCTTAATAATTATTACCTGAATTTCCACATCGAGTTGGCCATCTCGTGCATGATGCATTAGGGAACTCACCAAGTTTTAAGTGGTTGATCATGACTCCTTGATAGTTGGTTTGGAATAACTATGAGATTCCTCATTGAATCCCCCATCTCATCCAGTATCTTAATCAGAGATCCACCACAGTTTCCTTCAAACCCATTGTCACTTTGGTGCCTGCTAGATCCAGCCATTTACTAAAACCAAAAAGGTAAGTGTGAGTATATCAACATAACCATCATGTACTAATGAGGAAGACAAACACTAAGATATACTTACTCATTCACTTTATCTAAAACTTGGACTCTTTCTAAAATACTAACCATTATGGTAATGTCACTTGTGCTTAGAGAATACCCTAACCTCTAAAGTTATCTAAACCGACCTTTGATACCAACTATAAGGCCCCAGCCTTAAACCTTACTTAATCTTGAGTTATTACAAGATTACACATTGAGGATCTTTTCAGGTTTAGAGTTTTAGAGAATTAGATCATGAAACTTGCATTACATTCCACATTTAAACAAAGTGGTTACATAAAAGATAGTATTCATTCTTCCCATCAACGGGAACATATTTAAAATATAACACGGATTATTTCTTGACACATCCTTGACACTATCATCACATCATGTACCATTCCCTTGACCTGTGAAAAACATTTCAAAAACTTGGGATGAGCATAAAAAGCTCAGTAAGAGTTATAAAAATATGGAAAGGAAACATGAGTTCATATATACATTAGAATGAAATCATACTTTACCCATAAAACATAGGTACTTTAACATACCTCATAAAATCATGAATAAATCATAGAAATCATAAGACATAAAGGTAACTTGAGGCATTCATAACATTATTACGTAGGGAGTAACCCTCTTGGTTACGTTTGGAATACCCATCACAGTATATTCCCTAAAATCTCTTCGGAGAAACCTTAACGTTTCACTCCTTCGCGTTACCCAATGCATTGGAGAGCTATAACGGTCTCACCCGCCCTTAGTTTATCACAGAACCACCCGTCTTCATAATAATGCCCAAGAACCATAACATAATCATATCACATAAAACATGCATAAAGGAAACATAAAATTTCCACATTTCAATCACGAGATATCAATAAAACACATTGATATAATAAAAACATTATGAAAACCATTTTCAATACCAAAGTAAAACATGATATTTATTTCTCGTTTTTTTAAAAAAAGGTATGTCTTGTAGAGGAAGCCGAAACTCAAATAACGGTCACGACGGCGGAGAAGTCGTTGTCGCCGCATACGTACGACAAAAACATTCCCTTTTTTCATTTATTAAACGCTTCGTATAAAAAAGATTCCTTTTGAATAAACGTAAAAGTCAAAGGGGTTTATACACCGTATAAAAGAAGGTTGTGTATAAAATAAAATATGCCTCAATGAAAGGAGATTGAGACGAAGTCCCATACCACCTTGAAGCTTAAAATTTTAAACCATTAATATCCATATAAATAAATCCTTAAAACCATTTTGAAAACATGGATATTAATAAGAACAAATAATTAAAATATTTAAAATGACATTTTGGTTAAAGGGGTTTTACCAAAATTAGAGACACTTGAATACAATAATTGAGGAATAACATTTAGTCAGAACTTTATAATATCATGAGAATAAATGGATTCATGATATAATACTACAAAGTACAGTATATAAACCATATAAGAGTGAATTGGTGCATAACAACAATGAACCCTCAATAGAAATGTCAAATGTGATGAAATCCCTTATAAAGAAGGTATCCTTAAATTAAGGACAAATCAATCTCAAAAATATGTGTGAAAAACATAAATACACCCAATATAAGTGGATATTAAGTGTAAAACAATAAAAGTTCATTCACACATATTCAATGGATGACATATTCAATGAATACATGTTGAACCCAAAGAAATCGAAATTGGGTTAAAAAGTTCCCTTGACAGCCTAACGACATCACATCAAAATGAGTTGATGAGAGATAAAAAGTGTATCTCATCACTTGGACATAAAATTTACATCAATAAGGATATATGAGAACATATCACAACATAAAAATATGTAAATTAAAAGACCCAACAAAAGAAGTCTTTTAAAAAAGAGGAGGGTGAAAGGTTCCCTTACCGACTTGGGTATCTTTCAAAACATACACCCCATGAAAGAAGGACAATATATCATTGATGTAAATACTCATAAATGAAAGTATATTACACAAAGAGTAGAATAATGGGCAGTACATACACCACTCAATGGAATTTGTGGCAAATGTAGCATAAATCTCACGGGAATAAAAGTGAGATGAAAAATCCCTTACGAAAATTCGGCAGCCTAACGGCGCCACTCAAAACTTCCAAAATGGATTGATGAGAGGAAATAGGGTCTCTCGTCATAATAAGTACAGTAGGATTAGTATAAAAGAACATCCCAATCATAAGAAAAATGAGCTTAAAAGGAATGACATAAAAGAGTGTACTTAAAAAGAAAGAGAGGTGTAGGATCCCTTACCTCGGGTCCGACTTGATTCGATCGTTCTTTAACGTCATGAATAATAAACTTGAGTTAATTTATACTTTCATAAGAACCTTTTTCAAGTTCATTATTCCTTTTATATCACTTATTACCATGTCATAAACATTATGTAATCATTTAAGTTAATAATATTTATTTTGCCGATATTTGGTTCTTAAGTCGAAAGTGGACTTCTTACAATTACATGTTGTTCGTGTGGAGAAATGTTTATTATATCCAGAATTGTATTCATGATGTAGATATCATATATGTAATATATATCCAGTACATTCATGCATTTATAACATTACATAATCATTTAGAGGTAAGAAATGAAATGCACCGTTCATGGAGACGGTAAGCCGTACGTACGCATGAACGCTACTTTCATTTCTTTGTCATATTAATGGAATTAAAACTAAATGAGAGGTATCTATATTTTAATTCCAGAATTATATTCATCATTTAGATATATCATTAATTATATATATCAATTATATACATGTACTTTTAATAGTACATTACATTTGGGGATAAGAAATGAAATGCACCGTTCATGGAGACGGTAAGCCGTACGTACGCATGAACGCTACTTTCATTTCTATCTCATACTTTAATGGAAAGAAATAATAATTATATAGAGGTATATAATAATTCCAGTATAACATCATATATAATAACATTAAATCCATCCTTTATACGTCCCACGTATGGCATTAACGAATTACATCACTTTGAGGGGGCGGTAGTCCGCACTTCCTAAAATGAAGATATCGCGTATACCCATAATGGAAGCCACAAAGGTAAGACACAAATGAAAAATACAGAAGCATAAGTAAAACATAAACATATTATATATCATATATAAAAATAGTGACATCATAATGTCCACCTTTGAAGGTGTTAAATGAGTATTGAACAATCATCGTTTCGGGAGGCAGAATTTCGCCATCCACGGAAACCGTATGTTCTTTAACCATTTGATGTAGTTGTGTGATAGTGTAGCATGAATAAATATTATAACAACATCCTAGTATATTGAAGATACTGGTGTTGTTACAAGAGAAGTAAATAAAAAGAGTTTAGGGGGTTGGAGAAGCAAAATAAAACAAATGAACATGAGAGAAAGAATTACCTTTAAAAGTGTAACTCCTTTTGATTTGAGCCTAAAGGCTTCCTTTGAAAGGATTCTTCCCAAAGGGAATCCTCTAGGATGAGGACAGAGATGTGGAGAGAGTAAATGGGCAGGGTTTGGCCGAGCCAAAGGCTTGAGGAGTGTGGGAAAAGAGGTAGAGGTGGGGGTCTTTTATAAGAGGAGAGGAGGGGCACTTTTGGAAAGTAAGAAATATTACTTTATTTGAAAATGTGTTTCGGTTTTAAAAGGTCCCACATTGATGTAATTCGTGGATAAGGTTATAAGGGTTAGAAATCCACCCATCCAATAAGTTTTGGACATGTGTAGTTCATAGATTTTACATTATCTTTCCATTTTATTTAAATCGTCAAATAATGATGTCATCACTGCATCATTATTATGTCATAAATAATTTAATTTATTTAATGTCTAAAAATTATAAAAAAATACTATGATGTAGGAAATCGTTTTATATTTCCAATGACTATTTATAATAAAAAATATTACTTGTATAACCCCACTTAAAAATTGTTTTAGTAAAACATATCATGTTTGTGTCATTTTTACTTTTACATTAAATAAAAAGTTATTTATGTCATTTCTCAACCAAAGTGGCTCCATGGGGTCCCCAAGTTGACCCATGGCTTGTCTTGGTCGGCCATTACACATCCAATGAAGTTAGGACATGTGTCAAGTTCATTTCATATTATTAAAACTTTATTTTTACCTTAAACTACACTAATTACCACTAATCGCGATTAAGAACTTAATAAGTTACTATTCACCAAAAAATTATTATAATCTCATTGAACCACATTTTACTTCTTAATGACAACCATGTATGTTGGATTTTTGAAATTCAAAACACAATGATGGCAAAATTTCATTTAAACGGAAAACCAGTCTTTATAAGTACCACTTAGTGGTTTCACTATTCATCAAAAATTGAAGTTTTTCAGAAAATTACCAAAAATTCACCCTAAGCTATATTTGATATTACGAATTCAAAAATGAAGTCTATTTTACAAAATTCAAAACATATAAGTCAAATTAATTAATTTAATAATTAATTCCCGCTGTCAGAGCAAATAGCATGTTTTTATGAAACAATAAGTATCAAAAGATTGACACTAGTTTAAGTCCGATTTCAATGTGAAATTAATTCCAACGACCACTATTGTATTTAATGGTAAAAATATTTTCTAATTTCACTTTAAAACAAATTCAAAAGATAATCTAATCATATAAATAAATTAGATTAAAAAGAGGTTTTGAATTAAAACACAACATTTTACACTATTCATTAAAAAAATGAACTTTATCGGAATAATACCAAAAAATTACACAAAGTAAAATTTGATGTACAGATTCTTAATAAGAGTTTTATTTGGTCCAAAAGAATGTATAAGAGTGATCAAAACTATATTTAATGACAGTTCTCCATTAAAAGGCGATAAGTGAACCTTTAGTGAAAACTAGGGCATATACACCTAAAATTGAATTCTTTCCGTATTTTAAGCCTTTAGCTTTTATTGGATAAATGTAAAAACATTAAAAAACATATATAATCATATTTTACTTATTTCTATCCATTCCCACCAATACAACGGCTACATGTTAACTACCATTTGAAATAATATTATTTTATTATTAGAGTGCAACGTAAGATTCCCAAGAAACTCGTTGTTGCGTGTTGGGTACGCCATCGAGCATAGCGTCCCCTTTAAAGTCATATTAATATTTTATTCACAAATACGGATAAATATGAAAATGTCATATTCATTATTTACCTGGGGTGTTACACATAGGGTACCCTATAAAGAGAATGACCACTCACCAATGGTCTCCCCACTATAAAGAGAGTCCCTAATTCTATATAATTCATCATCAAGCCCCTACTCCTGAAGATTCATCTTACGAAGAGTGGAGGTCAACTGAAATCTACTCAAGAAAAAATTGGTCACATCCTCCTAGACTCTTAAATGAAACTAAGAAAAGAGATCCATAAGATTCAACTCTCTCAATGATTATTTCATGGAATGGGTTGGAAGTTTCCTTCTCAAAGAATCAATAATGACATTAACCTTTCCAGGGGTGTAGGCAATGTCAAAATCAAAAGACTATAGCTACTCCACCTAATGTATTTGTTGGAGATTTATATCTTTTAAAGAGAATATATAACTAAAGATTTTTTGTTTAGAATAAATGGTAAACCTTTCTCTAAAAATTTAATACTTCTAAATATTTAGGGCATGCATCAAAACTATCAGTTTGAGATCATGTGCCAAATAATTCTTCTCATGTGGCCTAATACATAGAGAACTATAGGATACCACATGATCACCCTACACAAGGACACAACCCAATCTCTAACTTGATTCATGAAAAAAGACCACAAAGTCCTACCAAGATTTTGGAAGATTCAAAACTAGAATAGAAGTCAAAAGACACTTAAACTCATCAAAAGAACTTTGAAATTTCACATTCTACAAGAACTTAACTCCTTTCCAAGTGAGAGTGGTCATTGGAGAATCCAACTTCAAGAAATATTTAATGAACATGTAGTAATATCCCACCAAGCCCAAGAAGCTTTGAACCTTGAAAACATTATATGGTTTACCCCATATCATAATAGACTTCACCTTCTTAGGACCAACCAAGATACCATGTTTTGAGACCACATGTCCCAAGAACTTCACTTATTGAATTTAGAAATTACATTTTGAGATCTTTTTGTAAATTCAGAGATCTATCAAGATTTCTAGAACTACTCTCAGATAACATACACGATCATCATTTGTTTTGGATTAAACCAGAATATCATCCACAAAGACTATCATGAATGAGTCAAGGTGCTCATGGATATCCTATTCATCAATTCTATGAAAACTACATGAGCATTAGTTAGAACAAAATAAATAACATGGTAATCATAATTTCCATACCTACTCTTGAAGTTAGTCTTTAGGATGAAATATTTTTTAATTCTCAAGCGGGGATAAAAAAATTGAAGATCAATCTTTGAGAACCACTTTGTAAGTTCTGGACACAATGGAAGTATCAAATGGTGCATGCCCAACTTTTCTTTTTGTTATGATCGATGATTAATTCAAGACTTACATGATGATAAATGCCATGATCAAAAGAATTTAATCAAAGAATATAGACAATAGATAAATTCTAGAACCAAAGTGTAGGATCATCACATATTATTTATTAATAATTTAATTAATTAAACAATTAACTAGTGAGAAATTATTTCTTCATTGATGGATATGAAAATGTATCTACATTGTACCATTGTTATGTAGTAGGAATAAATAATAGATTCCCTCCAGTGGTGATCCAAACATATTCCATGAACCTCTAAGCATCGTCATAGGAATCTCTGGGTGCTAGAACTGAAGATCCTAACGCTTACGTCATTCACCTTTGATCACCCTGAGATCTGCTTCAAGGAAAGAGTTCTATTTGGACTCTTTAGACTTAAGATTAATGGCAGAGGAGGATCAAAATATGTTCTTGAGATTGTTCATGGAGAGGGATCTCTTTAAGGCTTTGAGAGGATTCTCTCTGGATATTGTTATGCATAATAAATGAATTGACTCTCTAGAAAAATAATATAATTGGATTTATATACCACTAGGGTTAGAAAATAATAATTGCACATGCACCCTTATTATTTTCGCAATCCCTATGGAACCCCATGTATATAATAATAATAATAATATTTCTTTACATGACTAAACTCATGAATTAAATTAAATATTATTTATTCAAATAATATTCAATATATATTATTTCTCATTGGACCATTAACCTAGTTCTGCCATTCCTCCACAATATTTACCAGGCCTTGAATAATGAAAATTTATTTAATAAATAAATATAACTACATTATTCACCAAAAAATAAATAAATATTATATTTAAAAAATAGAAAAGGAATATTTATTAAATATTATGCTCACAAAATATTCTCTCTAATAACGAATGATAGAATATATATGATTAAGAAAATATGAATAATTATTAAAACATATACAGGAATAATATGTATTTATATTGTTAAATAATAATAAATAATATATTATTTAAATGAGATTTTGGATGCACTTAGTGTGTGACCCTCTATCCCTCTTTCCCAGTGGAATTAGGCAAAGCACCCTAAAGTCCAGGGTTAGTGTATAGAAACATGCCAAGTCACCCATAGAGAAGGAAGTTAATGCTACAATGACATAATACCGCATACTGATGCTTACTACATAATATAATCTATTTATTGCAATATCTCTAATCAAGAAGGTTGCATGCTGGTGCCATCAACCTATGTGCTCGTTTTCTCTTTCTTTGAATTTCTAGAAATTAAACTTGCCAATAGAACACCATGGACATGGATTTATTTAGGCTATGTTATTTCTATTAAAGGAAATGAGATATCAACTTCTGTTAAATAATAGAAGGTACAAATCATTTCTCACATTATTCATTAGGGAAATATTACTCACGACTCACCCAACATATCATACCCTGCTGCGAGTACATGTCATCACTGTTTTTGTCAATACCTAAAAATACATGAATTATAATACTAATTAATAATAATATTAAATTATAAGGATAAATACACATGTGCACAGATATAAATATCTAATGATACATATAAATGTGGATTTTCTACTGTAAGGTCTCGTTATCATAATATCCTACACTGGATATTACCAAAGGCATGCATCATGAGAATGTGCCTCAAAGTACTCTGAGTCTACAACCTTGATAGCCCATATAATTTTTGTCCCACAAATGATTTCATCTGGATATAGAATATATATTTAAGAATACTATTGTGGAACTTTTGGGTTCTCATCATAATAGTGAACTGTTATGACCTTTTAGTATGAAAACTACTCTTGGGACATTATTACATACTATTTCACACAAAAGAACAACCATGATGTGATAACGAGTTTATTAATATTCAAAAAATGAATACATTTTATCATAATGTATAAAAAAGTTGGTTCTAGGGAACCAAATCCAACAGACTCCCACTTGCACTAGAGCCACTGCTAACAGCCTTCATTCCACTAGCTCTCACATGATACCCATGCTTCTGTTGATATAGGCCTTTAGTTAAAGGACCCGCCATGTTTTATTTTGTGTGAACTCTACTTACTAAAAGTTAAACCCTATGAGAAAAATACCTAAAGTAGTGATACTTTCGGAGTATGCGCTTTGTCTGTTAGTGTGACCTTGACTCTTTTTCAAGTGCCACCACTATAGTATTGTCAAAATACATTGTGATAGTATCTTTAATACTAGGCACCACATCAAGATCTTGGATAAAGTTTCATATAGAAATGGATTCCTTTTATACATCAGAATCCAATATATACTCAGAATCTGTTATATAATCAGTGATAACTGCATACTTTAAACTCTTCATGCTCATAACTCCTCTATTGAGAAAAAACATATATTTACTACAAATTCATATCATTCTAATCAGTTTGAAAATCTATCATTAGTATAAACCCTAATGAATAGATCCTCATCACCTCTATAAACCAGGAACATATCCTTAGTTCTTATCAGATACTTAAGGATAGCCTTAAAAACAAACCAATACTATTATCCCATATCATCTTGATATCTTATTTCCATTATCAATGCATATGAAACATCAATTCTAGTATATAACATTACATACATGATTAATCCTATCACTGAAGCATATGAGATCTTACACATTCTCTCTTTATCCTGTTGTGTTTAAGGATGCATTTTATTAGAAATATATATACCATATAACACTAGAACTAGTCCCCTCTTGTATTTTTCCACACTAAATTTATTTAGTATCTGGTAAATGTATATACTATGACTTAATCCAAGAATCCTCTTGAATCTATCACAAATGATCTTGATCCCTAAAATATAGGCTAATTCACCTAAGTCCTTCATAGAGAAACACTTGTTTAACTAGTCCTTAATAGACTGTAAGACTGGTATGTCATTTCCAATAAGTAACATTTCATCAATATATATTACTAGGATAATGAATATATTCCCACTAAACCTCTTGTAAACACATGGTTCACATTAATTCTTAATGAATCTAAATTATTTTATAGTTTCATCGAATTGAATTTTCTATGATCTGGATTCTTTCTTCAATCCATAAATGGATCTCTAAAACTTGAAAATATTTTTGGAATCACCTAGAGTCACAAAACCTTCTAGTTGTGTCATATATACATCTTCCTGAAGGTTCCCATCAAGGAAATATGTTTTGAAATACATTTTAAAAATTTCATAGACATGGTAAGCTGTAATATCAAGTAGAATTCTGATGGATTTAAAAATGGAAACCAATAAAAAGGTTTCATCATAGTAAATTCCTTGAAACTGTTTAAACCCTTTAGCCACTATCCTTGATTTATAGGTATTTAATTTTCCTTCCATGTCCATTTTTCTCTTAAATACCCATTTGAACCCTATGGTATTTACATCAAATGGTGCATCGATCAAAACCCAAACTTGGTTATGATACATGGAATCCATTTCAAAATTCATGGATTCTTTCCATATTGCATCTTTTGATCTCTCTACTACCTCTTTGTAGGAGAGAGGTTCATAATTTTTAACTAATAATGAGTCACCATATTTAGTGACCATAAAACCATATCTCTAGTTCTTTTACCTCTCTAGTTCTCCTATGTATTACTTGTGTTTCAAGAACTAATTATTCCACATGGACTTATAGAATCTATTTATATACCAACTCGTGTGTATCTTGGGAATCAACTTCATTGAAGTAAATATTTCTCCAACTATCCTTTTTGAGGATGTTATTCCTATCAATAAATACGGATTGTTTGGAAATAATCACTTTATTTTATGGAGATACAATTTGTGCCACAAAGTTCTAGTTTGTTTCCTAATAAGGCCTTGAAAAATGCCTTGCAACCCAATATACATGTATGTAACAAAACAAGTTTCTTTCCACTCCATAACTCAAAGGGAATTCTGTTTTCCACTTTGGTTGGTACTTGGTTTAGTGTGTATTCCACATTTTGTAATGCATATCCCAAAAAGGATAATAAAATGTCTGCATGAGTCATCATCAACCTTATCATGTCTAATAAGGTACAATTCCTCCTTTTACTAACACCATTCCACTATGGTGTGTAAGGTGGAGTGAGTTGAGATAGAATCTCAAAATCACATAAAAATTAAATAAACTTGGTCAAGATATTCACCACCTCAATCCAATCAAATCTTATTTATCTTATTTCCAAGTTGATTCTCTACTTCATTATTGAATTCTTTTAATTTCTTAAGGGACTCATAATTATACCTCATCAAGTAGACATAACCATATCTACTCAAGTAATTAGTAAAAGTTATAAAGTAATAATACCCAACTCTATCTTCTATTTTAAATGGTCTACATACATTATTTTGTACCAATCCTAAAAGATCTATGTCCCTTTCACCCTGTCCACCAAATGGAAGTTTGGTTATTTTTTCCTTATAAACAAGCATGAAATCTTTCAAGTGGGTTTAGCTCAAAAGAGTATAAATAACCATATTGATAGACCCTTTTCAAACACTTTCATTTATATGACCAAGATGGTGATGCCATAGATGGGTGTTATATGAGTCGTGTTAACATGATTCATTATCTATTTCTAATACTTGGTTTTAATAATTTAATACATAAATACCATTATTTAAATGTTTCATACCATAACATATGTTGTATTTATAAAATAAACAAATTTTATTTCCAAAATTTAAAATAAAACCATCTATATCTAGGAAGGATACATAAATTATGTTCTTGGTAATAGTTGGTACATAATAACAATCACTAAAAACCAATATCATTCCTATTGAAAGTGAAAGGTAGTATTTTACAATGGCTAGAGTAGCCAACCTCACACCATTGGCAGCTCAAAAATCCACCTATCCTCTAGAAATCCTTTTTAATCTAATCAGTTCCTATATTTGGATACAAATGTAAGCACCACAATATGCACCTTATACCCAATGTATAGATATTGAAATATTACACTCAATAATGAACTCACCTTTAGCTTCCCCTTGCTTTTGGGTATAGTTCCTCTTCCAGTGGCCTTCCCCACCACATGTAAAATATACTACTTAATTTTCCTTCTCTACCTATTGATCTTACTCTTCTTATAGGTATGGTGCTCGAGAGATTTAGACTTATTATGATTCTTGGTCACCCTTTCCTTTTTCTTCCTTTTCTAATTCACTATAAAAACCTTAAGTTTGTCATGCCCCATGTAATTTCCACATGGTGAATCAGAGTAAGAAGTTTTGAAATAATATTATCACAATTTATCATGTTATAATTAATAATAAAACTAGATAAGGACTTGGGTAGTGAGGAAATTATGAGATCTATGTGCAACTCATCTGAGAATTTAATCCCTAAGATGTATAAGCATTCAATGTAGCCAATAAAATTGACTAAATACGGCCCATATGGTGATGAATCTCTAAGATTAGTTCTAAATAGAGAATTAGAGATATCATATCTCTCTTGTATCACCTTCTCTTGATAGCGATCTCAAAGGTGACACATCATACTATACACATCCATGTCCTCAGGTTGCTTCAAAATCACATTGGTCATGGATGATAGCATGAAACACTAAACATCTATGAAATCATTAAAATATTTCTCATAGATAAAAAACTATTCATAAATATCCTTTTTATCCTTATAAAGTATAGATCATAGTGATATGTTTGAAGTCATTTTTATTGTTATTTCTATAAATAAGATGAAAAAGTTTTAGTACTTTATATGATAAAATTTATAAAATATATATATTATATTTATTAATCTCCTACTATGTTATTGCACCCCAATATCCCTCACCATTGGCTTCATAATATCTTGTTTATTGTAAATTCTAGTGGTAAGGATCCATATTCCCCTTCTCATCACCCTTACTTTGGCTGGTCAAGAAATTTGAAGAGTTTTTGGTAGATATTCCAAATTCCAACTACATTAACTCATAGTTCCTTGATGTATTGAGTGAAATACCCAATCCTAAAATCCTTAAATTGGATTTTCTCAACCTTTTAATCTTATAGTTACACCAAGTTCTGCTTTAGTCGTTAACCCTTGATGTGAACTAAGTTAAGTCAACCCAAAAATTCAAGTTAGAATTCTCCGATAATTGAAAGCACCCCAACTTTGGCTAGTTAATCACTTTGAACTATGGTTCGATTTTTAATTAAGTAGTGGAAGGCTATACCGAATTAATATGTTTAATTGAGGGATTTTATCTTTATCCATAAATTTCCAATTATTATCTTTATTACATGATTGTTAATTTTAAGTAGATTTAATTAAGTGATTAAACATTTATTATATATTTTTTATGCATAAATCAATTTATTTTAGTTCAATATTGTATGCTTGTTAATTCATTAATTCATGTTATCATGAAAAAACATCCATAATGAAATAACCATGAAACTTTATAGAAATAAAATAATAAAGAGGTATGATCAGGAGATTTTACTAATGGTTAGTTTATCTAATGGACGATAAACTAACCGTTGACCTAGGGGAAAAACACCTTGAACCATTTATAGTTTGTGTTGCAACTTTCCACCTATTCACATATGTATCTATCTTGGATTGGTTTCACCTTAGATCTAAACTTGAATCACCTCCACTAGATTAGGATCTCCATCCATTACATATGCTTTTACTCACACACAAGTGCGGGGAACCAAAGGATTGGTTAAGGGGTTTACATAAAAGAAACCATTGGAATGTCGGACCTTACATAATTAGAGGAGGGATGAAACACTAGCCAAAAATTTAATTTAATAATAAATTAAAATAAACCAATCACATATAAAGGTTTGTTCTAGGGTCATGATCATTCAAATGCATGCAATGAATTACACATTTAATTATCATTCAATTCTAATCATTCATATTTAAGATAAATTTCACTCAAATCAATTAACTATCTTCTTTAATTAATCAATTATTTTATTTTAATTCTCATTTTAATTTTCTTGAGATTATCATACATCATAATTTTAAAAAAATTAAATATATATATTTTTTAAAATTAATAATGTACAAAAAATGTACCTTGGAGACAACACGATGAGTACCCGTCCTAACTACCCAACATGTATTATACTCATATACTATTTACTCTTGAAACATGTGACATAAATGAATTATCACATAATTTCATGGCGTGTACTATCAACTAATGACCATGCATAACTCATGGTATTTACATAGTGTGTTATTCTTTAATGTGTATAGAATAATAACTGTAATATGACTTATACACGATATGTAGATCCGAACATTATGAAAAAAATAATCAGACATTTTTATATATATATAACCCATCACATGGAGTGTACTATCAACTTAATTACCACACATTACACATGTTTATAAGGTTTGAACAGTATAATAAATTAATTTTTAATTCTGTATAATTTGGTAAAAGGTCACGACACGTACATTAAAGCTACACGACGTGTATTATTTTAATCGTCTATCTATGGCACATGCTTAGGGAATAGGCATGTAACCATTCCATGGAAAATATTGGAGTACATGAAGTATATATGGGCTACATGACATGCGACCTTCAAGTTACATGGTCACCGGTCTTATAGGCTGTGTAAGAGGATACATGACTCGTCTGTGACTAAAGGAATACACCATTATAAAAAATAGGGTGATTAGAGGGTTTTTTTAGAAGGGGTTATACACAACCCCCTCTAAATTCATTTTCTAAATAAATTATAGGGGGTTATACACAATTCCTGTTAATCATTGAATTTAGAGGGGGGGTTCACAACCCCCTCTATTTTTTTAATATTTGGTTGTATTTCACAGGTGGTTATGTCAAAACCACCACTAATTTAACAATTTGGGGTTCTACATGTTCAGTTGGATTTTAAAGGAGCTATATATATATATATAATATTTTTTTGGATTTTAGAGGATATATATATATATATATATACACACAATATTTTTTTTTGGATTTTAGAGGCTATATATATATAATGAAATTTATTTTTTAAAAGGAAATAGTGGGGTTTCATAACCCCCTCTAATTTAAGAAATTAGAGGGGCTTCTTGAACCATCACTAATCCCTTTGATTGGAGGGGAGTTTTGAAACCACTCTAATTTATGACATTAGAGGGATTTATGAACCACCGCCAATCCCTTGGATTAGAGGGGGTTTTAACCCCCACTATTTCTTTTTAAAAAATAATGTCATATAAATTCAAATTTTATAATATATATGTGTGTGCGCGCGCATGTGTGTGTATATATATATTTCATAATCACATTATATAAATGTATTTAAATACATTATAAACACACACACACACATAGATATATATATATAAAGACATTATATAAATACTTATACATATAAACAAATATGTATACATATATAAATATTGGTATATATAATATAAATGTAATTATAGATATATTTATTCAAATATATAAAATTTACATATGATTTATAAATACTATACATTTATATTATGATTTCTATTATACATATATTATTATAAATACATTTATATTGCATATTATATTTATGTATAAATACATTTATTTTATATTATGTATACAAATATATATAATATAGACAAAATTAAATATAAATATAAATATAAATATTATATATATAAATATTATATTATAGAAATTTTATTATATATAAATTTATACATATTATATAATTATTATATATATATAATATATAGACAAAATTAAATATAAATATAAATATATATATTATATATATAAAAATATTATATTATAGATAGTTTATTATATATAAATTTATATATATTATAGTATACCATATTAATTATAAATTAATTTAGTACATATATATATATCATTTAATTATATTATATATTTCCAATTATATGAATGTATTTAATTTTGTGTGTGTATATATGTGCGTATACATGATATAATATAAATGTATATAATTACATACATAAATATGTAATATAAATGTATTTAATATAATATATGTATAATATGAATTATAAAATATATAAATTTATAGAATTTATAAAACCAACATATGATTTTTATAGTTTAAAAAATATGTGTCATAATAATAATAATTAATAATATTATTGTTATAGACACAGAAATATAAATTTATTTATAAATATATATTTATATATGTAAATATAATTATTTATATATATTATACACAAATATATATATTATATATTATACAAAAATATATTATATTTTTTATATTTCTCTAGACAAATATATATATATATATATATATATATATATATTATCAAACATTTATGTATCTAAACAAATTAAATTTATTGTACATAATATATAAAAGTCAAGCCAGTGTAGTGGTTAAGCAGTGTTTTAGGGGTGTCTTTGTCGTGTGTTCGAATCCTAGCGAGCGTCATTTTTACTCCCGACTTTAGGGCAGTGAAGGCTAGTCACGTTGCGTGCACGTGGGGCAGGAAAGTTAGGAGTGCGTGGGTCTTGGGGGGTGTTTTATATGGGTAGTCCTATGGGTTGTCCAATGTCAGGGTGGGTGCCAGTGGTTGTTTGTGGGTAGGCCAGGGGGGTGTCAGGGTGGGTGCTAGGGGGTTGTCTAGGGGTGTGTTTGTGGGGCTTCGCGGTGGGTGCTATGGGGTTGTCTAGGGTTTTTTTTGGGATGGGTGCCAGGGGTTGTCCGTAGGTAGTCCAGGGGGTGTACAAGGGTGTTAGGGTGGGTGCTAGGGGTTGTTCGCGGGTAGGACAGGGGTTGTCCAAGGTGTTAGAGTGGTAATTTTTTTTAAAAAATTTGAGGGTTTAGGGGAATTTACATGATATCTATCCCTAAAATTTGATCTAGACACTCAATTAGGGGTGGTGAGAATCACCCCTAAAATGAGTGTGTATATTAGAGGCAGTTTTAAACACCTCTAATCCATATATTTTTGGGAATTTTAATTACAATTAGAGGGTGTTTAAACCCCATCTAATTTAACCACCTCTAATCTCAGATGCATTTTACCAGTGTTTCACTAAAACCTCCCCTAATACGATAGGGTAGGCACATTAGCAGCGGTTCACCATAACTGCCGTTAATGTGTTTAGAGGGGGTTATAAACCCCTCTAAACTGAAAAATAACCCCTTCTAATAGGGTTTTTTTTGTAGTGCATGTTGTGTATGGAAGTTACATGGTATGTAATCTGACTGACTATGCACCAGGCTATCCTAGTCAAAATGTGGGGTGTAATTAAATTCACTACATGTAATAATTGCACATGACTTTAATTAATTCCAAATTAACTTAGGGTAAATTAAACACTAGTACATGACATATACCTCTAGGTTACACGATGTGTACTCTTGTATGGTTTGAATAGAATCCTTAGCACCTATGGACGAGATCTTTGAAATTATTTTGTTTGTAAAATTAATCAATTTTATTATATTTGTAATAAACGAAAAGGAAGAAATTAGATCTCACAATCCGGATTAAAAAAAGATTAAATTGGAATTGAAAACTAATGAAAAATGTGTAAATAAATCAATGATATTTAAATAATTATAAATATTTACATGGCCCCTCTAATACTACTTGTAGGTTCCGGGCATAGTAAAAGTGTCAGATGGGATATGCTCAAATTTTATTTTTATCTTGATTGATGATTAATATGTCATTTACATGATGATAAAGGCCATGATCAATTGAATTGAATAAAAAAATATATACAATAGATAAATTCTGTAACCAAAGCATAGAATCATCACATAAAATTTATAATTAACTTAAGAAATTCAAGAATTAACTTGCAAGAAATTATTTCTTTGTTGATGGATCTAACAATATCACTACACCATACCATTATTTCATTGTTGGATTCTAGAATAGATTCCCTCCAGCGGTGATCCACACATGTTCCATGAACCTCTAAACGTCACCCTAAGAATCTCTGGGTGCTAGCACAGAATATCAAAATGCTTACATTGTTTTCCTTTGATCTCCCCAAAAACCTCTTCAAGGAAAGGGTTCTCTTAGATCTATCTAAACTTGAGAGTGGTGGTAGAGGAAATTCACTCTCTGTTCTTGATATTTTTCATAGAGTGGTTGCTCTCTAGGGATTTTAGAGGATTCTCTTTGGATCTTGTTGTGCACAACAAATAAATTGACTCTCTAGAAAAATAAAACAATTAGGTTTATATACTACTAGGGTTAGATTTAATAATTGAATATGTGACTTTATTATTTCCGTAATCACTATGGAACCTCGTGTCTATAATAATGATAATAATAATATTATTTATTGACATGTGCTAAAGTCGTGAATTGAATTAAATATTATTTATTCAAATAATATTCAATATATATTATTTTTCATGAGACCATTAAAGTCAGACCTCCATTCCTCCATAATATTTATCAGGCATTGAATAATGACTATTTATTTAATAAAAAAATATCACTGTATTATTCATGAATAAATAAATAAATATTAAATTCAATAAATAACAAATAAATATTTATTAAATATTCTGATCACATAACATTCTCTTGAATAATTGGTGATAGAATATATGCGATCAAGAAAATATGAATAATTATTAAACCACATGCGAGGATAATATTTATTCAACTTATTAAATAATAAATAATATTATATTATTTAACTGAGATTCTGGATACACTTAGTGTGTGACCCTCTAGGTCACTTTCTAAGTGGCATTAAGAAAAATAGCTAAAGTCCAAGGTTAACATCTAGAAACATGCTAAGACACCCATAAGGAAATGAGTTAATGCTACAATGACATAATACCTCATATGGACACTTAATGTGTAATATAATCCCTTTATCATGATATCACTAATCAAGCAGGTTTCATGTTGGGCCATCAACCTGTGTGCTCGATGCCTCTTTCTTTGAATTTCTGTAAATCAAACTTTCCTATAGTACACCATGACCATGGATTTATTTAGGATATATCATCTACATCAAAGGGATTGAGATATCAGCTTCCATTAAAGAACAAAATGGATAAATCCTTTATTGAATTATTAATTAATGAAATATTACTCATGACATATCCAATATATCCTACCTCTCCGCAAGCATATGTTGTGACAAATTTCATCAATACATCAAAGTACATGAATTATAATACTCATTAATAATGATATTAAAGTCTAAGGATCAATAAAAACATCTATAGATAAGAACATAAAATGACACATATAAATGTGGATTTCATACCAGTGGGTCTTGTTATCACAACATTCTACAATAGATATTACTAAGAGATTACACCATGAGAAGGTGTATCAAAATCCTATGAGTCTCCACCCATGATATCCTGTATAATTTGCGTCCCTAAAATGATTTCATCTATATATATAACATATATTTAAGAATACTATCATGACACTTTTGAGTTCTAATTATAGTGGGGAACTACTATGACCTTTTAGTGTGATATCTACTCTTAGGACATTATCAAATACTATATCACGCATAAGAACAATCATCACGTGATAAAACGTATATTAATATTCAAAAAATGAATACACGTTATCATAAAGTACATAAAATTTAACATAAAATTTGGTTCTATGGCACCAAGTCCAACATAATTCACCCCTTTTAATTGGTCAAACAGATCATCAATTTATGACAATAGATACTTTTTATTTACTGTAACTCGATTGAGTTTTTGGTAATCAATACAAAGGTGAAGTATTACATCAGATTTCTTTGAAAAAAGAATAGGTGCCACCCAAGGTGACAAACTTGGGCATATAAATCCTTTCTCTAGTATATCATTCAATTGAGTTTTCAACCCTTTCAATTCAGTTGGCGCCATACAGTAAGAGGGAATCGATACTGGATAAGTATCGAGTACTAAATTGAAAGAGAACTCCACCTCTCTTACTAGTGGATTTCAAGATAAATTAGATGGAAAAACATCAATAAAATCGACGACAACTGGAGGGATACCATCACTCAAAGAATCTCACTCCAATTTAAAACCCAACACCGATATTACCCTAACCAAATCTGAAAAAGGAGGTTTGACTCTACTCGATCTTTGGTCCCATTCACTCTAAAAAATATGACACACCCCATCAGTTGTAGTAAAGGACACCTTCCTAAGATAATAGTCAATCCTAGCCTTAAGAGAAATCAACCAATCCATACTAAAAATTATTACAAGAGGTTTCATATTGAGAACTAGAAAATTCCAAGTGAGCACAATCTCTGATAGAGAGAAAATGAAAGAGGGACATTGAATAACCTTCTATCTATTCATTCTGAGAGGTGTAGTAATATCCATCACATAATACAAAAGATCCATAGGTTGATTTAACAAATCAACAACATGAGTCAATATGAACAAATGAGATACAACAATATCAAATAAAGTAGACACTAAATATGAATCTATAATGTTGGTACCTCTCAAAATTGTTGGAACAACATCAGCTTCCTCTAGAGACTCTTCCAATCCATGAAGAATCTTCATTCTAGATTCCTATGGATGTAACCCCTTAGTTATTGAAGTATATGATTTCACTATAGTACTTTTAAGTGTTGATGAGACCGTTATACTACACAGAGTAGAGAAGACGTGACATAACTTCTGTAAATGACCTAAGCATCCACACGAACCACAAATCATGGGTGCCTCAGTGAAAACCCAATCCAAATGCTCAACCTTTCCACACTGAAATCAAGTCATATGGAATCTTTTAGGCACTATAGTAGGTTTGGATGAAGCCTGATATCGAGATCCACCATGAGACTCATCATGCATTCTATTTCCTTTAAAGTAATTAGAATAATTTCCATTGGGAGAAAAAAGAACTCCCATCAAACCTGACTTACCATCCAGGTCAAGATCATCCATCAATGATTTATTTAGTACATTAATATAAGAAGTGATCTTTAGCATAAAGAATTGGGATTGAATATCAGATCAAAGAACCATCTCATATATTTGAGCCCTCAGTTTCTCATTCGTCACTACCTCAGGATAAAACTGAAGAATTTCATAAAAACAGTCTGCATACCGAGTCATGGTCATATCAACCTACTGGAGGCTAATAAGATCTATTAATTTCATCAATACCATATATTCTGGATAAAACCAATTGGTGAAAATAACTATAAATTCTTTCCTTTACAAGACCTCATATTTCTTTTTTGTCACCACTGAATCCCACCATCTTCTACTAGACTCCTCAAGCTTAAAGGTTGCCCATTTCACCTTAATATAATAAAGCATTTCAAAGAACTAAAAAATTAGCTCTATCTTTTTCAACCAACCCTAAAACTCTTGAGGATCATTAGATCCTTAAAAAGATGGTGACTTATAGAAATGATTTTTTTAGAATGATTCCAAGATTCATCCCTTCAAGGTTCCACTATTGGAGCCTAAACAGGAACAAATGAAAGTACCCACCCCAGATCATGGGCATTACACACCACTATCTCAACAAGATTTTGGTCCACTAGAGGATTTGCCTACTATAGTTCACAAAAATCTTCCTCCTATAGTATATTCAAGCATATTATCGTAGGAATTATTATATAAAACATCAATCTACAACATTGAAAACATCAATAAGGATACTCAGATCATCAAATAAAAAAAATATATAGGGATATCAATTCCATTAAATAGGTTTCAAACTTTTTAGATATCAAGATACTCAGAAAAAAAAGAGAAAATACTAGAATAAGATCAAATTATTTATCAATGAAACTTTTCCCAAACACCCATGGTGACTTAAGGCTCATTATGATGAGAGATGACCATGAACTTGCTCGTAACTACCTCCTAAGTCTTGACAATTCTACCTCCTATCCACTAGGAAAACCCAAATTACACATCGAAATAAATGAAAGTTTCACAACCTCCATTTGATTACACTTTTTCATGAACCGACCTAGATAAATTGGTACATTGATACCCGATCTGGTCCTGATAGGGCCTAAAAGGTGTTCCCAATCCCCACGGGTTGTAAATCGACACTTGAAATCAAACAAGAATAAAAAGGGAGTAATTTTTATACAAAATAGTGGAAGATAACGAAGGTTCTGGGAACAATGGAAGTGTACGATGGGTTGTGCCATTTTTTTTATGATCGATGATCAATCTGATATTTATATGATATTGAATTCCCTAATCAATGAAATTGAATCAAAGAAAATAGATAAGTGATATAATGATGAAACCAAGCATAGGACCATCACATATTATTTAAAATTAATTTAATCAATTAAATAATTACCTTGCATGAATTATTTCTTTATTGATGGATCTAATAATAGATCTATGTTGTACTATCATTGTGTTGTAGGAATTAAGAGAATATTCCCTCTAGAAGTGATCCACACATATTCCACAAATCTAAAAACATTGATGTAGAAATCTCCAGGTGCTAGAATGATAGATACTATCTCTTGAATCATTCAAATTTTATTGAAATGATAATTGATTCCAAAGTGTTATACTTATTATCTCTTGAATTTAGAGTGGTAGGTGGAGGAATATCGCTCTCCATTATTGGGTGCATTCTTGGAGAGGGAGTTCTCTAGGGCTTGAGAGGTGTCTCTCTAGCTGTCATTGTGCACAACAAAAAATGAATTTGATCTCTTAGAAAAATGATATAATTGGGTTTAAATACCAATAGGGTTTATAAATAAATATTTTCACAAGTTCCCTTTAATATTTATTTAATACATTGTGAAAAACCATGACTAAAATAATAATAATAATAATATTTCCTCAAGGACTCATGCCCTAGTATGTTAGGGTGGTTCCACTATGATAGTATCCATAGAGGAACGACACCCATGTTACTGGGAGGTTTCACTCTGGTGCCATGAGAAAATGTTCCCTATGCGATAGGAGGTTCCACTTGGTAGGTAGAGAACTCATGCCCAATCTGATAGGAGGATCCACTCTATAGGTTGAGGAATCATGCCTTGCTGTGACAGGGGAATTCCACTATGATCATCAAGGACCCATACCCTATCCAATAGATAGGTTACACTCGGAAGTCAAGGACCCACACACTAGTACCATAGGGGGTTCCACTCTAGTCATCGAGGACCCTCACCCTAGTGCATCGGGGGAGGGGGGGAGGGTGTTCCAATTGGAAGGTAGTTGTAGAGGACCTTCACCCATACTAATGGGGGGTTCCACTCTATAGGCTAAGGAACCATATACTAGTACCATAGGGGGGGGGGGTTCCACTCTAGTCATTAAGGACCCACTCCCTAGTGCATTGGGGGGGGGGGTTCCACTCAAAAGGTATTTGTCGAGGACCTATGCCCATGATGATGGGGGTTCCGCTCTATAATAATCCTATAGTGATCTCACCCGATCACTTCCATCATTGGTTTTCACCTCAATAAGAATCATTCTTGGAACATTTCACATTGTATCTCAAAATCCATAGTTGAGGGAACCATCATGTTCTACACAGAAAAAAAACTCAGGATAGGCTACTCTTGATCCAAAATCTATGCTTGAATGAAGGAGATATGAAACCTTTAAGTTTCCTCAAAAGGAACCCAGGGATACATGATGTGTGATGGTACCCACACAACATGTGGTCCTATTCCACCTCTTTCCCATGTCGCTGTCTAGTACACAACTCCCAAACCATGTAAAATTACATGTCATGTAGGTGGACTACATGATGTGTATAGACTAACTTGGATTGGGATGTGTCCCTTTGGTTGTGTCGATGTTCATGAACCCATGTTTGTGTAATACGGTACATGGGGTGTTTCTCCACATAGGGTGCCACTCGTGTGATCTGTCCATGTCTATGTACTTCAGTACATGGCCATGTTCCTAGTTGTATACTCCCACATAGAGTCCTACCTGTGTGAATCATCACATAACTCACCCACCTGAGGATGAGGTACATGATGTGTAGGATTTCTACACACCATGCCATCCTTATGATTTCTTGAAACCCTAGCCACCTCACTTAAGGGGATATTTGTTGTGCGTTCATCCTTGTACACAGTGTGTAGTCTGGTTTTTCATAGATATCTATATCTGCTTCCTGTGTGGTAGATCTATCCTTCCACCTTTGGTTTTAGCCTATATTATTATAATAATAATTTGATCTGGTCTATATATATCATTTCTAGCTCTTTGGTGGCCAGAAATCGATATCTGAATGAGTTTGTGAAAAACTGTATGGCTTCGCACATCCCGAACCTTCTGCTGTTGAAGATCTGACCTCTGATAGTTGAAACAATCATCCAAAACCTGTAATTATCCCATATTTGTGATATATTCTTCAATACATCCATATTTCATGAAATCATTTTGATTCCATGGGTCCGATCAGGCTTGGTACTGCCCGACAATGTCAAACTAGGATTGCAGGGTCAAACCGGTGATGAACATGAAGAAATATAGGGGGAAAATCACAAGAAAAAATGTTTAAACATCGTTGAAAAAACTTTATTCACCAATGATAAATAACGAAAATCTGAGGTTATAAAACATTGAAATAACCAATTTAATGTGGTATGTAGGATCATGGTTAAGCCACAATTGGAACAAATTGATAAAAGGGGTCGATACACTCAATAAATTTAATCAGAGAGGGTGTAAATCACAAACTAATGAGTCCCACCTAGACATTAGATTATTAATCATAAAATAATGAAATTTAAAACAATTGAAGGATGTCGTTGCATTCGCTGCACTCCAATTTTCTCTGATCCATCATTTCATCGTCATATGATGTGATTCACTAACAAAGGAGGAATGAGAAGCTATTAAATTCTCCTAGGGTTTATGCAAATAACCTTAGAGAATTCACCATGACAATCTAGTTATAAAAACTTTGTTTTGTTAAAATGAATTAATGAATGAATAAATGAATTAATTAATTCACTGAACATACCACCAATGAGTGAGGTGTCCGAATGCCCCGTGCCAACCTATTTTATGTTGCTCCTAGGGTAAAAAATGCATTACATAATCGACCGTGGTCTCATATTTCTGATCCATGATTATGTTTAAGATTTATCTCATTTAATTTAAGAATATGTGCATGTTTAATATAAAATATATTTAATATTTTTATAAAATTAATTATGGGAAAACCAAACCTCAAAATCGCATGCCATATCAGCACCTAGAACTTGAAATATATATAGAAATATTTAAAAGTATTATAAGGAAAAAACAGGTCTCTAAATCATTAACTTCTTAAATATTTTCAACCCTAAAAAGAAAAAATAAACAAACAACTTGGGATATTGAGCCCGCACCTAGCTCTCCCGCTCCCAGGAACTCTCCTGCACATTTTCATACTGCCACAACATGTGAGCCAAAGGGATGATTCATCCACACAGGGTCCTCTCCTATCGATCCTCAACGACCACTGGGTGATCTACAAAGGTGGATCCATCCTTGATGTATAGATCCCCCCAATCAATAACATGCATGGGGTCATGCACGTATCTCCTCATATGTGACACGTGGAAGACATCGTGCACCTTCTCCAACTATGGGGGAAGGGCGAGGTGGTAAGAAACCTCACCAACCCTATGCACGATTTTGAATGATCTGATGTACCTTGGGGATAACTTTCCTCCCTAGCCAAACCTCCACAATCCTTATTGTGGGAAGACTCTCAGGAAAATTTGGTCTCCCTAATCAAAATCTAAGGGCCTACGATGACGATCAGTATAATATTTCTGTCTAATATAGGTCTTTCTCATCCGCTCACGGATGACCTAGAACTTCTCCATCATCACCCGCACCATCTCTGAGCCCAAAATAGATGTCTCACTGATCTTTGTCCAGCATAAGGATGACTTATAGGGTCTCCCATACAGGGCCTCAAAAAGGTGTCATACTGATAGTAGAGTGGTAGCTATTATTGTACAAAAACTCTACAAAGTAAAATTGATCCTCCCAGCTTCGATAAAAGTCTAACATAAAATCCCTCAACATATCCTCTAACACCTAGAAAGTTCACTCAATATTCCCATTGGTCTGGGGGTGAAAGTATATACTCATTATAATTTGGGTCCCAAATTCCACCTATAGACCTCTCCAAAATCCTAACATAAACCATGAATCGTGATTAGAGATCATCAATAAGGGAACCCCATGAAGGTGAATGATCTCCCACACGTACAACTACCCCAAACTCTCCACCAAAATTTTATCCTTGATAGAGAGGAAGTGTGCCTAATTTTTGAGTCAGTAAACTATCACCCAGATGGTGTCATGAACCTTCACTATGTGTAGAATTACTATCACAATGTCCATGGATATGCCATCCCATTTCCACTATGGGATCTCAAGGGCCTGCAACAAACCTTATGGAACTTGGTGCTCAGCCTTTACCTACTGACAAGAGAGGCACCAAGAGATGAACTTATCTATGCTTCATGTAATTACAGACCACAAAAACTACCACTGAAGGTTCCTATACATCTTCCCCACATAGGAATATATAGCTAGGGGATAAGTTTGGAACTCTCACATCATCTCCTCCCACATCCTGATTGGAACCACCGTCCATCCCTAGAAAAATATGACATGATTCCATCCTTAATAATATCCATATGGTGAGTCCCCCATATATATATATTCACATAATACCTCATAGTTTATGTATCAAAATTGAGACTCTCTCATATGCTTGAGAAGAGGAGAAGTCATCACAATTGACTGCATAAAATCTGCACCCTCCTGCTCCACCAGGGTCAGCTGTCAGGAGGCCAAATGATCTAAAGAATATTTCACCAAGTGATCATGAGACTTCCTATTAAGGGAATATTAAACTACATTTCCATTACCTACATTATAGAATATCTCCAAGTCAAAGTCCTACAGGAACGCCAACCAGTACTGGTATCTCAGGTTCAAGTCTATCTATATGAATATGTACCTAATACTTTGATGGTATGAGTAAACAAAAATTTATCTCCTAGAATATAGTGAATCCACATATTCAGGGAGAATACTAACATTACTATATCTAGGTCATAAGTTGCATAGTTCTTCTTATGGGGTCTCAACTACCTTGACCCGTATACGATAAATGCCTACCGCTGCATCAACATGAATCCGAGACCAACTCCTAAGTAATAAAAATATAGTACATACTTCATTCCCTCCTCCAGTAGTCCCAACATAGGATCACTCATCAACCTCAACCTCAACTCCTCAAAGGACCTATGGAACTGCTCAGGCCAGGTAAACAACTACCCTTTCTGTGTTAGGGTGGTCAAAGGGGCTACAACTCTGGAGAAGTTTGCCACAAACCTTCTATAGTACCCTACCAAGAAAAGAAAACTCCTCACCTCTAACATGTTCTTGGGTGGTTCCCAAGAAAGCACTACAAAAATATTTTCTAGGTCCACAGCCAAACCATGCTCAGAAATGAAATTCCCTATAAAGTGAACCTCATGAATCCAGAACTGTCACTTTGATAGTTTCCCATAAATTTGGTACTCTTGAAGAAAATATAGTACCATCCTCAAGTGCTCCGCATGCTTCTCCTCTAATGTAGAGTAGACGAGTATGTACTCAATGAAGATAATAAAAAATTGGTCCAATTTTATCTGTAAAAATTGGTTCATCAAATCCATATACATGGCAGGGGTATTCATCACACCAAAGGGTAGAACTAGTAACTCACAGTGTCATTAGTGACATCGAAAATTCATATTTGGAATATCAGCCTCGCAAAATCTCAACTAGTGATAGAAGGACATAAGAACGATCTTATAGAACCATATCATGCCTTGAAAATGGTAAAAGTGGTCATCTATACCTAGAAAGGGATACTTATTATTTATAATGTCTTGGTTCAAATGATTACAATCCACACAAACCTATAATCTGCCATCTGTATTTTTCACGAACAACACCAGAGCTACCTAGAGGGACACACTAGGTCTAATGAAACCTTTCTCTCTAAGGTCCTCCAACTACAACCATATATCTTAGAGCTTGGTAGAGTCCTTCCAATTTGCTGTAGAATATATCAGAGCTATGCCAGGATGCAAGTCAATGTAAAACTCCATCTCCTGCCTCATAGGTAGTATCAAGGCATTCTTGAGGAAGATGTCCATAAAATACTACACAACTAAAGGAATAAATATTCTTGAAGAGTCTTCTTCACCAAGGGATATACTCTCTAACATATGGGTGATGGGCCATAGGATCCTGCTTGTAGAAACCACTTTCCCTGCCATGATATTTCTCTCACCAGAAAAGGAGAATCTTATTCCATTAGTGTATAGGCATTTCAGTGATAATAAAATTTCACTAATGGAAAGGGGATATTTCCCCACACATCTATCCCCACGGTTTAGAAAAAACATAGGGATATCTCTTTTTTACTATCTATTTCCATGGTTTTAATAAAACTGTAGAAAACCAATACCCAATTCCCCCGATACCTCACGCTCCTCCTCCCTCTTCCATCACGCTCCTCTACTCTTCCATCGGGATCCTCCTTACCCTCACTTCCATAACCCTATTCCATCACGCTCATACTCACTTCCCCAACTCCTGACCCTCCCCTCCCCTCCCTGACCACTATCACTTGGCCATCCGACCTACGACCTCCGCCCCTCGACCCTCTCCTCCCCTCGCTGACCTTTGTCTCTTAGCCATCTGACCACCACGTCCCGCCCATCTCCTCCCCTCGTCCTCCACCTCTACTCCCGACCTCCCTCTCGGCCTTTGCCTCAGCCTCATCATACCTCCCTCCACCTCCCTGCCCCCAGATCTAGCGACGTCCCCCCCGTCTCCCTCTCCTCTCGGCCTTGGCCTCCGCGTGAACTTCCCTCAGCTTCGACAATGTCCCGTCTTGGCCTCCTCCTCCCCAACCCTAGCTCTGGAATGTATGAAATTTCTTCTCCATGTTTTTCATTCTATTATATATAAATTAGGCTTTAATTAACTGAAAATAGAGAAAAAAATTGAAAGTACTAAACCATTGTTTGGAATATTGTTACCATTTTCATCATCATGTTCCCTAGAGTGAATCTAAATATATTTTTTCATTCAGTTTATTTTTTCTATGAGTTATAATTGTGAGAGCTATCATTGAAACCTATTATTGTTTCCTATTCTAAACATTAAATTTCTAATTTGCATGATTACTAAGATTCTGATTATGAATCATACACGTTTGATCATTGAGATTGACCAGAATTTGAGACTATGGGTATGTTTCTTTCAAACTATATATTTTAATGAATAATAGCCTACTTGTAATTGTTATCAATAAGTGATATTGGATATGTAATAAATACTTGAGGCACATATTTTCAATTTAAATTTCAAATAAGTTCCTAGTTTAAAAATTTATTGTGATAATTGAATTATTTGAAGGACTATTAGTGTTCAGAACATATTTATATATTAAATTTAGCTTAGATATCCAGCAACCACTTTTGAATAAATGTGTTTCCTTTACCTGATTATAAGTTTTGGTTATATAATAACACTTATAATTGGATCCTATGTGGAAACAAATGATGGAATTATAAGGATAGAATAATTAAAATGAATACTTTGGTTCCTTGGACCCATGAAAATATAGTCCATACATTACTTATAAATAGGTTGAGGTTTTACCATGGGGACAATGATTCATTAATTTAATATTGGTTTCTTCCCCTCTTTTGTGAAACTCAAACATACATGAGCATCCTATGACCAAATTACTTGGCTCCCAAAAAATAAATTATTTAAAGGGAAAAAATTTTCATGAGTGAAGTTTAGAAAATCAATTTACTTGAAAAAAGTTATGTGAAGGATAAATATAACATTCTCTCTCAATAAAACTCATTGGTGATCCTTTTTATTCTTCCTAATCCATTCTTCTAGTCTAAACTCAAGGAACCATCCTTGACATTTAAAAGAATGGTAGTATTATAATCCATAGCTTACGAGAAAGGTATTACAACCAAATAGATCAAGTCTAATCCAGTTAACTCATCATTCAAAATTAAATGAGGGTATTCCATAAGAATCCAAAATAGTAATTGATGAAATTTGATACATAAGACATTACCTAAATCCTAAGGGAGATTCCCCTAGTCATTTCACTTAAATTTCCCTCATTATCATTTCTTATGAGAATTCTAATCACAGTGTGTGTAAAATTTAGTGTTCGATATTAATCTAATAACGTGTATTTTATTTTTCAATTGATTTTAAATTCATTTATTTTACCAAAATTACCTTTTCCTTTTTAAGAGTCTTGTTGTTACTTGTTCCACTTTGTATGCAGTAGGTGTTTCTAGGTAATTATTTTATTAAAAAAAATTCATGAAGTGATTTAGTTTATTAAATTCTTATTCTAGTATATTTATACCAATATTTGATACCCATGATTATTTTATATAAATTATCTAAATTATTTTCATTAATTCTTGGATATGAAGTGGTTTTATTTAAAAATTTTTCCCTCTTTGAATTATAATTTTACCCATGGAAAATATTAAATTAAATGGATATGGGGATCATTTAAAATATTTATGATGATGGATGAATTTTTTTATCTCTCCCTTGATTTTTAAATGAAATAACCCATGTTTAAGGGTGTGTTTTAATATTAAAAGTTTATTTTTTTATGTTACACCTAAGGGAGGACAAACTTTTTTATCTCTCCCTTAGTTCAACTATAATGACACATACCACTCTATCATAGACATGAAACCTTTCTTGGCCCATTATGGTTTACATTTTTGATCATCCCTTTATAGGATAGTGGTAATAATTTTATCTCTGATACTGAAGGGGTTGAAATTGGTTATAAAAATAAAGGCACTTGTAATACAAATGTGAATTAACTATTAAGTTTTTATGTTCTAATAGTTTTATTTTCTATAGCACATATCCCTTATTTAATTATGGTTTACATTGTTGATTAGAAGATAAATTTTATTTTTCTTTTTATAGAATGGATAGAAGCTGGATGTATCGTATCGATAGGATTTCAACCGCGTTTCAAAATAATTTGGAGAATTTTTTGGATTTTTCATTTGACAATGATTCAGATGGAGTTTGTATAAAATTACCATGCTATAAATGTGTTGGAATACCATGGTTAAGACAGGAATAAGTTATATACCATATAAAAAAATTTGGATTTCAAACAAACTATTATGTTTGGTATCACCATGGAGAGATGAGTCAATGTTCTACTGGTCATGAACAAAATGAAAGAAGTGGAATGGAGAATTTGATATTTGATTGGTTTCCATTTGTCCATCATCTCAAGAGAGATAGTATGCTAGTGCAAGAATAAAATTATATCAATACACATGAGGAAAATACTGAAGATGATGATGAGAGAGTGAACAATTTATTGGATGATGCTAAACTCCAGTATACCAGGAATGTACTAAAATGACCAAGTTGGAATTTTTAATGCGGTTATATCATGGGAAAACCATGTATGGAATTTCTAATACTACTATTGATTATATTCTTACATTTTTAAAGGACTTTGTTCATGATGGTGTAGATATTCCCTCAAATCATTACAAGGAATGGAAGTTAATTAAGCATCTTGGATTTGATACTAATAAAGTTCATGCTTGTCTGAAAGATTGCAGTTTATTTTGGGAGGAAACAACTGACTGTAATGACTGTAAAGAATGTGGTACATCTTGATGGAAGACAAATGCAGATGGAACACCATCTCGTGTGGCACATAAAGTCACGTGGTACTTTCCATTGATTCCCAGACTTCAAAATCTATTCATGTATGTAGAAATCTCAGCCAATATACGATGGCATGATGCAAAGAGAATTAAAGGTAATGATGATTTGGTTCATCCTGAAGATGGATTATCATGGCATACATTTGATGCACAACATCCTGATTTTGTAGCTGAGGTGTTCAATGTTAGGTTGGGTCTATCCTGTGATGGTTTTAATCCCTTTGGTCAGATGCTTACTTCTCACAGTACGTGGCCAGTTTTTATTCATGTTTATAATCTTCCTCCATGGATGTGTATGAAAAAACCATTAAATTTCTTGAGTATACTGATATCTGGACCTTCTGGTCCCAGTAATGATATAGATGTCTACTTTAAGCCTTTAATAAGAGAGTTTAAACAACTTTGGTATTTCGGTGTGCGGACATTCGATGCTTCTTCAAAGAGTACATTTCAGATGCATGCTGCCCTTCTATGGACCATAAATGATTTCCCTGCTTATGCAATGATGTCTGGGTGGAGCATGAAGGGAAAACTATTATGTGCTGTTTGTATAAATAATACACGATTGAGAAGGCTTAAATATCATCATAGTTTCAGTTTCATGGGGCATCGACGATTCTTGCCAATGGATCATCAATACAGGATGAATCATAAAAGGTTTGATAATACCGTTGAGACTGAACAACCACCTCAACATATGTCAGGAAGTGATGTTCTTAATGAATTAAGAGATTTCAGTTTTTCATTAGGTAAAGGTCAGTTGAAATTTAAAAAGAGGAATAATTTTGACACTGAAACCTCTTACAATCAGAAAGAGAGAAGTATTTTTTTGAATTTCCATATTGGTCTACCAATTTGTTATGTCATTGTTTAGACATAATGCATATTCAGAAAAATATATGTGAAATGTTGCTTGAAATTCTTCTGAATATCAAGGGGAAGACCAAATATGACTTCTGATCTTGTAGAGACTTGTTGGATTGGGGTATTCGACCAGAACTGCATCCTGTGTGTATCGGTGAAAACAAATGGAAAGTTCCTTATGATTCTTATGTGATGACACTATTAGAGAAAGATCAATTTCTGGAAGTATTGGAGAATATCAAGGTTCCTGATGGTTACTCCAGAAACATATCTAAATGAGTCAATAGAAGATATGTGAAATAAAAATCTCTGAAAACTCATGATTGTCACAACCTTCTTCATGAATTGATTCCAATAGCAATTTGACATTTTCTATCCAATAATGTAAGGGAGACATTGATTCTCTTATGCCATTTTTTTAGAGACCTTTGTGCTAAAAGGTTATCCAAGTCATTATTTATAAAAATGAAGCTGGAGGTGCCATTAATTTTATATGAGATGGAAAATATTTTTCATCCATCCTTTTTCACTTGAATGTTGCATTTAATGGTTCATATTCCAACTAAAACACTTCTTGGGGAACCAGTTGCTTTTCAGTGGATGTATCCTACTGAAATAAATATTTGCACAATGAAATCATATGTTCAAAACAAGAATTATCCTGAAGGTTCGATTGTGAGGGGTTATCTGGCTCAAGAATGTATGGATTTTTGTTCAATGTATTTGTCTGATGTCACCACAAGACATAATAGGCCGATGAGAAATTAAGATGACTAATATGGGGAAATTGAGACCTTGTTTCCATATCTTCCCCAAACAGGAGGAATTTTTGGGTCTTATACATTGGCTACATTGAGCCTTGAAGAGCGGGAGATGGCACATCACATAGTCTTGTTTAACTGTGGTTTGTTCGATGACTATATCAAGTAAGTAATTTGGTTATTTATATGTTATCTCATATTATGAAATTTCACATATACCTTACACTTTTATTATCATTTTATGTAGGGAAAATAAACAAATTATAAGTAGAGTTCATCGATCTTTGTCTTTGAGAAGGAGAGAGGCTTTTCATAGCCTAGAGTTTCCTGCTTGGTTGAAATCAAAGGTGTTACCATTACTTTAATAAGTTTAAAAAATAGATATCCATTTAATTATATTATTCATATATATTTCAGGTGTTGAGTGTACCTATTGACTCCATTTCTTAAGAATTGATAGCTTTTGGATTTTGGTCCTAATTCTTTGGTTCATGAATGTAAATCTTTAATAATCAATGGGTATAAATTTGTTACAATGGATCGAGCAGTGAAAATGAGAACACAACATGATGGAATTATGTTAACCGCTACAACATATTATTATGCCAGTGTATCATATAGTCATCCTCGATATGAAGATGTGTATTATTATAGGCTAGTTGATAAAATATTGTTATTGGATTACTAATCTCAAGGTAGAGTCACTATGATGAAATGTAAATGGTTTGATTCAATGAGACGTCATGGTACATTTATTGATGGCTGTGGATTCAGAGTTATTGATATGAGTCAATTCCTATATACAGATGAACCATACATTTTGGCATCAATGGATAAACAAGTGTTTTATGTGAAAGATCATATGAGACCCGATTATGGTGTCATTAATGACATAATCCCTAGACATATTTTTCATGATGATGGTGATGAAATTGCCACCATTGATGTCCCCGTTATTATTGGCCAAAATATTTCATTTGATGAATCAAATTGTCCCATTGTGAGAGTTTATGTTTAACCTAAAGTAGTGGTCAGTAATATATAAAATCAACCATATTTGTTCACTGTTAATTCAGTTTATATTGACATGAGTTTATCAGGTTAGTATTACTATAATTAATTTAATTATGTTTCATTTTGGAATGAAATGTTTGTTCTTTGTATTTTCTGGTGTAGTTTCATTAAATAAGATTTATTTCAATGTACAAAACTTGGTTTAAATCTTGTTTTTAAAAAATGTATAACCTAGTTTTGTAATTTTAAAAACTGTGTTAGTCATTTCCTTGTAATCATTTGTACAATTAAAAGAAGTCAAATTGGTTCCTCTCATGAATTTCTGATATATGTAAGTTGTATGCATGATTTGTAAAAACTATTTCTAAAAACTTTAAATTTCATTCTTATGTAGATTATGCCAAATACTACAAAAGGTCGAAGGAAGCGACTATTTGATCCCGATCGACTGGGGTGTGAGCATGCGTTGCATTCACTTCCATCAGTGAGTATTATAATTGTAATGTTTTCTTCTTCATTACATATAATTTCATGTTAATATTATTTATCAAATTTTTTAGGGACATTCAGTTCCACCGGATTTGAATCATAATCTAGTTAGCATGGGTATGAGTGGGGATGCTCCTAGACCTAGAAGGAGCACCCGTCATACCCATTTCCACACTGACCTACCATCACACACCCCTTCCACCACATCTTTCCATCCTCTTGAGTCTTTGGGGATGTTTTTATCCATTCCTCCATCATCATCTCATCTACCCTCTTATTCACATGCCATGACTACACTTCCTCTATAGATATTTCCACCTTTACCATATCCAAATCCGATGATTAATCCCCCATCCTACCACCCATATGCTACCGTGTCTACACCACCTCAAATTCCTACCGTCCAGCCAGCATCTGATGAGTCTGTTCCATTAGCTCCCAATCCAATGCATGAATGTCACCTAGAGCATGCACTAGAACAGACACTTCCTGTAGAGGCTGCTGAGTCACGACAGCCCACAGATCCATCATAGTCTATTGAGCAATCTGCAGACATTTTTTTTGATTATAACTATTTCAAATTATATCACTTTATTTTTGTCGTGTTATACCGTGACTTAATTCTTCTTTCCCCCCTATTTTTATTATTTAGTGGGATATTTTTCTAGGCGAAGTGGGAACACTTGGATGAAGGAAGTTTGGAATCGCCAGAAATAGCTAATGGTGGATTACAATCAACAAAATTAGATGGTAGGTCCAACTGTAATGCAGTGTAGAAGTTTTATGGCTACTTTGGACAAGTATCACAATATCATTCCGGTGGAACTGGTGTCATGGAGATATATTAGTAAAGATATTAAGTACAAATCATGGGAGAAAATATGGGTAAGAAAATTATATAAAGTTATATCTATATTATTGGTGTATTTAAATGAAATAACATGTTCATTGTAGATTCAGTTTAACTTTCCCGAAAGAGAAGCTGCTAAGACAACAAGTTTGATGGATGTTGGGGAGTTCTGAAACTCATACAAGCATGAGTTGTATATTGGTTGAAAGATCAGGGTTGGTACTGACTTAGAGGGGGTACCCATATTCCCTGACTGTCCAAAAAGTCAATATGAAAAAATGATTGCACATTGGAAGATTGCTAAGTTTAAGGTAATATAAATCTTTAATGGTTGACATATAAAATTTAACTCCTATTAATTGTATTGGAATTTTTTTAGGAAGTGTCAGAGAAAAACATAAAGAATAAGGATTCAATGACATATTTTCACACATTGGGGAACACTATAATGCCTGATCATGAAAAGCACCATGTACTTTAACCGGGTATTGTGATGTTATACAGGATGTTCTACTAAAAATATTATTGAATAGACATAGGTCAGATTTTTGAATTTCTCATATATGGTACTAATCCAGATTTATGTATTTCTCATTTTTAGTAAGCTAAATTGGGCATTGAAGGTCTTATACCTCGTTCCAAATTATTTTTCTCCAGTAGAAAGAAAAAGGATGGAAGTGCAGTAAATGCATAGACACAAGATAAAATTGTAAGGTTTTTTGTTTATATTGTAAATATTTATACGAAATTAATAATTTAATATGTTTATAATTTCAACAGTCTAACTTGGAGTCCCTCGATGGTAAGGAAGAGGACAACTTCAGGCCACATGATCATTTAAGTCAGGTATTAGGTGAGGAACACCCGGGGAGAGTATGATGTCGACTAGGGAAAAACATCATCCCCTCTAAGTATTGGTCGTCATTGGGATCCTCTCAAGCCTCCCAGACCTCTGAGCTGGAAATATCTCATGCTGAAGTAGCTGAGGCAAAGAAAATAGTTTTAGAGGAGTGTGAAAGAAGTAAGCTGGTGACCGAACATTTCATGAAAGCTATGGAAGTTTTGAGTCATTCACTTCCATCAGAGGATGTTGCTACTTTTGAATAATATATGGAATCAATGTACTCTTTAAATTATGTATCAGGTGATTCCAATGAGGGTCTTAGTGGCAACGAAGGTGGTGGAAATAGAGCTGTTGGTGGTGAGGATGTTGCTGATGCTTCTATTGGTGATGAGGCTGCTGACGATGTTACTGATGATGTTGATGATGATTGGCATGGACATGGGGATGGGGATGTTGGTGATGGGGGGGATATTAATCCTCTCCATTTTTTTGACTTATTAGGGAGACTTATTTATGTACTTTAAGAACTTGAATTGAATTTTTTTATGGATGAAAATGGTTAATTTGTTTTCTTCTGAAAAGTTCTGCATAAATTTTCGCATGCATTTACATAAAGATAACATTAGAATCCTTAGTTATGCATATGGGTAAGCGATTCCCTTACTACCATAGAATACTTAGCTCTAAATGATATCCCATATAGTGACATTGGATTCCATTTATTATCTCATTATTTTTTATAAATTATTGAATTGAAAAGTCTAAATTAATGTAGGTAAAAAAGAAAAATATATTCCTCAGTTGTTATTTCTAAAATTTTCATTTTGTAAAATCTGAAGTTTTTATATTGATTTAACTGGTTGGGTTTTTTGAGATCCCATGTCCCTAAATGATATGGTAAATGGTAGAGATTTTTTTTGGTTTATAGGTAGCTTTGTAAGAAGGGTTCAGGGGGGAATGGGGCTAGGTGAAGGGGGTGGGGCTGGGTGTAGGGGGGTGGGGTTGGGTGTTGGGGGAGGTTGGTGGGTGCTGGGGGGTGGGTATGGGTGTGGGGGGGGGGGGTGGGGCTGGGTGCAGGGGGTGGGGCTGGGTGCTGGGGGGTGGGGCTGGGTGCAGGGGTGGGGGGTGGGGCTAGGTGCAGGGAGGGGGGGATGGGTGCGGGGGGGGGGGGGGGGATGGGTGCTTTGGGATGGGTCTAAGTGCAGGGGGGATGGGTGTAGGGAGGGTGGGGATAGGTGCAAGGGGGGGAGGGGGGATGGGTGCTGGGGGGTGGGGCTGGGTGCAGGGGGGCTGGGTGATGGTGGGGGTGGGGGGTGGGGCTAGGTGCAGGGAGGGGGGGGGGGGCTGGGTTTAGGGGGAGGGGGGATGGGTGTAGTGGGGAGGGGGGATAGGTGCAGGGGGTGGGGTTGGGTGCTGGGGGGTGGGGTTGGTTGTAGGGGGATGGGGGAGGGGGGAGGGGGGGTGGGTGTAGGGGGGGATTGGTGTTTTTTGGATACACAACTTAGTGTTCATGGAAATGTTATAAGATCATGTATGACTGGAGATTTGAATGTGTTTGGTTTCATGACGTTATTTACAGCTGGGTTGCAGGTATGGGATTCTATGGATCTTGTCTTTCCTGAAGGTATGCTTCACTAAGGTGTGTTTTTTACATGTTTTTTCAAATAATTATCATGGTTGTTTTCTATATATGATTGTATTTAGTAAGCTATGTGTGTATATTGTTTAAAATACAATGATTATTACATTCAAACTTCTCATAGCACAATAAAAGAAACACCTTTCAATTTGTATTCAAATGAACATGTATGCATAATAAAATCTACAACTAGTTTAAACTATGGAAATAAATTATTAATACAGTTTAAACACATTTCAATTTGTATTCGAATCATATTAATTATATTCTTTACATGTGTAGGGAAACAAGAAGACAAGGGTGTGCTGATATCAACATATATGACTATGTCATGCAAGATTTTCTTAGAAAAGGAAAAGAAAAACATGGATTTAATTTCCATAGAATGATGAATGAAAGTGGATTTACCCCAGGTATTATTACTTGTAATAATATTATAAAATGTCTCAAAAAACTGAATCAAATTGTAGTGGTGTCAGAGTTCCTTCTACTGCTTCTATCAGTGGGTACAAAAACTAAATTTTCTTTCATTTACTCCATTGATTTCTACTTACTATAATGAAGGAAATCTAGATGAGGCTCTCATGTATTAATTGTACTTGAATCAATTTCTATAGGATACTATTTTCAAGCCTTCAATTTCAACTAATCCATCCCACACTGGTGCTAAAAACATCACTGTTTCTTCTGATAAGAAAGTGAATCCCAACAGCAGCTCTAATTCGTCAAGCTATTTTGAAAGTGATTCCGAAGGAGTGAGCATTTATCAACTATGAATAGAAGTGGTTTATAATTATCATTTCTTGGTATGATTCTAACAAACTAATACAAACATGAATTTTTTTGTTTCATTATTTTTTAATGATTATTAAACTATGTTCTATTTTAGGAGCCTCCTGTTAAAGCTTCTCCTACTTTGAATGGGCAGTCTACTCTCTAAAAAAGTCATTTTTTCTGCCGCCAAGGTTTCTGAGAGTGATTCCTCTAGTTCATCTAAAGTGATTATGATGAATATGTGAGGGTTCTTATTAATGACCGCACATTATATAAATAGTTCCAGTGGTTTTTAGTTTGATATATTTTATATAATCTTCGTAATTTTGGTCACTAATTGTGCATTTGAAATTTTTGTGTAGGAAAAATTACCTAAGAAATCACTTGGAACTGTGATAAAAAGTAAACCATCAAGTCTTCTTGAAATAAAAGAGGAGTCCAGTGATGAAGCAGATATAGATGTCTTTAATGATGATGCTTATAAGCCAGTGAGTGCAGATGATTTTATCTTTATCTCTACTAATATTTCATTTAAATAAATCATTCTCATAATTATTGTGCTTGTATGACATGGATGTTTAAGGTGCATTTTTTATGAGATCATAAAAATTAGGAAATTATTACCACTATATTATTTAATATTTTAATTTCTATAACATAAAACATCTAATAATTTTCCCAATCCTATTATGCAGGTTCTGTTATTTTTAGTAGCATTATTAAACGAAAGTAAATTAATGATCAATCCCAATATTCCAATATTTGACACCATCAAAAATAGGTTCGAATACATATTTACATTATTATCACTAGAATAATACTAGTAGTGGTTAAGTATCATTGCTTACATTAGCACAACTTCTACTGTAACCTTTATATTATGAGTGATTACACTAATAGTCCATACTAACAACAATGTTTACACTGGAAAAGTTTACATATTTACACATTTGGCTTCATTAGTAGCAACATTACACTAGAATTTCTTACAATAGTAGTATTCACACTAGCAATGTTTATACTAACATCATTACAGTAGCAGTGCTTACATTATTAGTTCTTAGACTAGAAATTCTTACACTAGAACTATTCGTAGCAACATTACTTGTACAAACACCTTTTCATAATGCATATGTCTTGGAAATACAAGGGTGAAAAATCTAGGAAACATGGGAAGAATCCTTCTAAAGCTCTGTCTGCAACTACACGAGTATCCCACTCATTGGTGCTGGGGAAGAGGAGATAGGTATGTTATAGTTGAGTTTTTATTTTATTTTCTTTATCGCATCATCCACTTAGTCCTTTTATCACTTTCTACAGACAGAGGGTACTTATATTCTGCGAAGGGGGATAGAAGGGCACTGGAGGCAGCTACGCGGTTTTCTTTGCAGGGGATGGAGATCGAGGTAGTTGAGGGATTGATAGTGTGTTTCATTTTTGGCTACTTTTACTGTGTTGCTTCTATTTATTTTCTTTTACTTTGGCATGGATGTCTGACATACAGATGGGTCATGCTGAAATTTTATTTATTTTCTACTACTGTTTTAATTAATTGTTTGTGGGGGTGATTAATCCCTTGTTAGAGAAACCAAACACATATCAATATATCCAAATCATGAATGTCATTTCATTATGAAATTATTCCATGCATACCTTCACCCTCGGTCCTCTTCCAAGACTTATTCTTTATGTTAACACATCTAATGCACTCTTTATATATAAATTTTCAACACATATTCATGCAATAGATCTTCATGCCATTATTCTTGACAAATCCCATGCCTCTTTAATCAAACATACCTCATTCATACCTCATATATTTTCCAAAAATCCAACCAATCATTCCTTGGTTGCAATAATCCCCCCCTTTGGATGATCCTGTTTTTGAATTAGTTTCCTCTGGTAGAGAGGTTAGTGGCCCTATTCCTCCCATTCAAGAGAAGGTGAAAAATACTATCTTATGGGAAGATATAGTAGATTTGTCTCATCTATCCTATGAGGTAATTTATTTTAAATATGCTTTATCAAGGGTCATCTCAGATGAAAAACTTGGAGAAGCATCCAAGAATAGTAAAGATGAAATGAAATATGATGCACAAGATGAGGTGGATTCTAATTACTGGTAAGAGCAATGAACAATTTCTCCAAAGAATTGGAAAGGTAAGTCAAAGATAGTGGTTTCCACTTCAGGGAAATATATTTTTCTTGTTACAAGTTTAAAAATTATTCCTTAGTATACTCGGCATCATCTTCTGTACTGTGCACCAGACTTCAACTTTCGCAGGTCGGGGGGGGGGGGGGGGGGCTGTCCAAGGGGGTTGGGGGTGTTCAGGTGGGTGGGTAGGGGTGTCCAGGTAGGTGTTGGTGGTGGTGGGGGGTACAGGTGGGTGGGGGGGGTGTCCAGGTGGGTGGTGGGGGGTGTCCAGGGGGTTGGGGGAGCTGTCCAAGGGGGTTGGGGGGGTTGTTCAAGGGGGTTGGGGGGGATGTCCAGGGGGTGGGGGTGGGGTGTCCATGGGGGTGGGGGAGATGGCTAGAATGTTGACCTGCCTCCCCCCACTCCCTTTGCTCCTGACCGGAAGATGTTTCCCCGTGGATGTCTCTGGACCGGGCCAACTGAATGCGGTCACGCCGCAGTCACACTGTGGTCACACCACTGTAATGCCATGATTTGGCCCTGCTCCAGGACGACACCTCGTGGAAGTTTGTAGTTCTGTCAGAATTCGATGTATGATACCTAGATAGAGTTTTAGATACATTACCCACCCATAGTTAATGGGGATGGAGGCCCTCAGGTAGTAAATCTCTTGATTGAGTCTCTCATGAAAATATTTAGTCACCTATAGACAACATTGGAGATGAGGGTAAAGCTTGTTACTTGTATTATAAAAGGAACATCTAAGTGCTCAAGGGACATCATAGTAAATGTTGGAAAATAATAAGACTTGAGAATAATTTTATAATGATATTTTTATTTGGAAAAGTGTACTTTAGAGTTTGATATTTTTATGATCCTGATGACCTGATGAGTGTTTTGACCCTTGTAGAGAAAATTCTTTTACATTATCTTTATTTTTTCTGTGTGAGAATAGTAAACAACACACACCTCATAATGTAGTTGGATATTTTTACAAAAATAGAGAATATGATGGATGATCAGGTCTGTGATAGTATTCCATGAGTCTTGTGATCAACATTGAGACTGACTAATCACAATTTCTACCGACGGGGAAATGCCCGGAATGTTGCCTCACCTCCTCCCACTCCCTTCACTCCTAGCTAAAAGATTCTACTCCTCGGATGTCGCTGGACCGGGCCAACACGCCGTGGTCACACCGTAGTCACACCGTGGTCACACCGCGGTCACGCCGCTGTCACACCGCGGTCACGCCGTGGTAATGCCGTGATTTGTCCCTACTTTAGGAAAACACCCCGTGGCAGTTTGCAGTCCTGTCAGAATTTGATGTATGATACCTAGATATAGTTTTAGATACATTACCCACCCATAGTTAATGTCAAGGGAGGCTCTCAGGTAGAAAATCTCTTGATTGAGTCTCTCATGAAAATATTTAGTCATCTGTAGACAACATTGGAGATGATGGTGAAGCTTTCTACTTGTATTCTACAAGGACCATCTAAGTGCTCGAGGGACATCATAGTAAATGTTGGATAATAAGAAGACTTGAGAATACTTTTATAATGATATTTGTATTTGGAAAAGTTTCTTTCAGAGTTTGATATTTTTATGATTCCGATGATCAGATGAGTATTTTGACCCTTGTAGAGAAAATACTTCTACATTATTTTTTTCTATGTGAGAATAGTAAAAAACACACACCTCATATAGTGTAGTTGGAGATTTCGACAACAATGGGGAATCTAATGGATGATCAACTCTGTGATAGTATTCCATGAGTCTTGTGATCAATGTTGAGACTGACTAATCACAATTTCTGCTGGCGAGACGATGACCGGAATGTTGCCACACCTCCTCCCGATCCCTTCGCTCTTTACCGGAAGATGCTACCCCACAGATGTCACTGGACTGGGCCAACACGCCGTGGTCATGCCGCGGTCATGCCGCGGTCACACCACGGTCACGCCACGACCACTTGCAATCCAGCCCACACCAGCCACCACACTAGCCACCACCCCAGCCTCTTGCAAAACACTCATTCCAGCCCTCTTCCACTTGCAAAATAGCCCCAGCCACCTGTTCCAGCCCACACTAGCCCCCTTCCATCCCCCTGCCGCCTGCCTTTCCACCCACACCAGCCACTCTAGCCCACACCAGCCACCGCGCCAGTCCCCATCCTCTTTCATTCCAGCCCCCACCAACCCCCTGACACCTACAAAACAACCCCATACCACCTGTTCCAACTTGAACCAGCCCCCTTCCAACCCCTTCCACCTGCATTCCAACCCGCACCAGCCACTCCAGCCCAAACTAGCCACAGAAACCAACCACAACAGCTAAAAACCCCAGCCCCTGCACATCACCAGCCCGCACCCAGCTCCACAACAAACCAGAACCCCATCCACCAAAAAACCACTACCACTACATACAGTCAAAACAACCAGCCTGCAAAACTAGTACTCTAGCCCCCATCCAAACCACACCTCCAGCATAGAAAAAATAGCAGGCCACCCCTAGAGGAAGGTAGCGAAGGACCTTTCCAAAGAAAATTCCTAAGGGTGGCTTTAATGGATTTGACCACTATCTCGGGTAAAATGAAGTGATAACACCAATAATCTTACAAACTAAAAATAACCGATTGAACAAGCTGTAACTGCCCAACATAGGAGAGAGAGAGTTATTAGTCTAAACTTTAACTCTTCGAACAATTTTCTCTTCCAAGACCACATAATCCGAAGCTCTAAGCTTGGAAGTGATGAGGGGAACTCCCAGATAACAAAGAGAAAGAGACCCCTTACTAACCCCCATAACATCCTCAATAGAATCACAAACATCAAGAGAGATATCGGCCGCAAACATTAGGGACTTCGAAAGATTAACATTCAATCCAGACAAGGAAGAAAAAAGATCCAAAGCATGCAGATGAAGGCATTTTTTGTTGGAGTACCATGGTTATCCTTTTTCCCCAGGGAGATTATGTATCAGTCATTTTGAGGTGGTTTATAATAAAATAACAAGTCCTATTACTAACTTCCAGAACTGATTTTTATCCTTCGGTGGAAGAATTATGCTGGTGAATTTCATCCTTAGCTCCATTACGATTCATGTGTTATCGGTACTAATTGATTTGAAAGTGGTGTTGGGGAATATTGAAAATATAATGACTTCTTTCATATTATATTCTCATGGGGAGGGAAGATTTTCCTAGGGCCATAGGGATGAGGATGGACAGACTAGTGGTAGAGGGTGGTATCAACTTATGCAGTGTCAAGGGATCAATTCACATTCTACAAGCTAAGTTTTCTTGGGAGGTTATTGAAGGTCATTCTCTATGGGGAAATTTCATATCTATCAAAGTATTGATCTAAACTTGAGGATACAAGGGGAATGTCTCATGGATGTGGAAGGATTTTCATGGGAACATTCTGGTTCTCAAGAAGCAGTCTCAGTGGATTGTGGAATGAGGAAACACAAACATCTGGTTCGACAACTGAGCAGGTTCCCCTCTTGGCTTTCCAGGCTATCCGTCTCCCAATATTTTTTCTGCCAAGGCATGTTGTTATCCCTATTTTACATAAGTTGTTCTTAACCACCATCAAAGTGAATATTTTGATAAAATTATTATATCTTCTTAAATGGAATGTTTAGTCTTAACGAAGTCTCCAATGGGGGTTTTACTAGCCAAGATTTACAAGTCTATACATCAGATTCCAAATGGTATCACTGGTGGTGAAAATCTGTACCAGTGTAAATAAATCTTGATTAAATGTAACTTGTTGGTTTGGTGGATCAATAACCATTGTATTATTATGAATGAAACTATCCAAAGCAGGGGGGAGGGTGCAGGTGGGGTGTCTAGGAGGAGCTGTCTGGGGGGGTGTCCAAGGGCTGTCCGGGGGGGGGGGGGGGGTTGGGGGTCTATAGGAAAGGTGGTACGGTGCATGTGGGGTGTCTAGGGGGGCTGTCTGGGGGGGGGGTGTCCAAGGGCTATCCAAGGGGGTCTTTAGGGTAGGGGGAGGGTGTAGGTGGGGTGTCTAGGGTCTATTAAGGGGGGGGGGGGTGTCCAGGGGGGCTATCCAGGAGGGGTGTCCAGGGGGTGTCTAGGGGGGAGGGGGTGTTCAGTGGGGGTGAAAGGGTGTCCAGGGGGTGCAAGGGGGATATCCAGGGGGCATGGGGGTGTTCAAGGGGGCTGTCCAGGGGGCATGGGGGTGCAGGGGGGTGTCCATACCTTCTGAGCATTTCAAAAAATAAAACTCCACTTTATTGTATAAAATTCCTTTGAGATATCAAGCTTTAAAGAAAAGTTACCATGTTTAACCTTTCGTTTCATGATGTTAACACATTTAGATGCTGTTTTGAATATTCCTACCATGGATAAAGCCAAACTAATTTGAAGAGATAAACCCATGATCAATGGGACCTAACCTCATAGTAATAATTTTTCTAATGATTTTTGGAAAGTTATTCCCAATAGCAATAGGTCTTAAATTCTTTACATCCACAACATTTTCCTTCTTTGGGATCAGGGCAATAAAATTAGAGTTGATTCCATAGGGCATTGAGGTGTGGTTAAATAACTCCCTCATAGCGTTAAGGAGCTCATCATGAACTATGTCCCAGTAGAACATAAATAATTTATTTTTGAACCCATGAGGACCAGCCACACTCTCAAGATTTAGAGAAAAAAGGGAACTCTTAACCTCCTTCTCATCAAGGGATGCAATAAGGGAGATTTTTGGATTGATGTAGCCCGATCCGGTTGACCACACTATAGTGCAGGAAGGCTGTATTTTTTTCATCCTCTATCAAACTTTTTTTGGATTCAATAAGAGATAAAAGATTGTGATGCTTTGGCATTAAAAATTTATTTAGGACTTTTCTGATAAGAACTTTTTTCTTATTTTAACACTTTGGCTAGATCTACTTATGTTTTAACTGGTAAAAAAATGCATTGTGGTTCCACTGTTTTTGCATTTAGGTTTTCATTGTTTCACAATGGTTTCATAGGGGGGTGGGGGATTAGTGCAGGGAGGGGGGGCTGGGTGCAGGGGGGGATGGGGGGGCTAGGTGCATGTGTTACTAGGGGTACAGGGGGGGTGTCCAGGAGGGGGGAGGGGTAGCGTGGGTGCAGGTGGTACAGGGGGTGCAGGGGGGGGGGGTGGACAGTGGGGGTGCAGGTGGGGGGGAGGGGGAACTGGGTGCAGGGGGTAGTGTGGGGGGGGGGGGGGGCTGGGTGCAGGGCTAGGTGTAGGTGGTACAGGGGGTGCAGGGGGGTGTCCAAGGGGGGGGGGCAGTGGGGGTGCAGGTGGGGGGGGGTGGACAGTGGGGGTGCAGGTGGGGGGGGGGAGGGGGACCTGGGAGCAGGGGGTAGTGGGGGTGGGTGGGTGGGTGGGTGCAGGTGGTACTGGGGGTGTGGGGGGGGGGGGGGTGTAGTGGGGGTGCAGGTGGGGGGGGGGGTGGAGTGGACAATGGGGGTGCAGGGGGACCTAGGTGCAGGGGGTTGTTGGGGGGATGGGTTCAGGGGGGGTGCAGGTGGGGGGGGGGGACAGTGGGGGTGCAGTGTGGGGGAGGGGGACCTGGGTGCAGGGGGGTAGTGAGGGGGATGGGGGGATGGGTGCAGGGGGGATGAGGTCCTAGGTGCAGGGCTGGGTGTAGGTGGTACTGGGGGTGCAGGGGGGGTGTCCAGGAGGGGGGGGGTGGTGGTGGATAGTGGGGGTGTTGGTGTGTGTGTGTGTGTGGGGGGTGGTGGACAGTGGGGGTGTCGGTGGGGGGTGGGTGGTGGATAGTGAGGGTGTAGATGGGGGGGAGGTAGACTTGAGTGTAGGGGGTAGTGGGGGTTCTGGGTGCAGGTGGTACTGGGGGTGCAGGGGGAGGAGTGGGGGTTCAGGCTGGGGGGTCTAGGGGTGTCCAGGGGTGTTAGGGGGGTGTGCAAGGGGGTTCTGTCCAGAGGGGAGAGTGGGGGTGTGCAAAGGGGGAGGGGATGTGTTGGGGGGTTTGTCCAAGGGGGAAGGGAGGGGCTGTAGGGGGTTTGTCCAGCGGGGAATCTACTATTTCTGGGAAAAGAATATATACCCACGGTTTGAGAACCGTGGGTAAATATGCTATTTTAGAACCCTCTATACCCATGTTTTTTAAACTGTGGGTAAATATGCTACTGCAGAATCCTCTATACCTATGGTTTACTTAACCATGGTTATCTAATTTCTACTGTAAAAATGCATACCCACAGTTTTGTAAACTGTGGGCATATATCTATACCCACGGTTTTGGTGAACCGTGGGTAAGTTGAAATTTCAGTGGGATATACCCATGATTTCTATAAAACTATGGGTATAGGGAAATCCCAACACCTCAGGATCCCATAGTTCATCAAACCGTGGGTATAACCTATACCCACAATTTAATGGGCTATACCTACGGTTTGAAACTGTTGGTATAGGGAACTTTTCCAGTAGTGTTGGGATTGGACCATGGAAAACCAATCCATACACAAGATGAGATAATAGGGTTCCATCCTGATGAATAAAGGGTCCCATGTGAACCGATCTCCACTAAATGATATCTCGCACTGTCGGTAGATAAAATATACAGAAGAAGCATTCCCCATAGGAACTTCAAGATGAAGCTGTTGTGCTAGTGCCTCTACTGGGAACTACATCTCTTGAACTAGTAATATATAGATAAAATAATGAATGGAAATTGTGTCTAATAATACTAAATTAAGAGTAAAAAACACACAGATCATACCTCTAATCATCTGGTGCACTTTGGGGTCATAAACCCCTAAATCCTATACATTTCTGCGGCCCCATCCACCAACTCCCTAAGCCTAACATGGGCCTACTGGTGGTGGTGTTGGAAGGATCTCATAGAATCATATACCACCCATATATCATTTTAATTTTATTCCATATATTCCTCCCCGGGGACCACCCTACCCATGTCTGGGAGATCCCTAATCACAACGCTACCACTACCATTACGGTCTATCAGCTACCTGTCTGTGTTTCTCAGAACATTTGGTTAGACAGTCTCATGCTACATGACCTCACCCATCACAAGCATAGAATTGAACCTCTTTGATATTTCTTGGTGCTCTTTACTACCCTTGACTACATGCATGAGTATGATCATGGAGAGGTCTCCAACATCGAGATCCTGACACCTGGCGTCTGTTAGCTACTATAGATGACTCAGATCTATGACACCCACTACTATCTCCAACTATCTAGAATCCCTACAGTAGAAAACTATATGTCACTAGTTCCTTCTCCATCACCCTGACATAGGTGGTGATGTACAAGGGAACAATGCTGGCTCATATCTTTCTATATAGTCCCTTTTCAAACTTCCATGCTTAGAAGTAGCTGTCCCTGATCATATCAAGGGAGTACCATGTAAGTTCTGTGAACCTTACTATATACTCATCCACATCCATCCCTCCCTATTAAATATCTAGAAGCTCCTAAATTTGAACTGATCATATGAAGGATGGGTAGTACTCCTCATGGAACAACTACTAGAAGTAGATCCATGAGAGTGTCGAATCATCATGCATCTGTGTAGAAAGGCTCCACCAGAGCTCAGCTGATCTATGGAAAAGTCTAGCTACCAGTGTAACCACCTAATTTTTTGGGGTTCAAAAAATATCAAAGATATAGTCCACCAAATCTAGCCAATAATCTATTTCTTGAGGATCTAGATCACCGCAGAACCTTAGTGGTCTCTGGAAATGGAACTTACGAGTGCATTAAGCCTATGTGAATCCTCAAACTGCTTTGCTGGAATGATATGATACTCAATAGGTAGAGGTGATGTTACTTTCCCACATACAGGAAGGGGGACATGGGATATAACCTAAACTGAGGCCTCATATCTCATTGGATCATCATCACAATCTCGATCTGGTATCCTAGCTAGTTGTTATCACAAAAGCATCCTAAAATATTAATCAAGACATACCACAGTCTGATGAGAATATATATATATATATATATATAACAAAAATGGGGAGATAAATCAAGAAGGAAAATCAAATAATCAATCCTATATGGCACATGTACCATTGATCTCTGCAACCAATGTCTTGGTATGCTGAGTTGACAAGTAAGTAGTCAAGGTCATGGTGAATGGATACATCGGTCGCCTACACCATCACTAGATTACTTGGCCTGAGAGCCAAAATCAAAACACTTTGACACTATTTCCCTAAGCACAACTAAATCCTCATAAGGGGACTACTACAAACACTGTCCCAAGGATTGAACCAACTATGATACCAATATGTCACGACCCAACCTAAGCCAAGGCTTGAGTTGCAACTACCCCAATCCTACCTCTATAGGCCAGGGGGTGGAGACTAGTTCCAAAGGAATATCTTACATGGGTAGGCCTTTGTATAAGTACCTATATGCACACACACAACCATCTCAATACAGAAGTGTAGAGGGAAAGAGTAAAAGATGAAACACAACTAGAAAGTAAACCAAGCATGCATAGCCTCTAGGGTGTACAAGAGAATGACATTGAAAACTAAAAATAAAAGGGGAAAAATTCATGCCCAACTAGAAATATGTCCCAACCTAACAAAACTAAAAAAGTAAATTTCCAAGAGAGACCAGCTCCTAAATCCCAAGTTGTGACCACTATACGCAGTCCAAAGTACCAAATATCCCTATACTCCTCTGAAGTCACTAACAACCTATCCATCATCTGCATAATACATGATACATGTGGAAAAATCCCATGTAGGGGTGATTATATACATACCCAATGGGATTCACCAAAAGATGAAGGGGTAGTAGTAAGATATACAATAGGAATACAAAGATAGTAGATGCGAGATATAGTCAAAGAGAACATCTCAACCCAAACCATGAGAGAGTAACCTCATCCAATAAAAAGGGGGCTCGACATAGTGATTAGATGAAATAAATGTAGAGTACTTTCCACCTATAATAGAAGAGTAGACTCATCCAACCATGAGAAGCTAAAAATAAAAAGCACATGGAATAACCCATGTGTATTTACCTCTTATGGAAGGATAATAACCAAATTCAAGGTATGGATACAGAAGAGTATATATATATATATATATATATGCTCAGTCAAAAGAATCCCAAAATAGAGAGTAATGGGATCTCCATATCATAGCTCAACCCAAGAAGAAGAGTTTCCAAAAGTTCAAAAAATCCATCAATAATGCCCAGCATCTCACACATCTTCCCAAAAGTAATCGTGCAAGTCAAAACACACATTGTCACTATTCCACATAGTTTATGGGGTATAAACTCCATATAGAGGACTCACACCCTAGTATGTTAGGGGGTTTCCACTCTAATAGTATCCATATAGGACTTACACCCATGCTGCTGGGGGGTTCCACTCTGGTGCCATGATGACTCGCACCCTATGCGATAGGGGGTTCCAATCGATAGGTTGAGGGCCCACACCTAAGATGATGGGGGGGGGGGGGGTCCACTCTAATCATTGAGGAGATGCACCCTATCTGATAGGGGATCCCACTCAGAAGTTGAGGACATGCACCTCGGTACCACAGGAGGGTTCCACTCTAGTCATCAAGGAAACACACCCTAGTGCATCAGGGGGGTTCCACTTGAAAGGTATCTATAGAAGAACTTCACCCATACTGATGGAGGGTTCCGCTCTATAGGTATAGGACCCGCTCCCTAGCACGTCAGGGGGTTAACTCTAGTTATCAAAGAATCTTACCCTAGTGCATTAGTGGGGATTTCACTTGGAAGGTAGTTATAGAGGATACACACCCATGCTGACGGGGGGGGGGGGGGGGTTCCAATCTATAAGAATCCTCTGGTGATCCTACCTGATCCCTACCATCAACATCCATCACCTCAATAATCACTGTGCCCATAAAATTTCACATCATATATCAAAAGACACAAATGAGGGAACTATTGCATTCAACATGGAAATTTTTTTAGGATAGGCTACTCACGAGCCAAAACTTGATTCTAAACAAAGGAGATATAGAACCTTGAAGTTTCCTTAGAAGGAACCAAGGGATACACGACGTGTGGTCCTGCTCCACCACCTGGCTGTGTCCCTAGCTAGTACATGGATCCTAACCAATGTAGTATTAAATGCCATGTAGGTAGAATACATGGCGTTTCTAGACTAACCAGGACTGGGCTGTGTCCCTCTGTCCATGCCCGTTTACATGACCCTATGTCTGTGTACTTCAGTACATGACGTGTTTCTCAAAACGAGGTGTTTCTCATGTGATCTAGCCTTGTTCGTGTACTTTAGTACATGACTATGTTCCTGGACATATAATACCACACAAAGTCCTGCCTATGTGACTCATCACATAGCTCATCCACCCAGGGATGAGGTATATAGCATGTAGGAGGACTGCTCACCATGCCATCCTTATGATTTCCCAAAACCCTAGCCTCCACACTTAAGGGGTGACACGTTGTGTATTCATCCTTGTACAAAACATGTATTTAGGTTTTTCACAGATTTCTAGATCTCCTTCACACATGGTAGAAATGTATTTATACCTTTGATTTCAGCCTCAATTCCACCCATAATCATCATATTTGTTCCAAATCTGTTGTTTTTGGCCCTCCAGTGGCTAGAAATTGACCTTTGATTGAGTTTTTGTAAACCCGTATTCCACCACATGTACTGAACCTTTCACCATTGAAGATGCAAACTTGGATAATTAAAACGATCATCCATAACCTATAATTATCCTAGATATATTCTATATTCATAGATCCTTCTATTGTTCACAAAACTGCTTCACTTTTAGGGGTCTGATCATGCTTAGTACCACTTGGCAATGGCGAATAGGGACCACAGGGTCTAACTGGTGATGAAAGCAAAGAAATAAATGGATAATGTCATTCAAATTTTTTTAAACATCACTGGCCAAGTGTTCTTGGACAAAAATCAAGAACAAGAATCCAGGGTTAGAAAACATTGAAATAACCAATTTAATCTGGTATGTCAGAGCATGCTTAGGCCACAATTGGTGCAGATAGATAAAAGGGATCAATCCACACAATAAATTTAATTAAACAGGGTGTAAACCAAAAAATTTATGATTACTACTCAGATATTGGATCATTCATCATCAAAGAATGAACTCTCCAATGACTGAAGGATGTTGTTACATTAAATATGCTCCGATTTTCTCTAATTCGGTGTTTTTTTGTCGTCCGATGTGATTCACCAATGAAGGAGGAAATAGAAGCTCTAGAATTATCCCAGGGTTTATGGGGATAACCCTGGAGAATTTTCCATGATAGTCTAGTTATATAAATTTTGTTTCATTAAAATGAATTAATTAATGAATTAAATAATTAATTAATCATTTGAACATACCTCCAATGAGATAGGTGTTTGAATGCCCTACGATGAACTATTTTAGGTTACACCTAGGAAAAAAATGCATTCTAGACTCAACCATGGTCTCAGATTTTTTATTTGAGTTTCCATTTAAGACTTATCCCTTTTAATTTAAGAAGATTCTCATACTCAATATAAAATATATTTAATATTTTTATGAAATTAATTCCAGACACACCAAGCCTCATAATCACATGCCATCTCATCTCCTAGCTCTAGAAATATATATAGAAATATTTCAAAGTATTATAAGGAAAAAATAAGGTCTTTATAATATGATTGAAATTTTCTGTTGAATCAGTAACAACTGGATGATTTGAACTCTTCTAGCTCACATATCCTATGTTGAGATAGAAAATATATCCTGAATGTGACTTCATATCATTCTAATATATTTGAAAACTAGAATCATTATAAGCCTTTATGACCAGTTCCTCATCTCCTCCATACACTAGGGATATATCCTTATTTCTTCTCAGATAATTGAGGATAAACTTAATAACATACCAATACTGTTCTCATGGATCTACTTGATATCTACTTACTAGGTTCAATTCATAGGAAACATCAAGTCTAGTACATAAAATTAAATACATGATTGATCATGTCGCTGAATCGTATGGGATCTTACTCATTATCTCTTTCTCCTATTACGACAGAGGACACATTTTCTTGGAAAAATGTAAACCACGTGAAATTGGAACCAATCCCCTCTTGTAATTTTCTATACTAAATCTCTTTAGTATTTGGTTAATGTATTTACCTTGACTTAGTCCAATAAGCCTCTTGGATCTATCACAAATGATCTTGATCCCTAGAATATAGGTTGCTTCACCTAAGTCCTTTATGGAGAAACGCTTTTTTAACCAGTCCTTAATAGACTGTAAGATTGGTATGTCATTTCTAATAAGTAATATGTCATAAAAATATAATACTAGGATAAAGAATTCATTTCCATTAAACCTATTGTAAACACATGTCTCACATTATTTCTTAATGAAACCAAGTTCTTTTAAAACTTCATCGAATTGAATGTTTTATGACCTGGATGATTTCTTCAATCCATAAATGGATATTTATAACTTGTAAATAATTTTTCATCACTTGGAGTCACAAAACCTTATGGTTGTGTCATATAGACAACTTCTTGAAGGTTTCCATTAAGGAAAGTAGTTTTGGCATCCATCTTCAAAATATAATAGTCATGTAAATCTTCAATAACAAGTAAAATTCTGATGGATTTAAACATTGAAACTCATGAAAAGGTTTCATCATAGTTAATTCCTTGATGCTTTTAAGCCCTTTGGACACTAGCCTTACTTTTTAGGTATTTACTTTACCTTCCATGTACAATTTTCTCTTGAATACCCATTTTCACCCTATAGGATTTACATCAACTAGTGCATTGACCAAAACTCAAACTTGGTTCTAATACATGAAATCCATTTCAAAATTCATGGATTCTCTCCATATTGCAGCTTCTAAGATATCTAATACCTATTTATAAGAGAGAGGTTCATCATTTTCAACCAATAATGATTCACCATATTTGGTGACTAAAAAACTATATCTCTCTGATTCTCTTACCTCTCTTGTGATCCCATTCAGTACTTGTGTTTTAGGAATTAATTCTTCCATGAGGAACTATGGAATCTATTCTTCTACCAACTCTTGTCTATCTTGAGTATCAAATTCATCAAAGTAAATCTTATTCCCACTATCCTTTTTGAGGATGTTATCCTTCTTAAGAAAGGTGACTTGTCTGGCGACAATCACTTTCTTATCCGAGGGGTTGTATAGGTAGTGTGCCTTTGTTTCCTTAGGATACCCTAAAAAGATACACTTTGTGCCTCAAGGTGATAATATTTTTCCTGATAAGACCTTAAAAGACACCTTGCAACCCCATAAATGTGTATGCGATAAAATAAGTTTCCTTTTCACTCCATAACTCAATGGGAATTCCATTTTTCACTTTATTTGGTACTTGGTTTAATGCATATGATGTAGTTTTCAATGCACATCCACAAAAGGATAATAGAAGATTTACAAGAATCACCATTGAACTTACCATGTCTAACAAGGTACAATTCCTCCTTTCACTAACACCATTCCACTATGGTGTGTAAGGAGGAGTGAGTTGAGATAGAATCCCAAACTCCCATAAAAATCTAATAAAATCTTGGTTAAGATATTCACCACCTCAATCTGATTGAATCTTCTTTATATTATTTCTAATTTAATTCTCTACTTCATTATTTAATTCCTTGAATTTCTCAAAGGACTCGAACTTATACCTCATCAAGTACATATAACCATATCTATTCAAGTAATAAGTAAAAGTTATAAAGTTAGAATACCCACCTATAGATTCTACTGGAAATGGACCACACACATCAGTGTTTACCAATCCAAAAAGTTTTGTGGCCCTTTCACCCTACCCTCTGAATAGAGGTTTGGTCATTTTTCCTTGTAAATAAGTATAAAATCTTTAAAGTGGTTTTAGATTAGAATATTTTGAATAGCCATCTTGATATATATTTTTCAAATTATTCTCATTTACATGACCAAGATAGTGATTCCATAGCTAGGTGTTATATGATTCATGAGAACATGATTCGTTATCAATTACCAATACTTGTTTTTTTAATTTAATAAATAAATACCATTATTTAAATGTGTTACACTATAATATATTTTTTATTTATAAAATAAAAAAAAATTATTTCCAAACTTGAAAATAAACCCATATGTATCTAGGAATGATATAGAAATTATCTTTTTACTAATAGTTGGTACATAATAACAATATTTTAAAACCAAAATCATTCCCATTGACAATAAAAGGTGGTAGTCACCAATGGATAGAATATCCAACCTCACACCATTGATAGTTCACAGATCCACCAATCCTTTAGTAATCTTTTATAATCTACTTGGTTCCTACATTTTTATATAGATGTGATCACCATAAGCTATATCTAATACCCAATATGCAGATATTGAAATATTACAATCAATAACGAACACACCTTTATCTTCCCCTTACTTCTGGGTTTAGTTATTCTTCTAGTAGTCTTTCTTGAAACATAGAAAACATATTACCTCCTTTTCCTTTCCCTACATCTAGGTCTTCCTCTTATTGGAAGGATGGTGTTCAGGAGCTTTAGACTTGTTATGAGTCTTGGGCCCCTTCTCCTTATTCTTCCTTTTATTATTCACTATAAGAACTATGGTTTTATCATTCTCCATGTCTTTATCTACTTAGATAATCAAATTAATAAGTTCCAAAATAACCTTCTAGTTATTTCTCATATTGTAATTAATAATAAAACTATAGAAGGTCTTGGGAAGTGATGAAAGTATGAGATATGTACACAACTAATCTAGGAATTTAATCTATAATATGTCTAATCATTCAACATAGCCAATAATCATTAATATATGAGGACTAGATGGCGCATACTCTCTATACTTAGTTGTAAAAAATGAACTTGTGATCTCATATCTCTCTTGTCTCTCCTTCTCTTGATAGAGATCCTGAAGGTGAGACATCTTGATATATACACCCATGTCCTCATGGTTATTTAAAATCTCATTGGTCATGGATGATAGAATGAAACACTAAAAATCTATAGAATCATCCAAATGTTTCTCATATAGTGAAAACTCTTTATCATTAGCCTAATTTCTAGGTGCTTTAGGAATAGTTTTTTCCAGCACATGCAATTTCCTTTCATAGTGAAGGATAACGCGTAAGAATATTTGCCACTCTTGGAAATTTATTCTGATGAGAAGGTTATCCTTCTCAAGCATGGATTGTAGTGATATTTTTGATGTCATTTTTTATTGTTGTTTCTACAAGTAATATGAGAAGCGATTTAGTACTTTATTGTAACACCCCAGGTAAATAAAGAATATGAAATTTTCATATTTATCCATATTTGTGAATAAAATATTAATATTACTTTAAAGGGGATGCTATGCTCGATGGCGTACCCAACACGCAATAACGAGTTTCTTGGGAATCTTACGTTGCACTCTAATAATAAAATAATATTATTTCAAATGGTAGTTAACATGTAGCCATTGTATTGGAGGGAATGGATATAAATAACTAAAATATGATTATATATGTTTTTAAATGTTTTTACATTTATCCAATAAAGGATAGAGGCTTAAAATACGGAAAGAATTCAATTTTAGGCGTATATGCCCTAGTTTTCACTAAAGGTTCACTTATCACCTTTTGATGTTGAACCATCATTAAATATAGTTTTGTTCACTCTTAAACATTCTTTTGGACCAAATAAAACTCTTATTAAGAATCGGGACATCAAAATTTACTTTGTGTAAATTTTTGGTATCTTTCCGATAAAGTTCATTTTTTTAATGAATAGTGTAAAATGTTGTATTTTAATTCAAAACCTCTTTTTAATCTAATTTATTTATATGATTAGATTATCTTTTGAATTGGTTTTAAAGTGAAATTAGAATATATTTTTACCATTAAATCCAATAGTGGTCGTTGGAATTAATTTCACTTTGAAATCAGACTTAAACCAGTGTCAATCTTTTGATACTTATTGTTTCATAAAAACACGCTATTTGCTCTGACAGCGGGAATTAATTATTAAATTAATTAATGTGACTCATATGTTTTGAATTTTGTAAAATAGACTTCATTTTTGAATTCTGAATATCAAATATAGCTTAGGGTGAATTTTTGGGATTTTTCTGAAAAACATCAATTTTTGATGAATAGTGACACCACTAAGTGGTACTTATAAAAACTGATTTTTCCGTTTAAATGAAATTTTGCCATCATTGTGTTTTGAATTTCAAAAATCCGACATACATGGTTTTCATTAAGAAGTAAAATGTGGTTCAATGGGATAAAAATAATTTTTTGGTGAATAGTAATTTATTAAGTTTTTAATCGCGATTAGAGGTAATTAGTGTAGTTTAAGGTAAAAATAATGTTTTAATAATATGAAATGAACTTGACACATGTCCTAACCTCATTGGATGTGTAATGGCCGACCAATACAAGCCATGGGTCGACTTGGGGACCCCATGGAGCCACTTTGGTTGGGAAATGACATAAATAACTTTTTATTTAATGTAAAAGTAAAAATGACACAAGCATGATATGTTTTACTAAAACAATTTTTAAGTGGGGTTATACAAGTCATATTTTTTATTATAAATAGTCATTGGAAAGCTAAAAATATTTCATACATCATAGTAATTTTTTTATAATTTTTAGACATTATATAAATTAAATTATTTATGACATCATAATGATGCAGCGATGACATCATTATCTGACGATTTAAATAAAATGAGAAGATAATGTAAACTCTATGACCTAAACATGTCCAAAACTTATTGTATGGGTGGATTTCTAACCCTTATCACCTTATCCACGAATTATATCAATGTGGGACCTTTTAAAACCGAAACACATTTTCAAATAAAGTAATATTTCTTACTTTCCAAAAGTGCCCCTCCTCTCCTCTTATAAAAGGCCCCCACCTCTACCTCATTTCACACACTCCTCAAGCCTTTGGCTCGGCCAACCCCTGCCCATTTACTCTCTCCACATCCCTCTCCTCATCCTAGAGGATTCCCTTTGGTCAGAATCCTTTCAAAGGAATCCTTTAGGCTCAAATCAAAAGGAGTTACACTTTTAAAGGTAATTCATTCTCTCATGTTCATTTGTTTTATTTTGCTTCTCCAACCCCATAAACTCTTTTTATTTACTTCTTTTGTAACAGCACCAGTATATTAAATATACTAGGATGTTGTTATAATATTTATTCGAGCTACATTCTCACACAACTACATCAAATGGTTAAAGAACATACGGTTTCCGTGGATGGCGAAATTCTGCCTCCCGAAACGATGATTGTTCAATAATCATTTAACACCTTCAAAGGTGGACATTATGATGTCACTATTTTTATATATGATATATAATATGTTTATGTTTTCCTTAAGCTTCTGTTTTTTTTCATTTTGGTCATACTTTTATGGTTTCCATTATGGGTAAACGCGATATCTTCATTTAAGGAAGTGCGGACAACCGCCCCCTCAAAGTGATTTGATTCGTTAAATACCATATGTGGGACGTATAAAGGATGGAACTATGATATTATATATGATATTATACTGTAATTATAATATACCTTTATATAATTATTATTCCATTCTATAAAATACGAAATAGAAATGAAAGTAGCGTTCATGCGTACGTACGACTTACCGTCTCCATGAACGGTGCATTTCATTTCTTACCTCTAAATGATTATGTAATGTTACAAATTCATGAATGTACTGGATATATATGACATATATGATATCTAAATCATGAATACAATTCTGGATATAATAAAAATTTGGCCACACGAACAACATGTAATTGTAAGAAGTCCACTTTCGACTTAAGAACCAAATATCGGAAAAACAAATATTATTAACTTAAATGATTACATAATGTTTATGACATGGTAATAAGTGATATAAAAGGAATAATGAACTTGAAAAAGGTTCTTAAGGAAGTAGAAATTAACTCAAGTTTATTATTCAGGAGATTAAAGAACGATCGAGTCAAGTCGGACCCGAGGTAAGGGATCCTACTCCTCTCTTTCTTTTTAAGTACACACTTTTATGTCATTCCTTTTAAAGATCATCTTTCTTGTTATTGGGATGATCTTTTATATTATACTTACTTTAATTTTTATGTTCATGTGATGAGAGACCCTATTCTCTCTCATCAATCCATTTTGGAAGTTTTGAGTGGCGCCGTTAGGCTGCCGAACTTTCCTAAGAGATCTAACCTCTCTCTTTCTTTTTAAGTACTCTCCTTTATGTCACTTCTTTTAAGCTCCTCTTTGTAATGTTGGGGGATGTTCTTTTATATTCCTCTTTCTGTAAATTTTATTGTAATGTGATGAGATACCCTATTTTATCTCATCAATCCATATTCGGAAGTTTTATGTGGCACCGTTAGGCTGCCGAGTTTTCGTAAGGGATTTTTCATCTCACTTTTATTCCCGTGAGATTTATGCTACATTTGCCACAAATTCAATTGAGTGGTGTATGTACTGACCATTATTCTACTCTTTGTGTAATATAATTTCATGTATGAGTATTTACATCAGTGATCTATTGTCCTTCTTTCATGGGGTGTATGTTTTGAAAGATACCAAAGTCGGTAAGGGAACCTTTCACCCTCCTCTTTTTTAAAAGACTTCTTTTGTTGGGTCTTTTAATTTACATATTGTTATGTTGGGATATGTTCTTATATATCCTTATTTATGTAAATTTTATGTCCAAGTTATGAGATACACTTTTTATCTCTCATCAACTCATTTTGATGTGATGCCGTTAGGCTGTCAAGGGAACTTTTTAACCCAATTTCGATTTCTTTGGGTTCAACGTGTAGTCATTGAATATGTCGTTATATGAATATGTGTGAATGACCTTTTATTTTTTTACACTTAATATCCACTTATATTGGGTGTACTTATATTTTTCACACATATTTTTGAGATTGATTTGTCCTTAATTTAAGGATACCTTCTCTATAATGGATTTCATCACATTTGACATTTCTATTGAGGGTTCATTGTTGTTATGCACCAATTCACTCTTATATGGTGTATATACTGTCCTTTGGAGTATTATATCATGAATCCATTTATTCTCATGATATTATAAAGTTCTGACTAAATGTTATTCCTCAATTATTGTATTCAAGTGTCTCTAATTTTGGTAAAACCCCTTTAACCAAAATATCATTTTAAATGTTTTAATTATTTTTTCTTATTAATATCCATGTTTTCAAAATGGTTTTAAGGATTTATTTATATGGATATTAATGGTTTAAAATTTTAAGCTTCAAGGTGGTATGGGATACTTTGATTCAAAAATCTCTTTATTAAATGTTTTAAATGGTTTTGGAAATGGTTTCTTTTTGAATGGATTCATTATTTCAATATACTAAAATGTTATATTGTGATTGAAATGTGGAAATGTTATGTTTCCTTTATGCATGTTTTATGTGATACATTTATGTTATGGTTCTTGGGCATTGTTATGAAAACGGGTGGTTCCGTGATAAACTAAGGGCGGGTGAGCCCGATATAGCTCTCCAATGCATTGGGTAACGCGAAGGAGTGAAACGTTAAGGTTTCTCCGAAGAGATTTAGGGAATATACTATGATGGGTATTCCAAACGTAACAAAGAGGGTTACTCCCTACGTAAGAATGTTATGAATGCCTCAAGTTACCTTTATGTCTTATGTTTTCTATGATTTATTCATGATTTGATATGCCTATGTTTTATGGGTAAAGTGTGATTTCATTCTAATGTATATATGAACTCATGTTTCCTTTCCATATTTTTATAACTCTTACTGAGCTTTTTATGCTCATCCCAAGTTTTTGAAATGTTTTTCACAGGTCAAGGGAAAGGTACATGATGTGATGATAGTGTCAAGGATGTGTCAAGAAAGAATCCGTGTTATATTTTAAATATGTTTCCGTTGATGGGAAGAATGAATACTCTATTTTATGTAACCACTTTGTTTAAATGTGGAATGTAATGAAAGTTTCATGATCTAATTATCTAAAACTCTAAACCTGAAAAGATCCTCAATGTGTAATCTTGTAATAACTCAAGATTAAGTAAGGTTTAAGGCCGGGGCCTTATAGTTGGTATCAAAGGTCGGTTTAGATAACTTTAGAGGTTAGGGTATTCTTTAAGCATAAGTGACATTACCATAATGGTTAGGATTTCAGAAAGAGTCCTAGTTTTAGATAAAGTGAATGAGTAAGTATATCTTAGTGTTTATCTTACTCATTAGTACATGATGGTTTTGTTGATATACTCACACTAACATTTTTTGTTTTAGTAAATGGCTGGATCACGCAGGAACCAAAGTGACAATTGGTTTGATGGAAACTGTGGTGGTTCTCTGATTAAGATACTAGATAAAATGGAGGATTCAATGAGGAAACTCGTGGTTGTTCTAAACCAAATATCAAGGAGTCATGATCAACCACTTGAACCTTGGTATGTTCTGTAATTCATCATGTATGAGATAAACAATCGATGTGGAAGTTCAGGTAATAATTATAAAGGTAACCATTAGAGTTTATATGATCCTTACTTTTGAGGTAATTATGGGTTATTATATGATATGATGGAAAATTAAAGGAATGAGATAAACTTGAGGTTAAAATATTTTATGATTATTTTTGAATATTTTATCTCATTTTGGGGAATGTTTTAAGAATTATATAGTTTTGGAAAAAGAACAACACGCAGACCGTGTGACAACCCGTCGCGTCGGACAAAGCTGCGGGAATCGAACCCACAACCAAAGTGCGACTGGTATTTATCGCCTACCACTGGACTACGTGAAGTCCCAGGTTAGTTTGACTGATTCTTTTTAGTTATATGATTTTATGAATTAAGAGTAAGTTTATTTTGGGTTATTTATGAAAATGATTAACCTATCATAGAGGATATGTGATTAGGTTAATTACTTTTCAATACGAGACTTTAGGAGCAACTGATGTTGTTTGGAGATAAATGTTACGATTTAACTTGGAAGACTATGTGACTAAATCCTTCAAATATTTGGGTTTCAATCTTATATTGGTTTACTTTTAAGAATTTTATGGACAAATTGTTTATCGGATGGTCCTCGTTGAACTTTGGGTTTTGTTGGAAAATTTTTTGAGATTAAGAATAGATTTTCTTTTTATAAAGGGTTATATTTTTTTTGGATTATCTGACCTTGTACTAACCTTTCTAGTTTTGGTTTTAGTTAAATACTAAATACATGGGATGTATATAGTTCTCTTTTGTGGATTAGGTGATTCTCTAGAAGTTTATTATAGTACTCTTAATGCGAACAAGTCTCCCTAAATACACGTCTTTTGGAAAAAATATGAGTTTGTTTAAGGAATCTAGTAAAAGTTGAAAGTCAACATGATAAGTGATTATGCTTCCTTATGAATAAATTCCCCAATAAAAAGTAACTTAAAACAAAAATGCTGTCTATTAACTTTTCCTACTGGGGAACCCAACACCGTTTAACCCATCACAATTTTGTGATTTTATTATTGTTAACTTTATCCTAAACATGTTTTCTATCACTCTCCATCAGAACATGAACCTATGTTTTCTCCTCCATGTCCATGTTTTCCTACATGGAGTCCTAGTATGGGTTAACTCAGGTGACCTCTGTACTTATCTTTCTTTATTTTAAAGTGATTGTTTTACCGACTCTTGTTCCGATGTGGGACTTTCAAGGATGTTTCCAAGCGCAATTTTAAAATTGCGAGGACGCAATTCCCAAAAGGGGGGAAGGATGTAACACCCCAGGTAAATAAAGAATATGACATTTTCATATTTATCCATATTTGTGAATAAAATATTAATATTACTTTAAAGGGGACGCTATGCTCGATGGTGTACCCAACACGCAACAACGAGTTTCTTGGGAATCTTACGTTGCACTCTAATAATAAAATAATATTATTTCAAATGGTAGTTAACATGTAGACATTGTATTGGAGGGAATGAATAGAAATAACTAAAATATTATTATATATGTTTTTAAATGTTTTTACATTTATCCAATAAAGGATAGAGGCTTAAAATACGGAAAGAATTCAATTTTAGGCGTATATGCCCTAGTTTTCACTAAAGGTTCACTTATCACCTTTTGATGTTGAACCATCATTAAATATAGTTTTGTTCAATCTTAAAAATTCTTTTGGACCAAATAAAACTCTTATTAAGAATTGGGACATCAAAATTTACTTTGTGTAAATTTTTGGTATCTTTCCGATAAAGTTCATTTTTTTTAATGAATAGTGTAAAATGTTGTATTTTAATTCAAAACCTCTTTTTAATCTAATTTATTTATATGATTAGATTATCTTTTGAATTGGTTTTAAAGTGAAATTAGAATATATTTTTACCATTAAATCCAATAGTGGTCGTTGGAATTAATTTCACTTTGAAATCAGACTTAAACCAGTGTCAATCTTTTGATACTTATTGTTTCATAAAAACACGCTATTTGCTCTGACAGCGGGAATTAATTATTAAATTAATTAATGTGACTCATATGTTTGGAATTTTGTAAAATAGACTTCATTTTTGAATTCGGAATATCAAATATAGCTTAGGGTGAATTTTTGGGATTTTTCTGAAAAACATCAATTTTTTGATGAATAGTGACACCACTAAGTGGTACTTATAAAAACTGATTTTTCCGTTTAAATGAAATTTTTCCATCTTTGTGTTTTGAATTTCAAAAATCTGACATACATGGTTTTCATTAAGAAGTAAAATGTGGTTCAATGGGATAAAAATAATTTTTTGGTGAATAGTAATTTATTAAGTTTTTAATCGTGATTAGAGGTAATTAGTGTAGTTTAAGGTAAAAATAATGTTTTAATAATATCAAATGAACTTTACACATGTCCTAACCTCATTGGATGTGTAATGGCCGACCAAGACAAGCCATGGGTCAACTTGGGGACCCCATGTAGCCACTTTGGTTGGGAAATGACATAAATAACTTTTTATTTAATGTAAAAGTAAAAATGACACAAGCATGATATGTTTTACTAAAACAATTTTTAAGTGGGGTTATACAAGTCAGATTTTTTATTATAAATAGTCATTGGAAAGCTAAAAATATTTCATACATCATAGTAATTTTTTTATAATTTTTAGACATTATATAAATTAAATTATTTATGACATCATAATGATGCAGCGATGACATCATTATCTGACGATTTAAATAAAATGAGAAGATAATGTAAACTCTATGACCTACACATGTCCAAAACTTATTGTATGGGTGTATTTCTAACCCTTATCACCTTATCCACGAATTATATCAATGTGGGACCTTTTAAAACTGAAACACATTTTCAAATAAAGTAATATTTCTTACTTTCCAAAAGTGCCCCTCCTCTCCTCTTATAAAAGGCCCCCACCTCTACCTCATTTCACACACTCCTCAAGCCTTTGGCTCGGCCAACCCCTGCCCATTTACTCTCTCCACATCCCTCTACTCATCCTAGAGGATTCCCTTTGGTCAGAATCCTTTCAAAGGAAGCCTTTAGGCTCAAATCAAAAGGAGTTACACTTTTAAAGGTAATTCATTCTCTCATGTTCATTTGTTTTATTTTGCTTCTCCAACCCCCTAAAATCTTTTTATTTACTTCTTTTGTAACAACACCAGTATCTTAAATATACTAGTATTTTGTTATAATATTTATTCTAGCTACACTCTCACACAACTACATCAAATGGTTAAAGAACATACGGTTTCCGTGGATGGAAAAATTCTACCTCCTGAAACGATGATTGTTCAATACTCATTTAACACCTTCAAAGGTGGCCATTATGATGTAACTATTTTTATATATGATATATAATATGTTTATTTTTTCCTTAAGCTTCTGTTTTTTTTTTCATTTTGGCCATACTTTTATGGTTTCCATTATGGGTAAACGCGATATCTTCATTTAAGGAAGTGCGGACTACCGCCCCCTCAAAGTGATTTGATTCGTTAAATACCATATGTGGGACGTATAAAGGATGGAAATATGATATTATATATGATATTATACTGGAATTATAATATACCTTTATATCATTATTATTCCATTCTATAAAATATGAAATAGAAATGAAAGTAGCGTTCATGCATACGTACGACTTACCGTCTCCATGAACGGTGCATTTTATTTCTTACCTCTAAATGATTATGTAATGTTATAAATGCATGAATGTACTGGATATATATGAAATATATGATATATACATCATGAATACAATTCTGGATATAATAAAAATTTGGCCACACGAACAACATGTAATTGTAAGAAGTCCACTTTCGACTTAAGAACCAAATATCGGCAAAACAAATATTATTAACTTAAATGATTACATAATATTTATGACATGGTAATAAGTGATATAAAAGGAATAATGAACTTGAAAAATGTTCTTAAGGAAGTAGAAATTAACTCAAGTTTATTATTCAGGAGATTAAAGAACGATCGAGTCAAGTCGGACCCGAGGTAAGGGATCCTACTCCTCTCTTTCTTTTTAAGTACACACTTTTATGTCATTCCTTTTAAAGCTCATCTTTCTTGTTATTGGGATGATATTTTATATTATACTTACTGTAATTTTTATTTTCATGTGATGAGATACCCTATTCTCTCTCATCAATCCATTTTGGAAGTTTTGAGTGGCGCCGTTAGGCTGCCGAACTTTTGTAAGAGATCTAACCTCTCTCTTTCTTTTTAAGTACTCTCCTTTATGTCACTTCTTTTAAGCTCCTCTTTGTAATGTTGGGGGATGTTCTTTTATATTCATATTTCTGTACATTTTATTTTAATGTGATGAGATACCCTATTTGATCTCATCAATCCATATTCAAAAGTTTTATGTGGCGCCGTTAGGCTGCCGAGTTTTCGTAAGGGATTTTTTATCTCACTTTTATTCCCGTGAGATTTATGCTACATTTTCCACAAATTCAATTGAGTGGTGTATGTACTGCCCATTATTATAATCTTTGTGTAATATACTTTCATGTATGAGTATTTACATCAATGATCTATTGTCCTTCTTTCATGGGGTGTATGTTTTGAAAGATACCCAAGTCGGTAAGGGAACCTTTCACCCTCCTCTTTTTTAAAAGACTTCTTTTGTTGGGTCTTTTAATTTACATATTGTTATGTTGGGATATGTTCTCATATATCCTTATTTATGTAAATTTTATGTCCAAGTTATGAGATACACTTTTTATCTCTCATCAACTCATTTTGATGTGATGCCGTTAGGCTGTCAAGGGAACTTTTTAACCCAATTTCGATTTCTTTGGGTTCAACATGTAGTCATTGAATATGTCGTTCTATGAATATGTGTGAATGACCTTTTATTGTTTTACACTTAATAACCACTTATATTGGGTGTACTTATATTTGTCACACATATTTTTGAGATTGATTTGTCCTTAATTTAAGGATACCTTCTCTATAAGGGATTTCATCACATTTGACATTTCTATTGAGGGTTCATTGTTGTTATGCACGAATTCACTCTTATATGGTGTATATACTGTCCTTTGGAGTATTATATCATGAATACATTTATTCTCATGATATTATAAAGTTCTGACTAAATGTTATTCCTCAATTATTGTATTCAAGTGTCTCTAATTTTGGTAAAACCCCTTTAACCAAAATATCGTTTTAAATGTTTTAATTATTTGTTCTTATTAATATCCATGTTTTCAAAATGGTTTTAAGGATTTATTTATATGGATATTAACGGTTTAAAATTTTAATCTTCAAGGTGGTATGGGACACTTTGATTCAAAAATCTCTTTATTAAATGTTTTAAATGGTTTTGGAAATGGTTTCTTTTTGAATGGATTCATTATTTCAATATACTAAAATGTTATATTGTGATTGAAATGTGGAAATGTTATGTTTCATTTATGCATGTTTTATGTGATACATTTATGTTATGGTTCTTGGGCATTGTTATGAAAATGGGTGGTTCCGTGATAAACTAAGGGCGGGTGAGCCCGATATAGCTCTCCAATGCATTGGGTAACGCGAAGGAGTGAAACGTTAAGGTTTATCCGAAGAGATTTAGGGATTATACTATGATGGGTATTCCAAACGTAACCAAGAGGGTTACTCCCTACATAAGAATGTTACGAATTCCTCAAGTTACCTTTATGTCTTATGTTTTCTATGATTTATTCATGATTTGATATGCCTATGTTTTATGGGTAAAGTGTGATTTCATTCTAATGTATATATGAACTCATGTTTCCTTTCCATATTTTTATAACTCTTACTGAGCTTTTTATGCTCATCCCAAGTTTTTGAAATGTTTTTCACAGGTCAAGGGAAAGGTACATGATGTGATGATAGTGTCAAGGATGTGTCAAGAAAGAATCCGTGTTATATTTTAAATATGTTTCCGTTGATGGGAAGAATGAATACTGTCTTTTATGTAACCACTTTGTTTAAATATGGAATGTAATGCAAGTTTCATGATCTAATTCTCTAAAAATCTAAACCTGAAAAGATCCTCAATGTGTAATCTTGTAATAACTCAAGATTAAGTAAGGTTTAAGGCCGGGGCCTTATATTTATATTATAAAATGTAGATAAAAAAATAAATATTACATTAATTAATCTCCCACTATTTTATCAAAACCCAAGAGCCCTCACTGTTGGCTTCAAAATATCACGTTTCTTGGAAATTCTAGTGGCAAGGTTCCATATTACCCTTATAATTACCCTAACTTTGATTGATCAAGAAACTTGAATGGTTTTAGGTAGGCATTCCAAATACCAACTTCATTAACTCACAGTTCCTTGATTTGTTGAGCAGACTCCCCAATCTTGAAATACTTAAATTGGATTTCCTTAACTATAGCCTATCAGTTACACTAAGTCCTTATTTGGTAGTCATACCTTCATGTGAACAAAGTTAAGTTAACCCAAAATTTCATATTATAATTCCCCAATAATTGAAAGCACCCCAACTTTGGATAGTTAATCACTTTGAACTATGGTTTGATTTTAACTGAAGTAGTGTAAGGCTCTATCAACTTAATATATAATTGATGGATTTTATCTTTTATGTATAAAATTATAATTATTATCTTTATCAAATTATTTTTAATATTAAGTTGATTTACTTAAGTGATTAACCATTTCTTAGATAATATTTACACATAATCCAATTTATTTTAGTTCTATCTTGCATGCTTGTTAATTCATTAATTCATGTGATCACGAAAAAACATCCATAATTAAATAACCATGAAATTTGATAGAAATAAAATAATAAAGTGGTATGATCATGATCTTTAATTAATGGTTAGTTTATTTAGCTATTGATAAACTAACTATTGACCTAGGGGAAAAAACCTTGAACCAATTAAGATTCATGTTACAACTTTCTACCTGTCCACCTATGTATCTCCCTTTGATTGGTTTTTCCTCAGCTCTAAACCTGAACCGCCTCAACTAGATTGATATATTCACCCATTACATTTGATTTTACTCACATGTAGTTGAGGGAAAATGGGTTTACATAATAAAAACCACGGGCCCACATACCCTTACATAATGAGATGAGAGATGACATGCATGCCAAAAATTTAATTTAATAATAAATTAAATGAAACAAATCACATACAAAGGTCTAGTTTATGCTCATGATAATCCACATGCATGCAAAAAATTACACATTTAATAAAATTAGCATTCAATTATTAATCGTTATTATTTAAGATAAATTGTTCTCGAATCAATTAATTATATTCTTTAATTAATCAATTCTTTTATCTTAATTCTCATTCGAATTTCTTTGAGATTCTCATCCATCATAATTTTAAACAAATTAAATAAATTTATTTAAAATTAACTATGTACATAAATATACCTTGGAGGAAAAATGGTGAATTCCCATTCAAATATACCCAATATGTATTATACTCATATACTGTTTAATCTTATGACATATGACCTACATGACTTATCACATACTTTCATGATGTGTACTATCAACTTAATGATTGCATGAATTACATGATTTTTCTATCACATGTTATATTTCAAAGCACATAGAGTAATAACTATAATATGACTCATACATGATATAAAAATCTGAAAATTATGCAGAAATTAATTAAACACACACACACACATGAATATATATTAAAACCAATCACGTGGAATGTTCTATTAAATTTAGTGACCAAAAAAAGTAAAAATTGATAATATTGAAATAGTATAATAAATTAATTTTAATTCTGTGTAATTTGGTATAAGTACGTGGAATGTACAAGTGAGATGGATGATGTGTATGTCTCTCACCGTCTATCCAAGGAACTTGCCTAGGGACTCAATGTATAAACCATGCCTCAAAAAAATTGGAGTACACGACATGTACAAGGGATACACAACATGTGGTCTCTGAGTTACAAGGTCACCAATTAGGTAGGCCGTGTATAAAAATACACAACCCATATGTGACTTAAAAGGACTACACACTATGTACACAGGCTACATGGCATGTACTTTGGCTAACCACGTGACAAGCTGGCTTAGTCAACACACAATGTAAGAAATTTAATTCACTACATGTATTCAATGCACACAATTTTAATTAATTATTAATTAATTCCTAATGTATTGAAAACTAGTACACGACGTGAACTATTGTGTTATCCATCCAGAATCCTCAGAACATTCAGATGAGTTCTTCAATTTTATTTCATTCATAAAATTAATTAATTTGATTAAATCTATGAGAAAATAAGGAGGAATAAATAGATCTTGCAATTTGTATTAAATAATGATTAAACTTGAATTGAAAACTAAATGAAAAATGCATAAATCAATAAATGATCTTTTAAATAATTATGTGACCACTTTTATAACACTTGAATGTTCCGGGAACAGAGGAAGCATGTGATGGATCGTGCCTAACTTTTATTTTTTTCATGATTGATGATCAATATGAGATTTACATTATTTTGAATTCCGTAATCAATATAATTGAATCCAAGAAAATATATAAGGGATAAAACACTGGAAACAAGTGTAGAATCATTACAAATTATTTATAATTAATTTAATCAATTAAAGAATTACCTTGCCTGAATTATTTCTTCATTGATGGATCTGACAATAGATCTATGTTTTATCTTCATTTCATTGTAGGAATCAAGAGTAGATTTTTTCAGTAAAGACTTTCATCCGGGGAGAAAAATTTCCATCTCTAACATCTTAGGCATCAAAGAAGGCTCTCTCCCCTTTACTTACCTTGGTGTGCCTATATTTTGGGATAGACCTAAATCAAATTATTTATCTCACATTGCTGACCATACGCTTCGACATCTTTCCTCTTGGAAGGGTAAGACCCTTTAGATGGCTGGGAGAATTTGTTTGGTGAAATCCACGATTGTTTCTAAACTTTTTTATTCCATGATGATATATAAATGGAAAAAAGTATTTTAAAATGCATTAATGTTGCTATTAAAAATTTTGTTTGGACTGGTAGCACTTCAGAGAGAAAGCTGGTGACTATCCCCTAGACCTCTTGCTACAAACCTGTTGATAAAGGGGGGATTGGCATAAAAAATATCTCTAAGTTCAATGAGGCTCTTCAAGCCAGACTTACGTGGAACATTATTTACAATACTTCCTCCTCCATGAATTTTCTCAGGGCTCATTTCCTTGACACTTATAAATAATCATTCTTACTCCCTTAAGTCCTCTATATGGTCCTCCATCAAAAGTACTTTCATTTCTATCATGTATAACTCTATATGGATGGACAATAAGGAATAAAACTTAAAATTTTGGTTTGATAACTAGACTAGCGTTCCCCTAATATCCTTGATAGATAGCAACCAATCCCCTCCCTACCTTCATGATTCTATTGACTCGATCATCCATATGTATAACCTCAATATCCTTGAGAATATTACTCAAATTGTCGATAATTATCATTTTTCTAATACTAATGATTTAATTATTTGGGAACCTGCGCACAATGGGATTATTAACTCCAATGTATTTTATAAGTACTTTTTAAAATTTTTTGACAATAATGACCCCTGGATAGATAAATTCAACAAATTCTGGATAAAACCCTAAAGATTTACTTTAGTTTGGTGGATTTACCATTAAAGAATCCCCATAGATAATTGCTTAAAAAATTTCGGGATTACTCTTTGTTCTAAATGTCATATGTGAAACCAACATAGAGAGGATATTAATCATCTTTTTATCTATTGTGACACAACAACCGCTCCCTGGAATTATATTATTGACATTTTTGAGTGCAGATGGCTGCTTTTTGATACCATCAACATGCAGATTCAGAGTTGCTTGGAGTTGTCTACTTCACAGAAAATCAAGAACCTTTTGGTTGCAGCTGTTGTAGAACTTCTTCATATTAGATGGTATGGTAGAAATGAATTTATTTTACGCAATAATTATTTTAAAATCAATGTAGGAAAAACAAGAATCCTCATGGCCATTTGAGAAGCGGCTTCTATCCAAAAATCCCACTGCAACAATTTGGTCCGTGACTTTGGGATCCTTAGATGTGTTGGGGTGGAGGGGATCTACCCTATCCCTCACTCTACTCTTGAAGTGTTTTGGATCCCTCCCCATCTGGGATGGATTAAAATCAATGTGGATGGAGCCTCCAAAGGAAACCCAGGACCAATGGGTTGTGGTTCCATCTTCAGAAATCACCTGGACCAGATTCTTGGATGATTTTATGGCTCTTGCGGCTCCTCTTCCACTTTGGAAGCTGAGATTATGGGCATCATCCATGCCATCTCCTTTTCCAGATTACACTACTAGAACAATATTTGGATAGAGAGAGACTCCACTACAATCATTCAGGACATTTGGAATGGTACCATCCACCTTGCTTGGCCTCTCACTTCCCGCTGGATGGACTGTTTGAATTCTCTTGATGGGATTAACTTCATCACCACTCACACCTTCCGCAAAGCCAACAGGATCGTTGATGGTCTTGCCAATATTGGAGTTACTCACGACTTACATTGGATGTATGATATCCCTTCTGAATTAATCCCTTTTTATGCTTGATATGTTAGAAAAAGACCTTAATTTAGACTTGTGTAACCTCTTTTTGTATCAATAAAATTTTTTACCTTTAAAAAAAATCAAGAGTAGATTCCTTTTAGTGGTGATCCACACGTGTTCCAAAAATCTCCGAATGTCACTATAGGAGTATCTGGGTGCTAGCACAATAGATCCAATCACTTGTATCATTCACATTTGATTTCCATAAGAATCTATTCCAAATAATTCTCCTTGATCTCTCTTGAATTGAGAGTGGGAGGCTGACAAAGATATATCTCTATTATTGGGAGAATTATTGGAGAGGGTTATATTTAGGGATTGAGAGGATTATCTCTGGCTATCATTTTTTTATAACACAAAATGAATTGGATCTCTTATAAAAATAATATAATTGTGTTTAAATACCACTAGGGTTTAGAAATAAATATTTTCACAATTTCAATTTGATATTTATTTAATCCGTTATGTAACCCCATTTATAAAGGAATAATAATAATAATATTTCCTTGACATGTGTTTAACTTGTGAATTAAATTAAAAATTATTTAATCAAATAATATTCAATATATATTATTTCTCATCAGACCTAAAAACTCAATCTTCCATTCCTACAAAATATTTATCAATCCTTGAATAATGACTATTTGTTTAACAAATAAATATCACTACATTATTCGCTAATAAATAAAGAAATATTATATTCACTAAATAAAAAACAAATATTTATTAAAAATTTCACTCACATTATATTCTCTCGAATAACTGGTGACAAAATATATTCAATAAAGTAAACATGAATTATTATTAAATCATGCATAGGAATTATATTTGTTCAACTTTTTAAATAATAAATAATAATATATTATTTAACTGAGATTTTGGATACACATAATGTGTGACCCTCTAGGCATATTTCTTAGCGGCATTAGGCAAAGTAGCCTAAAGTCCAAGGTTAGCATCTATAAATATGAAAAGGCACCTGTAAAGAAATAAGTTAATGCTAAAATGGCATAATACCTCATACGAATGCTCTCTGTGTAATGTAATCCCTTTATCCTGATATCTCTATTCAAGCAGGTTCCATACTTGTGCCATCAATTTATGTGATCAATGTATCTTTCTTTGACTTTCCAAAAACCAAAATTTCCCACTATACACCATGTCCATGGATTTATTTATGCTATATAATTTCCATAAAAGTTCATGAGATATAAACTTCTATTAAAGAACAGAAGGTACAAATCCTTTCTAACATTATTTATTAATACAACATTACTCGTGACGCACCCAACATATCCTACCTCACTGAAAACATATGTAGTCATGGTTTTCATCAATACATCAAAGTATGTGACTCATAATACTCATTAATAATAATATTAAAGTCTAAGGATCAATACACAGATCCATAGATAGAAACATCCAATGGCACATATGAATGTGAATTTCCTACCGGCAAGTCTCATTCTCATAATATACTACACTGGATATTAACAAGGGAATACACCATGATAAAATTCCTCAAAGTACTATGAGTATCCACCCCTAATAGCATGTATCATATATGTCCTTCAAATGATATCATCCGGCTATAGAACATATATTTAAGAATATCTTCATTTCACTTCTGGGTTCTCATCATAGTGGGGAACTGCTATGACCTTTTAGTGCGACAGCTACTCTTAGGACATTATCACATACTATGTTATGTAGAAGAACAATCATGATGTGATAATGAGTTTATTAATATTAAAAACTATTAATACAAGTTATCATAAAGTATAAATAATTTAGTTCTAGGGCACCAACTCCAATAGATAAATGATATAAGTCGGTATGAAAACACTCCACAAAGAGAAAGTACCAGAATCAAATAGGTAAAATAATACCAAAATAGTACACCATCAAAGACAAAAAATATTCCAAGTTAAAAAATCAGAAAAAACCCATGTAATAGGTGGATCACATCTCCACTAGTCGCCTCCATCACTCCAGGTCCTACGAATCAAGTACACCTACCACCTCCAAGTAGCACTTCCACTTTGCTTGGACCTAACATAAGATAATATACAAATTCCCAAAGGAAAAGGTAGGGTGTGATAAAATGATCCTAGGAGGATACCACCAAATATTCAATAAGAAATTCTATAACAATAAACCATTTTTTCTTTTAATTTAAATAAAACAAGTCATGGAAAGTCATTCACATATTTTAAATCCAAAACACGATTTCAAATAAAAAGATGATAGGAATATCAAAATAGGATTAAATGAACATTTTATACAATTTTTTATATAAATAGTTGGAATGAATAAAGCAGTTCTATAATCAATGGCCTGTATAATCAAGTCAAACAAAACAAACCACCATGATCATAAGCCCTGAGTTATGTTAGTTTCTGGTAATTGGATCCTCATACTTCTCAATCATCATAACAACTAAATATATGTGTGCACACTCAAATCAAGACCCTAATATGGGACCCATTATGGGAAATCAATCAACACCCCATTTGGAGATCCATCATGGGAAATCATTCCAAACATGGTTTAATTAGTGTTTTCATCTTCAATTCATTGCTAGTGAGTTAGTGTCTTAATGTGATTGTCTTAATCACCCAGTAACTACATAGGATCACTTATGATTCAAATAATCAATCCATTAATCATGGGAAAATTAGTCATTTCAAATTATTTCATCATTCAGTTCAATTGCCTAGTTTCAGTTTCAATATGCCATTTCATTTCAAAACTAAATCTTATGTTTTCATTAAATTCATGACTTTTCAAATCATCTTTAATTTTAAGAAAATTATCTCAAGAATAAACATTAAATAATTTGATCAAATATAATTTCAATTTAATCCAATTTTTTTCTCAAAATCCACCCAAAAAGTTTCAATTCCTTTAAAATTGGGTTTTTTTACAATTCCATGACCTTTTTGAATAAAACATAAAATCATTTCCAATATTGGTTTTTAAATCCATTAAAAATAATTTCAAATCAATAAATCAATATAGGGTTTCAATTTTAGGGTAAATCCTTATAGAACAACCTACCTTTAATCACATAATAAATTCAACACCCATAATGGGAACACCAATGAGAATAGAGGTGAATTAGATCAAGAAATAAAACCTATAATCAGGATTCATTCAAATGAAGATTAGATCCATCAATAACATTATGATATATCACTCTATAAGGAGGAGAGAAGAGGATATTGGGAGAAACCACATGAGAGGTGAAAAACCCACTAGAAGGAGATCAAACGAAGTCACCGATGCCTTGATATACCAAGATAAGGGGTTAGAGGAGTCAAAATAGACTCTTAAGTTCCTCCAAAGACCAAGGAATTATAGTAGGATTGAATGAGGGTGTTTAAGCATCTTAAAATGAGCTTAAAATATTTTAAAAAGAAATTTAAAGGAATTAAAATTATGCATGAACTATTTATTGTATGGTTTGTATAGTTAGTAGTAACCATTGACCCTAATCATACACCCCTAATGGAATTTTTGATGGGGTACATGGTTTGGGTACATTTTTAGACTAACCATACACCAAATGTGCAAACCCTCACTATCCAAGGCCACAATTTTTGAGGGAGAGGTTGAACAGTTAACACTAATCACTTGCCCCCCTCTAGAGCACTATCACATAACGCATGATTTACTGGGTCAAACTACATAGTCTTTTGTAACTATGTTCCAACCATGAACAACTCCAAAAACCTCTTTTTTTTTCAAAATTTACCTAAAACAACATGAAATAAGACCAAACAAAGTAATATCAAAACAAGGTTCAAGAAGTAGTTGAAAGAAGGTAATATGATATTACACCATGTGTTGAAAGAGACTGACTTGCATATAATTTTAGGGACTACACATCATGTAGTTATCATACATGTTGTGCAGTCATACATAGTTAGAAAATTGTGTGGCTAAATACACATCATGAATTTATTACACATTGCATAAGTACTTAAATCCTAGAAACACAATCCATATAGAATTACACAGTGTATAGCTGGCGTACACACTATATAACCCATAAACATCCACATGGATTACATGTAAATCCCCTATACATATATTGTGGATGGCCATAGAAAGATACACATGAAGTGTAGTAGGCTATGCATACCATGTAACATATACTCGTTTATGAAGTTGACACCTCAAGATAGACTATACACTATGTAATTAATTTATTCAGAAATAAAATTAATTGTGCCATTAAAACTAATTAATATGTGTTTTTCTTTCATAAATTGATAGTACACACAATGTGAAAGAGTTTAAAAATATTAAATGCTTAATTAATTTTCATTTTAAATTCAAAACTACAAATTTTATCTGGTCATTATGTGTCTTGTACTCCACATTCAATAAAAATGATATATTCAACATAAATTAACACATTCTTGTGTGTTATAAATTAATAGTACATGTTGTGTAATTACATCACATGCCATGTATGCTGCAAACTATGTGAATGAACAACACACGACAAGGACCATGCTAGACGTTAAGTAGTTTGGATAGGTACATGCTATGTTGCCTCCAAGTACATTTCATGTACTTAATTAATTTTAAATAAAACTAATTCATTTAAGTTTTTAAAAATTATAGTGGATGAGAATCTCCAAGACATCTTGGATGAATATCAAGATAAATGAATGAATGAATTAATAAGATAATTAATTTTTTTAATTTGTGTAATTTAGGTTAAATAATGAATGATTGAAATGGATTCTATATAGTTATTTTAAATTCATATTCATTGTATGCATGGATGATCATTAGCTTGGACAACTTGTGTATGTGTTGGATATATTTTAATTTAATTATTATTTTATGGGATTTTAAAATTATTATTATTAAATTAAAATTATGGATTTTGTGTTATCACTTACTCTATATCATGTAAGGACCCATGTATCCATGGTTTCTTTTATGTAAACCCCACAACCATTTCTATGGTTTCCCTCACCTATGTGTGAGTAAAGTATATGCAAAGGATAGAGCTACCAAGAAAATAGAGGTGGTTTAAGTTTAGGGTTGAGGTGAAACCAACCCAGGCCATACATAGAAAGATAGGTGGGATGATATAACTTGAAAAAAGATTTGGTTCCATGAGTTATTACCTCAGGGTAAAGGGTTAGTTTATTGTTCACCTGATAAGTTGACCATTAGAAATCTCATGATCATGTATCATTTTTTTCCAATGAATGGTTATTTTTTTGGATTCTTTATCATGATCACATAAATTAATAAATTAAAAATCATGCAAGATATAATTAAAATAAATTGTATTATATATAAATTATTTTATCCAGACATGGTTAATTAATTATATAAAATCCACATAACATTAACAAAAAATGAAAAGGAAAAAATAAAAAAAATATGTATAATAAATAAAATATCTCAAAAAATCCTTTCATCATCTTAGTTAAGATGGACCCATTATTAAAGTGTCAGTCAAGCCATAGTCATGAACAATTTTAATTATTAGGGAATATAAATTAAGATTATGGGTTGACCTAACAAAAACTTTTATTGGATTTAATGACCATATTTTGTTGAATAAAAATCTGGAGGCAAGTTTTGAAGAAATTCAATTTAGGATTTTAGGATTAGAGAGACCACTCAACCGATCAAGGATCCAAAATCTAGTATTTGGAATAACTGCCTACCTAAATATCTTCTTATGATTTTCATGACCATAGTATGAGTTATGAGAAGATAAATATGGATCCTTAACACCAGAATGTCTATGGGATAGGATATTCCAAGTCTAATGGTGAGGGATATTGGGACAAGATAAAATAGAGGGATACTGATAAAATAATTAAAATTATTTCATTTCACATATTTTGATAATTAAGATTAATAACTTAATCCTACTTTTATTTTGATGTATAAAAATAAAAAGATCATCAACTGCAATATCCCTATGATCCATACTAGATAAATAAAACCTCATAATTGATAGTAACTTCCAAGAGTGCTATAGGAACTTGTGTATTGTATTATTCCTTGAACGAGAGCTTTACATGCTAGAATCCTCAGTTTTTGATCCACCTTCTAATGAGGTGAGTGAAGACGAGAAATATATATACTTAAAAAACTTGTATGATTTTCTATATGTCAAATATTTTATTTCATCATCCATGTATAGTAAACTCTAGAAATCTCATGAAAACATGTATGCATATTATATGCTCACCCATCTCCATGATACTTATTAGGATAGATCTAGACATGAGTAGATTGAAATCTCTAAGGCACTCTTTATGTGTAAAATTGAAGAGGGTGCACTATACATACCTCACATAGTTAATAAGATTGGATACATTTAGCATCTATAAATTCTAGGGTTTAAGTTTCCCAGTGAATTACACACCGATCTCATACTTTCTTCACTTCCTCTAGGATTCTATGATTTTTTTATTATAGTTGGTTCCCTAGAACAAACTACTATGTACATTTTATTATTAGAATATTTATAGTATTGAATACTAATAAAGTTATTATCACATCATTATTGTTCTTCTATGTGAAATTATATGTGATAATGTCCTAAGGGTACTTTTCATACTAAAAGGTCACATAAGTTCCCTACTATGATGAGAACCTAGAAGTTCTATGACAATATTATTAAATATATTCCCTATAGTTGGATGATATCATTTTATGAGATAAAAATGATATAGACTATTAGGGGTGGAGACTAATAATACTTTGAGATACTATATCATGGTGCAAACCATTGGTAATTTTAAGAAAGGAGGATATGAGAACATGATCCGCTAGTAGAAAATCCACATTCACATGTGTGGTTGTATGTTCCTATTCACAGACATGTGTAATGGTCCTTAGAAATTAATAATATTATTAATTCATATAATGAGGCACGTATTTTAATGTACTGAACAAAACCATGAGGACATGTGTTTATAGGAAGTAGGGTACGTTGGGTACGTCATGAGTTATATGTATTAATGAATAATTCAAGAAAGGATTTATCTATTCAGTTTTTTTAATGAAAGTTGATATCTTAGGCCCTTTGATGGGAATGAAACTACCTGGTTAAGTTTATGAACATGGTGTTCTATTGACAAGTTCATTTTTGAAAATTCAAAGAAAGATAGATCGAGTACATAGGCTGGTGGCACCAGTATGTAACCTCATTAAATAAAGATATTGTGATAAATAGATTATATCACACAATGTTTGTTTGTAGGTTTTATGTCATTGAAACATTAATCCATTTATCTATGGGCACCTAGACATATTGCTAGATGCTAACCTTGTACTTTAGGTGGTTCTTCTTGATGCCATTGAAAAAGGGGTCTAGAGGCTTAGACACTAAGTGTATCCAAAACCTTAGTTAAATTCTATATAAATTTAACATATTGAATAAATATTATCACTGTATGTGGTTTAATAATTATTCATGGTTGGTTTGTCATGACCCGTCCCCCAGGTCCCATTCCATGACTACCCCAAACCTACCTTCTATAGGCCAGGGGATGGTAACTAGCACTGAAAGACATATTCCCTAAAACGGGAAGACATTGCCTTTAAACCTGTACAAACACACGGTCTGAGAACATAACAAGAAGCAACTGTGAAGTAAAATACTGTATTACAAGAGTGATGAAAGTAAAAGGGGAACGGAATACAATCCCAACTATAAGAGTAAAAGTACAACTGAAAGAACAATATAACTGAAAAAGGGAAAACAACTACTGGGTCATCCTCCAAGGATTCTACCTAAAGGGTAGGTACAGATCACCTCCACAACACTCCACGTCTTCTCGTCTCCTCTGCATCACATCACGCCGAATGGTCCACCTTTGAGCACTGTCCAGTCCCGGCTCCCTCAGCCTTGATCAATGCTTTACATCATCTGCACAAGACACAACAAGGTGCAGGAGAAGCCCGTGTATGGGTGAGTATAAAGATACTCAATAGGGACCCCAATACCCCGAAGGTATCATAGAGTTCCAAAAATAAAAACCACAGGGTTACACCATGATGGTAGATTACCACACAGGTAAAGTACCACATAACATAACCTCAATCACAAGCATAAGGTAAAGACAGCTCACACCAGGATTTATTCTAGGGGTAGAAACAAGTAACATCCCCTATCACAACGTCGAATGCCTCAGCTACTGGAGAAATCCTCCTCTATCGAGTACAGTGGTCCTGTCGAGTCACTCTGAGCTGCTTCCCACTAACCTTGAACTACTGAGGTACTCCTCCCCATCACGTACTGTGGGTCTTCAGGGTCACACAGAGCCACCCACCCCCATCGTGGTTTGTTAAGGTACTCCTCCCCATTGCGTACCGCGACCGCTCCCCACCATGGTCTCCCAGGTCACACAGAACCACCCACCCCCATCATGGTATGCTAAGATACTCCTCCCTATCGCATACCGTGGCCATCGAGTCACTCTGAGTCAAAAAGTCAGTAGTCGTCAGGTCTCAGCTAGTCGCATGGTTCCGTACATAGTGCGCTTGGGAGAACTACTCCTCAAGCCATCAGTCACATCTCAACCAGCATGAAGTCTCACAAGGAAGTAAATCGATGATCCACCATGTCATAAGGGTTCCAACTCAATAGACGACACATCAATTGGACACCCGATCTGTGTGTTATTGGTATTTCAATGCTGAGGGTCTGGTTGGATTCGGGTGCGATCCAACCCGGCCATACTCCAAGTTTCTCCGAAACTCTAATGGAGTAAGGCAAAAGGCTTGTCTTTCTCTAAGGGTCCCAACGCCACATACGGTTCATCAAACGGGTGTACGGTTCTCAAGATAAGTTACTTTGAGTGTTTTTGCGCCCGGTTGGGCCCAAGTCCAGTCCGACCCAGTCAGATCGACCAGACCCGACCCGGTCTGGGCTGGGCCAAGGTGGACTCGGCCTGCTGGGCCGATGTCTAGTTTGGATTGCAAGGGTGGACCGACCTGAATAGTGCGGCCTGCAAAGTGGTGGCCCGGCCCGTGTGGGGTGGCGACCTTCTTAGGAGGTGGCCCATTGGGGCAACGACCTACTAGGGTGGTGGCCTAGTCCTAGGGCGGTGACCCAGTGGGGCGGTGGCCCAGCTCGAGGGCGGAGTCCCGGTCTGAGGGCGGCGTCCCGGTGCGAGGGCGACGGCCTGGGTCGAGGGCGGCGCCCTAGTGTGAGGGTGGTGGCCTGGCTCGAGGGTGGTAGCCCAGTCCGAGGGTGGTGTCCTGGTGCGACGGTTGCAGATTGACTCGTGGGTGGTGGCTCAGCTCGAGAGAAACAACCCGGTTTGAGGTCGGCGACTCGGTTCGGTCCGACGTGGGGGGGGGGGGTGTAACCCCCCGGTCTCCCAGATTCCCGAACATCCCGGAGGCCATTCGATTGGTGAAGTGGCAGTGCCGTGAGGGTGCTGTTTGGTCTCCACGGAACCCACTGGAGGCAGGTTCGGCCTCCGCCACGGCTTTGGCCGTGACTTTTATTTTCTAGTGACGTGGTGGTCACGTTGCCTTCCTCCCCGCGGCCGGCCGTCGTGCCGGCCGCCTCCTCTGTTCGCCGCGGCTGATGAGCCATGTCCCTCCTCTTATTTCATGCATCGACTTACTTGTGGTCTTCAAAGGAGGTGCAAGGATGTAGCAAAGATAGCCGAGGGTTCGAGCCAGATTCCTTAGGCCCACGCCGTCCATGTTAGCTCGTAAAATGAGGGGGGGGGGTTAAGGGTTCAATAAACAATTGAATTAAACAACAAGATTAACCCCACAAGATTCCCCGCAATAACCTCCTGCAAAGACGAATAAATTGTGGGTCAACCCGTTGGTCGGTTGACCCGCGTTCTTCGTATAATTTCAAGAATAGGGAAGATAGAATAAAAAATTCACAAACAAAAATAATCCCTTACCTTGAAATGTTAGAGGAACGTCTATGCTTGAAGGTGGATCTTGTTCTTCGTTCCCATGACCGATTCCCAAAGACGCCACTTGCACGTCGCCCTTTGGTTCAGTGTCGTCCATCACCTCCCATTGGGTTAGCTTCGTCTTCTAAGGGTCTAGCTTCATGGTGTTCCTTCAGCACTTCGCTTCTTGGTGAAGCTCTCCGATACCCCTTCCCTATCTCCATATATATAGAAGAGGGGGAGGGTAAGTAATGACGTGGGGAAAAAATGGGGCTCATTAGTTAGGAACCTTCCTAATTTTCCCCAACATCATCATTACCTAAGGTTGTAAGGTCAAGAAATTTAATGCCTTGATACACCGCTATCCCCACACTGCTATTTTTCTTTGGAGGATAAGAAAGAAAAATAAAAAAATAATTTTTTTTATTTAATTTCTTTTAAAAAAGTCACAAAACTTAACTTTTTCTCCAGACCTACTATGGTCAAACTGAAGCCTCCCTTAAGCGAATCACAGTGCTGTGGATTCAACAGTGCCCTCAGATTTTTAATCTGAGCAATGGTTCAAAAGTTAGAAAATTCTGCTCGCATGTTTACTAAACAAACCTGAAAAAAAGTTCATAAAATTATTAACGGTCACCCTCAACCCGCACCGATTGAGGTTAGGATCTACCTAAGGGAAAAACTCCCCAACGAACCCAACAGTAATCTCAGATTTTTAATCCTAGTTACCATTTATAAGTTATGGATTTTACAATAAAATAATTGTTACTTAATTATTTTATTTACGACCCAAAACTAACTTTCACTGGTGGCACGTTTCGGCCAATGTTAGTATCTTCCTAAAGAGAGAATACCCTCAAAAGTTCAGTGGTAGTATCTGATTTTTAATATGAGTTACCATTCATGAGTTATAAGCATTTAAAAAATAATATAATTTTATTTAATTATTTTATTTATAGTTATGCAATTTTTGGGTTTTCTCACAGGAGGCCCACGCCGACTAAACTTAAGTCATGCCTAGAGTAAACCCGCCATCCTAAGCACAATGGTGCCATTATATTTATGATATGGGCAAAAATTTAAGAGTTATTCCATTTTTTCAGGAAAACTACTTACACACACTATTTAAAGTTTAACAAAACTTTGACAGATCATTTCGGGTACTCCGAGCCTCAGAATCATGCACCGTCAAATTTCACAGTCTCAAAATAATTCCATATAATTAAAAAAAAATTACATGGAAATTATGGGACATTACATGGATGATCACAAATATTCAGCCACCAATTATTCAAAAAAATATACGTGAGTTTAATATTTAATAAATATTTGTTTATTATTTGAATGAATACAATATTTATTTATTTATTGGTGAATAATAAAGTGATATTTATTTATTTAAATAAATATTAATTATTCATAGTTCTATAAATACCCATGAGAAAGGATAGACAAGTTGATTATCTAGTGAAAATGATACATTAAATATAAATTACATAAATAAATAAATATTTATTTATTCAAGTATTGATATTTATTTATCCGTTATTTTAAATCATGTCAAATAAATAAATAAATAAATAATAATAATAATAATATTATTATTATTATTATTATTATTATTATTATTTATACATGAGGTTCGTAGGAAATTAAGAGAATCAAAGGGCCCATGGGAAATTATTATTCTCTAACCCTAAGCTCTATATAAAATTGATTATATCATTATCAACCCTAGTTGTTTTTTTGCACAATGATATTATAGAGAGCTCCAATCAAGACATTAAGAGATCCTCTCCTTGAATTCTTCCATGAATAGAGAGTAATCCTCCCCCCACCCTCTTTATTCTAGAGAGAACACAAGAAACCCTTCTACCTAAATGTGATTCTTATGGTGATCATCGATGAATTATGAAAGCATTAGAATGTTCCATGATAACACCAAAAAATTTATACGATGATATTTAGAGGTTTATGGTGCATATGTAGACCACTGCTATAGGTATTGTACCCTTTAATCCTCTAACACAATGGTGATATGATGCAAAACTACCATTCGATTCATCGAGGAATAATTAATTCCAACGTGAGGTATTTATTTATTTATATAAATTAATTATAAATTATATATTATGATTATGTATTGTGGATTTAAAGGTTTATATTATTTTATTTCCGAGGAGAAATCTAAATAAGTTGTTGAATTTTAATTATTGGGCATGGGCCCAAATACTTTTACTGCACCCTAAAACCTTTAAGTGGTATCAGAGTGGTCACATAATAATTTATAATTATTTACTTTTCATTGATCGATATAGTTATATCAATATTTCATTTTTGTTAATTTTTTATTTTAAGTCAAAATTAAATTTTATGCATTCATTCATCTTCACATGATTAAGAACAGATGAAGAACAACCAAAGGTTCCATCAGGATGTGCTAAGGGTTATAGTTGGATGACAGAGTTACATGACATGTACTTGAAAATTACACACCATGTAACAAGATTCACCATATATAGATGAGTCATGGGATACACAAATCTCAAAATATAAATCAATACGTGATGAAATTAATATACCATGTGGTGATTGGCTAGGTAGGAACATGGTTTTAGGGACTACACACCGTGTAACCCACTTACATTTTAGGTAGTCCAACATGGTTCACCCAAAAGTTTTCACAAAAACCATGTGGTCAATGTATTTGGTGTGTATTTATCACATGATGCATAAAGACTTAAATCTGGTTAACATGAAGTTGATTCCACATGCCATGTAGCCCACATACACATCATGCAACTCATTAATGTCCACATGACATACATTCATAGCTCCCCAAGCATGTTCCATAGAGACACATAATGCGATACACATGACATGTATCTAGTTAGTACATGCCCTGTAGTCGCCCAGTAACCAAAAAAATTAAATTATACAAAAAATTAATTAATTGTAGTATTAAAACTAAACATCATAGCTAGAAGTTGGAGTTCCACTATGTAATAGGGTTTTAAGAGTATATAGTTTCTAAATTAATTTTTCATATTTATTTCACTATAACAATCAATGTATTTACTAAAGGTATTTAAATTGGTATATGCTTTATGGGTTAATGTGTGTCCAAATGTAATAAATTCCACATTTATCATGCTGTATTTTGATATACAGAATATCACACTATTTAACCATGTTAATTTTCACGTATGACTACATTCCATGCAAGTATTTAATACACAAATAAAATAGTGAAGTTGGTTATAAGATATGTCAACTCCTTGTACACCATGTATACTTATTTAATTTTAAATAAAATTAATTAATTTAATTTGTTTAAACTTATGTATGATTAAATATCTAGTATTGATTGGATATAAATTAAGATAAAATTATTGATTTAATTAATAATCTAATTAATTGAATTAATTAATGGATATTTTATCTTAATGAAAGAATGAATTGAATTGAATACTATCTATCATACAAACATGTATTTGTTACATGAGTGGATGATTTGGAGCTTAGTCCAACCTATGTATAGGAATAGTTTATTTTAATTTATTATTATTATTATTATTAAATTAAAATGATGACCTACATGTCATCCCCTCCTTTATACTATGAAGGACTTTCATGTCCATAGTTACTTTTATATTACCCACCTTAACCATTCCATTGGTTCTCCTCACCTATGTGTAAGTAAAATCACATGTAAAATATGACGCTTCCAAGCAAGAGGTGGTGGTCCATTTATGGAACTGAGGTGAAACAAACCCAGGATATACATAGAGCACAAGTGGAATGTTGTAACTAAAACAAATCATGATTCTAGTAGTTTTTCCCTTAGGGTTAAGGGTTGATTTATTATCCACTAGATAAACTAAACATTAAAAAATTTCATCATCACACCACTTTATTATTTTATTTCTACGAGTTGCATGATTAATTACTTATGTATCCTTTATTTCTATCACTAAATAAATGAATTAATAATCCTGAAAGTTGGAATTAAAATAAATTAGATTATGTATAAATTTTATCTAGGTATGGTTAATCACTTAAGTAAACTCCACTAAATATTAACAAGCGTGGAATAAGATAAAATATGAAAATTACACATAAATATAAAATCCATCAATTAAAATATAAATTCAGTATATCCTTTAATTACTTGATTTATAATGGGACCACTAGATTGTAGTGTTAAATTCAACCATCGCTGGGTAACTACCATTTAATTGGGAGTTTTAAATAATGTTTTAGTTTGACTTAACTTACTCCAAATCAAGATAAAAAACCTTTACTAGAATTAATGTAAATTTAGAGGCAACAATTGAGGAAATAAAATTCTAGGATTTCAGGATTAGGGAGTACACTAAATGGATCAATGAGTTATGAGTTAATACAGTTGTTAAAGGCTTGCCTACATAAATACTTTTAAGTAATTAACCAGTCCATTTCTTGGATTATGAGAATGGAAATATGGATCCTTTCCACTAAAACATCCACGTGTCAGGATATTTCAAAACTAATGTCTAGTTCTATTGGGTTTTGATAAAATAGTGGGGAACTAATAGATAAAATTTAATACATCACATATTTTATTAGTCAAGATAGAAATTAAAATATTATTTTAATTAATTTAGAGTATGGAATTATATATCATCATAACACTGTTATATTTCAGGACACATAACACATCCTCAACAAAAAATATTTCTAAGGGTGGTAGAATTGTTTCATACACTGAACAACTATAGTAAAATTCATACTCTGTGATGGAATTCCCTATACATGTTCTACTACATCATACAATAAGTTATGGTGAGAAGGATTCCTACAAGGGGTATATGGGGATGCTCTAATTTCTTGTTGCATTGTGATATCAATCATGTCCAGAGAAATGATAATGAAATATAAGGTTAAGGATGAATATATCATGAAGTATCATCTCTTATCACTATAAGATGAGAAAGATAAGATTTAGATAAATGATATTGTTACTACACTATGCTATTATAAACTGGAAGAGGGTACTTAGTGATTGATATTGTCTTTAATATACTAAAATACATTGATCAGTTATCAAGGCTTGAGCTTCTATATGGATAATAAATTACCCATTAATATCATATTATCATTCTTACCTTATACACTCTCCTTATTCATCTAGATTATGAGATGAATATTATGTATGAGAAGCCCAAGAATCTTTTGACCAAGCCTCACTAGATAAATAGGAGTTGTGGGGAACTCAATTCCAAAACCTTAATAGAGAACAAGATGAAAAGTCAAGGTTGAAAATACTATGATTGAATACAATTAAATGGTTCATTTACAATGAATTTCAAAGAGTAGAATGATTTAGAGATAGTACACTGAACAAAAGGATATTTTTACCCATGTGGATAGAAAGGTCATTTGAAAAGAAACTACAATGAAATGAAGAAGAAGAAATTATTTTCATATACTTTAGTAATATATTCATTATAGTATATAATGTTTATATTTCAATTATTGGGTATTTAGTAAATTTTTATTTTAATATAATAACCAAATAAGTAATTTGTTTTTCCCAGTGGATGAGAAATGGTGATTCCTATGTCAGTAATGAGAAGCACAAAAAAATATTACAAGATGTAAGATATATTATATTAGTGGTTGAGAAAGGGTGATTTCTATATTAGTAGTGAGAAACATATGACTTTAGGAATATATTTGATGTGAGTTGCAAATTTAAAATTGTATTGTTTGCTTTTCATAAGAATGAACCTGATTATCCAATAAAAAATATATATTTTAATTACATTTTAATCGTATTAAATGTTCATTTTTGATCTTATGGGCCCGAGTTAGTGCATTTTCATTATGAACATCCATTCTCATCATTTGTGCACTTCATGCCTAATATACACCAATTTAGGCCCAACGAGTCATCTGATTCTAAGGAATGTAATTATCAATATTTTAATTTGATATTTTGGTAACTATATCTACACTTAAATGTGAACATTTTTAATTCAGGGATCAATGGATGATTCATAAACGATGATGGAGATATTTGGAGATGAATGGAAGCAATTATAGAGAAGGCAGATTGGACACAATCCCACTTATGAGACTGTGGGGCCCAACATACAGGCCCAATTAATCCCACATTTTGTGAGAGGATATAATAACTGTTTATAAACAAATAAATCTTCATGATATAATGCTAATTCGGCGTCTATGGTGGTCATTAAGGCAGCCCAAGTTAGAGATACAATTCTGGGACCGATTCTGCGGCCCAGAAAAACAACCCACTAATCGGATCATATCTCAGAATATACAACTCCAAATGGGCCCAAATTTTACATGAGGTTAGAAGACATCTGGGGATCCATTTTATTTTTATATGGACCACTCTTATTCGGCCATCTATAAGGTCATCAAAGCGCGTCTGTTCGGTGGATGAAAGATGGATTCCACCTCGGGTCAAATGTGGAAAAGTCTAAGTTCAACAAGCTTTCCACAACCATAGGACTACCATAATCAAGTGGGATGCTTTGTAATATTGGAGGCTCTACCCAAGGCTTACGAAATGCCTATTTAAGGAAGTGGTGGTGGAGGAGTTGATAATCTTTGAGCTTGTTTTCATCTTAATGTTATGCTGCCAATTTCTCTTTGTAATGTTCTTCCTTCACATGTAAGTTGTTTTAATTCATCCTTGTTTCTTAATAAAAGTTCTTATTATATTATTATTCTGTTATTCTCCTTATCACTTTGATACCGTTGGTTCAAGGTGTGAAATTTTTCATACCAAACCTTGTGAGATTATCACACAACGGTGGAGTGATTGTTATTTTATTGCGTTTTTTTTACTTCTCCATTTCCTCCCTCATGAGTCTACTTTCCGCTTCCATTGAAACCATAGAATCAATGGAGGGATAACCCACTTATGGTTTGATCCAAGGGAGTATCAAGGGGATGTATTGGATGTTATTTATCACCTCATTAATGTATAATCACTTCTTTAATTGAGATTTTTATTTGATGATTTTTAAACTCCATCGTCCTTGTTGAATTTAAGGCCACACACTTCAAGTGCTAATAAAAACCTTTACCTTGAAGTGCTAAAAAATTTGATCCTTCAAGTGTATAGGTGATTAGTATTAAATGGTGTAGGAATTAAACCAGTAAGTGATGATGTTGTTTTATCTCCTTAAATGAACCCATCTCAAATTTAAGAAATTGAAATCATTAAAAAGAAAATTCGTCCAATCCACCCCGAGCGATAACCTAGGATAAACTCATTATTTTAAATTGAATTCACTTAAATCTGTTAGTTATACTTTAAAACCATATAAATTCAACCCAAGTTGGCCACTTCATTGCCAAAAACAGTCCATAGAATGTAAGTTTCTATAGGTTTCTTCTTAGGTCTCTGAGGATTCGATAACCCAAGCTAAACTACAAGGACCGTTCTACCTTCATCTCTTGGGTAAATTTGAGCGAGATTCAGAACCCCATAATTCTATCAAATACTGGGGAAATAAATAATATTTATTGAATTTTTGAATTATGGGATTAATTTTATATTGGATCAATTAATTATTTTCAATGATTTATTCATTTTTGGAGATAATGAAAAAAAATATTACATTGATTTTAAGGAAAATTGAAATTGAAATAGGTTTTTTATTTTAAACTATGAATTTAGAATCTTTTGATTCAATTTGGAATAAAATTATTAGAGGGATTTATTTTTTATTTCTAACTATTTTATTCATTTTTTAATTAAATGAAATCCGAAAATTGATTTTGAAATTGAAATTGATTTTTTTCTAAAAAAATGTGATTTTTTTTGTGAAATGACAATATGTAATTTTTGGAAGTGATCTTCAATGAGGAAAATTTTGTGTTATGAAAGATCATATTTTAATTTGGTTGATATAAATAAATTCTAAATTAATTTGGAATCAAATTGTTTGAAGTATTAAATTATGATTTATTTATTTAATTATTTTTAAATTGATTGGAGAAAAAATTATATGCAAAAATTATGTTTTTTAAATTAAGGTTGAAATATGGTGAAGTCCTAAAGTGATTTCACTACTCTAACACCCCAAGATTTAATAGTACGTTGTTTCTTCAAAGTAATTCAATAACTTGCACTACACGCAACACTGAGTTCAAGCGCACCACGACTTACCAAACTAGCCGTTCAAAAGCGGTTATGAATAATATTAACTGAATTTTGAACTTTATATAATCCTTATAATTTTAAAATCCATATTATGAGTTTCTTAGACATAATGTAATAACAAATACATTTTTTTTCAGATAAAAAAAGTATTTTTCAAAAAATAAAATTTTACCACCTTTTAATGGCGAACCCTTTTTAAATCAAATATTTGAAACTTTTATATATAAAATTTGACAAAATTAACTTCTTCTTTAGAATCTGGACATAATAATTTAGTTTCAATAAATTTTTGGTGTTTTTCTGATAACTTTCATATTTGGGTGAATAGTGAAAAATACTATATTTTAACTGAAAACAACTTTTTTAATCAAAATAATTTATAGTGTTGAATTATAAATTTTAATGGTTTGGAAGTATAATTAGATTATATTTTTACCATTTAATCCAATGATGTTCATTGTATGTAATTTCACTTTGAAATTGGACATAAACAAGTGTCAATCTTTTGATAGTTATTATTTCTTGAAAATACGCTTCTTGGTTTTGACAACGAGAATTAATTTTAAATTAATTAATGAAACTTTTATGTTTTGAGACTGGTAAAATAGAATTTATTTTTGAATTTGGAATATCAAAATTAACTTAGGGTGAATTTTTGGTATTTTTCTGAAAACTTTCAATTTTTGATGAATAGTGAAAAACAATGGGTTGTTGGTTAAAACCGACTTTGTATTTAAATAATTATTTATTTTATTTAAATTTATTTTAGGTAAAAATAGATATATAATACCTATATAAATTCAATGTAATTTATTGGAGTCCGTTTATAATAATTTTAGATATATAAAAATTTTATCGAACTTTTTACCGTCTTTTACCCACCTCATAGGAGCATTTGCAAATTTACATAAAACTTAATTTTACCGCTTCTGTGAGTTGAATTTCAAAAATCTGAGAGATACGGTTAATATCAAGGAGTAAAATGTGGTTTAATAAGATAAAAATAATTTTTGGTGAATAGTAACTTTTTACTTTTATTTACCACGGTTAAAAGTAAATAGGGTAATTAAGGGTAAAAATGATATTATTATTACCCTAACAGATGTCCTAATTCTATTGGATAAGTTTAATTCGACCAAAAAGAAAAACCTTAGAAATAAAATATTATCATTTAGGTCCACTTGGATTAGATTAGGACATTTATTATTATTTAATTTAAAGAAGAGTTAAAAGTGTTAAATTCAAAGTTTATTAACTAAACCATTTTTAATATAAGGTTATACATAAGATAAATTAGTCTATAAATATTAATTAGAAAGATAAAACTATTTCCTACATCATGGTATTTTATTTATAATTTTTAGACATTAAATAATTAAATTTATTTATGAAACAATGATGATGTAGTAATTACCTTATTAATGAAAGAATCAAATAAATGGTATTATAAATATTAAAATAAATACAATTTCAAAGTTTTTATGACATACACGAATTTTATAGGTGACTATGAAATGTTATGGATGATTCAATGTATCTTTTTCGAATTAATCAAGTTGTGATGACTTTCAAAAAAATAAAATACCAAATAGTGTCAAAATTGACATAAATTAATATTTAAAACAAATACTATATTATTGGTTGATATGATATTACTAAAAATGTAAGGTTAGACTAAAGAGATTACATAGTATTATATATGTCATTAATGGGCCACATTATGTTCTCTTGGAAGTTTAGAGTAATTTATTAACCATATAGAGTAAGAATACAAGAAGACACAGTGAAAGTTAAACAATTTAACTAAGAGTTAAATCTAAAAGATAAGGTTAAAATGGTAACATAAACTTGTCTAAAACCTATTGTTTGAGAGTATTTAGACCCATAACAACCTAAGGCTCTAAATAAATTCATTTGGAACCATTATAAACCGAATATGATTGTATAATAAATTAATACTTTAATCTTTTCTTAAAGTGACCCTCACCCCTCTTATAAAAGGGCACTTCCCCTAATCTCAAAATCACATATCCAAAGCCATTTGGATCGGACAACCCCTACAAAAATATCCTCTAAATTTACCTCAATTAATCCTAGAGGCCTTAGTTTGATCATAAATCCAACCTAAGGAGCCCTTTTGATCAAATCAAAAGGAAGAACCCGAAGAAGAGGTAAATATTTCATCACCTCTTTCAAGTTCTTTTCTTCTTCCACTTCCTCTTTCTTTTTTTTTCCATTATAAAACAATAACTCCAGTATATTCTATATACTGTGATGTTATTATAAATATGGAACAACTATATTCATTATTCTATCTATCTTATGAATGATAATGTCCCCATGCGTGCGTACGTATGACTTACCGTCTCCACGCCATGGTGTAATTTGTTATTCAACACTATGTTATTTGGATGGATATAATGATGAGTAATATGTATATAAATAATGAAAATAAAATTCTAATGTCTCTTTAAAATTAATATACCATCCAATTCTACACCTTTAAGGAAATGATATTGTCGCTCGTGCGTACGTACGGACTACCGTCTCCACGACGCGATGAGATTAATTTCCACGACCACCATTCACCGACGATTATAAAAATATATATTACTAATAAGTATTTAATATATGGAATAATAATTCTATTGGAGAGATATATATATTTATATATATATATTCACTTACATATATCTTATTCACTTAGTTCCGTTCAATACGATATGAAAATAGAAACATATTTATGCGTACATACGGACTACCGTCTCCATAAATGGTGTTTTTCATTTCATATATATGTCTATTATAAATATTTATATTCTAAATATATATGATATATAAATCATGTTTTATATTCTGGAAGTATTTAAATCTTGGTCTAAGTGATACAATCAAGATTAACAAGTTAAAACACGTACGATAAAGAAAGCGATTATTACCCGAAATATTAATTTAACATGGAAATTATTATTAAATGGGTAGTATAAAGTCATAAATGAATAATGTATGATATCATAAATATTAATATGGTTCTGTTATAATTTAATAACATACTATTATCTTCATACAGGAGGTTAAATGTACCCTTGACTAAAGGAAAGTGCAAGTTAAGGGTTATTTCCCCAATCTCATTATTATCAGATATTATTCATGTGTAAGTATTTTCGAGGAAATAATTATCATAGATACCCATATTTCATAAAAATGTTTTCAAAAGGAATATTTTAAGGTTTTATGGGAGGGTCTATTTAACTAGATCGTCATGTTAAATGTTTTAAAAATTTATCTTTCTAAACCCTTTTAATTAATGTCCATACTTTCAAAATGATTTTAAGGATTTATTTATATAGACATGAATGTTTTGAAATGATAACTCTTTTAAAAAGTTTTAAAGTGGTATGGGACACTTTGATTCAAAAATCTATTTTAAATGAATTCCTTTATAAATTGTGATACTTACAAAAGATTTCATGAAAATGGGGTATTTCTCTCAAATATTTTTACGAATCATTTTCATCTATGTCAGCATCCTTTGATGGATTTTGAACTTGTTTGAAGTTGATTTATTATGATAAATATATTCCATATTGTATCAAAGGTTTTGTGATATGTTTGTATATGGATGTGTTATTTTTATACCATTCATGGTTTATGGATAAATTATTGACATTACGTATGATAGTTTTAATAAGAATGTTTATGTCATGTTTCAACCTTTTCATATGAGGAATGTATTGGACATAGTAAGTGATGGGTGGAGCCCGATATAGCTCCTAGATGCATCGGTAGGTCTCATGAGACAATTAGATGTGGAATTGGATGAGGCCTTTCCCAATTTGATATATGGTTTTGTCCGAGGCCTTAATCATTTTTAGATGTATTGGCCGAGGCCTTGAAAAAATGTTTCAGAATGTCTGGAATTATACATTTCCTCATTATGAAAATAATATTGATGGTTCATGTGGTCATTCGACTAGTAGAATACCCATGATTATGTTTTATTATGGAAATATTTACTCATCTCATATTCCTTCCATAAAAGTATTCATGTTATTATTGGTAAAGGCATGTGGTTTCAATTATTCATCATGCTTAATTTTTATGTTATCTTCCGCTGTATTGCTTACCCTTACTGAGCATTTGAGCTCACCCCTTGATATGTTTTATTTTTCCCAGGATTCCAAGAAGTGTATTGTGAATGATATGCAGGGTTAAGCTAAAAGGGAATAATGGTGTTCACAAAGATTCATTTATGTTGTGTTTTATTTTATAATGTGTAATGTAACGTTCATGTTTGTAATCTATTTTCCAAGAATGCTAAACTGATCGGTCTTTTGGTACTTGATTCCTTGTAATCATTCCAATGTATTAAAATAATGCACCGACTCTAGGAATCTAGGGTCGGGGTGTTACAGTTGGTATCAGAGAAAGTTTAGTACAAACCTTGGAAACTAGATTTAGATAAACTCTGATTTGAGCACATAGACCTAAGATAGACTTTGGGGATTTGTATAGAAGAAATTCCTATAATTTTGGTATTGTATAGATTTTGTGAGTTTTTGAAGCAATACATCCCTGTCTGGATATGAGTAGGTAGTGGTAGCTCTAGCACAGATGTACCTAGGGGTAAAACCCGAAAACACCGCTTTGAGCTAGACTCGAACGGGAACTGGTGCACGACAACGGGCCTTGCTGCACACTTGGTTATGAAACTCCTGAGGGATATGCTTAGGATAATTCTCATTTTTTTTACAAACCACTATGAAAGGTTTATGATCATATATCTCCTCAAGGAATTTTTTTTGTGATTATGGATTATATCCATAAACTGTTCAATTTATGTTAGGTATTTTACATGTTTGTAATTACGAATTGCGATTCATAAACTGACCTAGTGTATTCCATTGTTTAGAAATGGAACCCAGTAGAAGGAATGGGAACTCCAACAATACGTATGATCCAAAGAGTAAGAAAGGTCATATCATTCATGGTATTAAGCCAACATTTAGAAGGGAAATAGTCTCCCATGTATTCTGAACATATGAATAAATAATATCACATGTTAATAAGATAAGTAAAGAATTCTCTAAGTCCTATGGCTTTGATGGGAAGTAAGAAAATAAAAGGATGGTAGAGAGAAAGATGGATAAAGGGAAAAGGGGAAATAAGGATTTTCCCATATGTGATAAATGTGGAAAGAATAACCTTGGTAAATTATTGAAGGGAATGAGAGTTTGTTATAAGTGTGGAGAAAAAGGACACCAAGTACGTGATTGTAAGGGTAATAAAAATGTTCTGAATATAAAATTATTAATCTAGAAGGTGTTGGGACACTACAAGAATCAATGTCCCAGTCATCAGAGTATACCGAAAATGATGCTATTGATAATAATCAAGTTATGATACTACCTCATATGAAGAGGAATGGCTAGTGTTCTTATGTTGTTATTATAGAATTATTTCATTTGAGTGTTGTATCAACAATATACTGGTTATATGAATTATGGAGATAAATAAGGATTGTACTGCAGTACTATTTTATTGAGGATTTGAGATTATATGGTTCTAAGAAAAGTGACTTAATAGTAAGCTATAGTTTTTGGAAAATACATGGTTGAAGGAAAGGTAATCCTTAATATGGTCCTAATAATGAGGTAGTGATTTTGGAATAAGAGATGGCTGATTTGGATAAATTATATTGGATATTCTTGACTTCCTTGGAATTGGTTAATAGTTTGTTTATTTCATCATTGTTGGAATATTCACAATTTTTAGATATAAGGAATATATCCAGTATTCTATAAATAATAAGGGACCATGAATGTAATCAATAAGGTTTTATGGTAATTCAGGGTGTTACCATGTTTTAAAAGAATACATGATGAAGGTGCTCACATGTTATTACATGGAAAAACAGATCTTCATTGTGTTTAATTTCCTTAAAAATTTTGTACTATGAGTTTTTAATAGAATTGTTTTGGATAAGTTTAAAGGTTGGAATGGATTATGTTAGAAATTGGATACAATTGTTAAGGTTATTTTTGGATTGTCATAAAAAGGAAAACCCAGAGGTCGGACAACAACCAATCACATCCGGCAAGGCCGTGAGACTTGAACCCACAACCGAAGGGCGAAAAGGGTGCATCACCTACCACTGGCCTACGTGATGTCCTGGATTGTATAATGTAGTTTCTTTTTTAAAAGGTCTGATAGGTGAAATATAGATTGATTATTTTTGGAACCCTATATGATTAGGATAAATAAAATATATTTTTTGAAATCTTTTGGAGTGAAAGATGAGTTTGTGGAAGGAATTAGTTAAAGGATGTAACTCTACTTGTCAAGTATATATATATATATATATTCCCCTATTATTCTATGATTAAATTAATTCTTAAACATTAGTTAATGTACTTCTTCATAATCTCCTTTCATTAAGGAATCCTTTGATTTCCAAATGACTTTCTTTTATACGGTGTATAAAACCCTTTGACTTTTCATTTCTAGGGGAATCTTTTTTTATGAAGCGTTTTACTAAAAGACAAATAAAAAGGAATGTTTTTTTAACGTAAGTGGTGACAATGACCTTTCTGCCGCTACAAGTTTTATTTGATCTTTGGCTTCCTTAAAAATCCAAAATGTTAAAAAAAAAAAAATAAATACCACATACTCTTTTTACATATTTTGGTATTGAAAATGGTTTTGATAATGGTTTTGTTATGTCAATATATTTAAATGATATATTGTTATTGACGACCTCAATCATTTTCTATAAATATTTACATTTTCCCTCTAATTATGTGTCTCTAATTTCAACCAATGTTCTCCAAATCGAGATTATAATTCGATGGTAACATTTTCATTTCCCTTTCCATCTTATTAAGACTAAATTTTATTAACCCAAATTCTGATGTGGGTTTTCCAAAAAGGTATTTCTTTATTATCAACCTTTTATTTTTAAAGAACAATTTAAAATTGTGAGGACACAATTTATTGAAGGAGGGGATAATGTAACACCCCAAGATTTAATAGTATGTTATTTATTCGAAGTAATTCAATACCTTTCACTACACGCAACACTGAGTTCAAGCACACCACGACTTACCAAACTAGCCGTTCAAAAGCGGTTATGAATAGTATTAACTGAATTTTGAACTTTATATAATCATTATAATTTTATAATCCATATTATGAGTTTCTTAGACATAATTCAAGAACAAATACATTTTTTTGCAGATTAAAAAAGTATTTTTCAAAAAATGCAATTTTACCGCCTTTTAATGTTGAACCCTTTTTAAATCTAATATTTGAAACTTTTATATATTAAATTTGACAAAATTAACTTCTTCTTTAGAATCCAGACATAATAATTTAGTTTCAATAATTTTTTGGTATTTTTCTAATAACTTTTATATTTGGGTGAATGGTGAAAAATACTATATTTTAACTGAAATTTTTTTTTAATCAAAATAATTTACAGTGTTGAATTATAAATTTTAATGGTTTGGAAGTATAATTAGATTATATTTTTACCATTTAATCCAATTATGTTCATTTTATGTAATTTCACTTTGAAACTGGACATAAACAAGTGTCAATCTTTTGATAGTTACTATTTCTTAAAAATACGCTTCTTGGTTTTGACAATAGGAATTAATTTTAAATTAATTAATGAAACTTTTATGTTTTGAAATTGGTAAAAGAGAATTTATTTTTGAATTTTGAATATCAAAATTATCTTAGGGTGAATTTTTGGTATTTTTCTGAAAACTTTCAATTTTTGATGAATAGTGAAAAACACTGAGTTATTGGTTAAAACCAACTTTTTATTTAAATAATTATTTATTTTATTTAAATTTATTTTAGGAAAAAATATATACATAATACCTATATAAATTCAATGTAATTCATTGGAGTCAGTTTATAATAATTTTAGATATATAAAAATTTTATCGAACTTTTTACCGTCTTTTACCCACCTCCTCGGAGCATTTGCAAATTTACATAAAACTTAATTTTACTACTTCTCTAAGTTGAATTTAAAAAATCTGAGAGATACGGTTAATATCAAGGAGTAAAATGTGGTTCAATAAGATAAAAATAATTTTTGGTGAATAGTAACTTTTTACTTTTATTTACCACAGTTAAAAGTAAATAGGGTAATTAAGGGTAAAAATGATATTATTATTACCCTAAAACATGTCCTAATTCTATTGGATAAGTTTAATTCGACCAAAAACAACCTTAGAAATAAAATATGATCATTTAGGTCCACTTGGATTAGATTAGGACATTTATTATTATTTAATTTAAAGAAGAGTTAAAAGTGTTAAATTCAAAGTTTATTAACTAAACTATTTTTAATATAGGGTTATACATAAGATAAATTAGTCTATAAATATTAATTAGAAATATAAAAATATTTCATACATCATGGTATTTTATTTATAATTTTTATACATTAAATAATTAAATTTATTTATGAAACAATGATGATGCAATAATTACCTTATTAAAGAAAGAATCAAATAAATGGTACTATAAATATCAAAATAAATATAATTTCAAAGTTGTTATGACATAAAAGAATTTTCTAGGTGACTATGAAATGTTAGGGATGATGCAATGTATCTCATTTGAAGTAATCAAGTTGTGATGACTTTCACAAAAACAAAATACCAAATAGTGTCAAAATTGACATAAATTAATATTTAAAACAAATACTATATTATTGGTTGATATGATATTCCTAAAAATGTAAGGTTCGTCCAAAGGGCTTAAATAGTATTATATATGTCATTAATGGGACACTTGAGGTTCTCTTGGAAGTTTAGAGTAATTTTATTAACCATATAGAGTAAGAATACAAGAAGACATGGTAAAAGTTAAACTATTTAACTAAGAGTTAAATCTAAAAGATAAGGTTAAAATGGTAACCTAAACTTGTATAAAACCTATTTGTTGAGAGTATTTATACCCATAACCACCTAAGGCTCGAAATAAATTCATTTTAAACCATTATAAACCGAATATGATTGTATAATAAATTAATACTTTAATCTTTTCCTAAAGTGACCCTCACTCCTCTTATAAAAGGGCACTTACCCTTCTCTAAAAATCACATCTCCAAAGCCATTTGGCTCAGCCAACCCCTGACAAAATATCCTACTAACTTCCCTCACTTAATCCTAGAGGCCTTAGTTTGATCAGAAAGCCAACCTAAGGAGCCCTTTTGATCAAATCAAAAGGAAGATCCTGAAGAAGAGGTAAATATTTCATCACCTCTTTCAAGTTCTTTTGTTCTTCCACTTACTCTTTCTTTGTTGTTTACATTATAAGACAATAAATCCTGTATATAATATATACTTTGATGTTATTATAAATATGGAACAACTATATTCATTATTCTATCCATCTTATGAATGATAATGTCACCATGCGTGCGTACATACGACTTACCGTCTCCATGCCGTGGTGTAATTTTTTATTCAACAGTATGTTATTTGGATGGATATAATGATGAGTAATATGTATAAAAATAATGAAAATAAAATTCTAATGTCTCTGTAAAATTAACATGCCATCTAATTCTACACCTTTAAGGAAATTATATTGTCGCTCGTGTGTACGTACGGACTACCGTCTCCACGACGCGATGGGATTCATTTCCACGATCACCATTCACCGACCATTATAAAAATATATATTACTAATAAGTATTTAATATATGACATAATAATTCTACTATATATATATATATATATTTATATATATATATATATGTACTTACATATATCTTATTCACTTAGTTCCGTTCAATACGATATGAAAACAAAAACAGCTTTATGCGTACGTGCGGACTACCGTCTCCATAAATGGTGTTTTTCATTTAATATATATGTCTATTATAAATATTCAGATTATAAATATATATGATATATAAATCATGTTTTATATTCTGGAAGTATTTAAATCTTGGTCTAAGTGATACAATCAATAGTAACAAGTTAAAGCACGTACGATAAAGAAAGCGATTATTACCCAAAATATTAATTTAACATGGAAATTATTATTAAATGGGTAGTATAAAGTCATAAATGAATCATGTATGATATCATAAATATTAATATGGTTCTGGTATAATTTAATAACATACTATTATCTTCATACAGGAGGTTAAACGTACCCTCGACTAAAGGAAAGTGCAAGGTAAGGGTTATTTCCTCAATCTCATTATTATCCGAGATTGTTCATGTGTAAGTATTTTCGAGGACATAATTATCATATATACCCTTATTTCATAAAAATGTTTTAAAAAGGAATCTTTTAAGGTTTTATGGGAGGGTCTATTTAACTATATCATCATGTTAAATGTTTTAAAAATTTATCTTTCTAAAACATTTTAATTAATGTCCATACTTTCAAAAAGATTTTAAGGATTTATTTATATGGAATGAATGTTTTGAAATGATAACTCTTTTAAAAAGATTAAAAGTGGTATGAAACACTTTTATTCCAAAATATCTTTTAAATGACTTCCTTTATAAATTGTGAGACTTACAAAATATTTCATGAAAAATGGGTATTTCTCTCAAAGAGTTTTACAAATCATTTTCATCTATGTCAACATCCTTTGATGGATTTTAAACTTGTTTGAAGTTGATTTATTATGATAAAAATATTTCATATTGAGTCTAAGGTTTTATGATATGTTTGACTATGGATGTGTTATTTTTATACCATTCATGGTTTATGGATAAATCATTGACATTTTGTATGCTGGTTTTAATATGAATGTTTATGTAATGTTTCAACCTTTTCATATGAGGAATGTATTGGACATAGTAAGTGATGGGTGGAGACCGCTATAGATCCTCGATGCACCGGTAGGTCTCATGAGACAATTAGTTGTGGAATTGGCTGAGTCCTTTCCCAATTTGTTCTATGGTTTTGGCCGAGGCCTTAATCATTTTTAGACGTCTTGGCCGAGGCCTTGACAAAATGTTTCAGAATGTCTAGAATTATAAATTCCCTCATTATGAAAATAATATTGATGGTTCATGTGGTAATTTGACTAGTATAATACCCATGATTATGTTTTATTATGGAAATATTTACTCAGCTCATATTCCTTCCATAAAAATATTCATGTTTATTATTGGTAAAGGCATGTGGTTTCAATTATTCACCATGCTTAATATTTATGTTATCATACGTTGTATTGCTTACCCTTACTGAGCGTTTAATCTCACCCATTGATATGTTTTATTTTTCATAGGATTCCAAGAAGTGTATTGTTAATGATATGCAGGGTTAAGATAAAAGGGAATAATGGTGTTCACAAAGATTCATTTATGTTGTGTTTTATTTTCTAATGTGTAATGTAACATTCATGTTTGTAATCTATTTTCCAAGACTGGTAAACTGATCGATCTTTCGGGACTTAATTCCTTATAATCATGCCAATGTATTAAAATAATGAACTGACTCTGGGAATCTAGGGTCAGGGCATTAAAACTACCTTCTCATGGTCAGTATAGTGACCACAAGTGGTGGAAGGTGATCATAAGATCACAACCAATCATGTAACCATGACTCTCAGCTTCAAGTTACCACACATTGAAAAAAAACATGTGACCACATGATGACTCCATAAACATACAGTGAGCTTCCTCATGGTCACTTCCAACAAAATGACACAACCCGATCTCCAAGGTCACTTAAGTGACCATGGATAACCTTCTACATCAAGTATTTTCAAGAAACCACAAGCCTCCTCACATTCACTTCTCTCAACTGACTATGAGCTCCACCTTCCCTAATCTACCATAAAATCTACTTCATGGCCACTTCCCTAGTGAACACATTTCTAAACAAGTTTGAAGCTTACTGTGACCATTTTGGGTTGAGGAAGATGAAGCTGAGGGTGATGATTAAGATCTCAAAGCTCGTCGGTGATGCCTATGAAAACTAAACCTGAGCTCTCCTTGGAATAATTTGACCACATCAATTGAAACCAAATCCTCTAAATCTTACCAAACATGTGATGTCAATTATTTTCAATAATTCCATGGATAGAGATCCCGATTCAATGATGAGGATGATCGGATGTGCGTAGCTTCTGAAAATACCGAGATCAATAGCTTCCTGATGAAGAAGGTGAGTCTCCATGCTTACTGATGAAAACCCTAATCCACTATTAAAGGTATCTTGTTGGTGAATTATCCCCAAATATGATCTCATCACACCACCCTAGCTAAACCATCTAAAGAATTCAAAGCTTTCATGTGTAGTCTGAAGAGAAGAAAAACTATCAAAGTACTATGAAGCCTCACTAAATCCAGAAGAGTACCATGCTCGATTTGGGAAGAAGGACTCAAGCCATGGACACCTGTTGATGATCAGTAGGGAAAAACCTTGAAAATATGATAGATCCTACTGAGGAAGATGTTATAGGGCTAGTTGAACATGAATATGGACATTTTAATTCAATCGAAGATGATGATTTTTGAGTTGGTTGCTGCTTTGAATTCCCTCTGTAGGTGTCAGAAATAGTGAGGCCACATGACCATCCCCACACACTAGTTGATCAAATGAAGACCCATCCACACAAAGTGTTTGATGTTTTCCCCCTTAGAAGTAGACCTTCATTCCATATTCCCCAAATTCCAATTTCTCACACCACCACTACATCAAGACCAAGTCCATGAAACCATACACTAGACTTACCTTAACACTATCCAAAGATTTGTCCAAGACTAGAGTAGGCTTACTCTCATTAGACCCCACCATTGAGGCCTAATTTCTTAATCCATACCCAAACCATCATGCACAATGCTAAAATCATTCTACAACTACTCACGTGAAGCTTTAACACTGTATTTACACTGTATACATGAAGAAAGGGAACATTATTACTCTAAATTTTCTTGATAGAGTAAAAGCATGATCATGGGAGAATTTAAAAACTGAAAAGATAGTCATAACTAAATTGATCTCTAACATCAGATACAATATGCAGAACTCATCCAACTAAATAAGGAAATCACTGTCTAGTACTGATTTTAAGAAGAATGAAGAAGCTTCTTCCTTTATGATTACAAATATTTTCTATCTTCACCACCTAGAAATATTCATCTCTTGCTGATCGTAGCTATATTTTTCTACAATTTCTGCATTTTCAATTATAATTCATGTTCTACTTTTTTTCAATGATGTTGTATGAATATTTTATTCCCCCTAATTCTTTGTGTTTTCTAAATCTACATGATATATTATGATATATTAAACTCTATAACTATAGAGAACTAAAATGAGATATAGGTCTCCAGGAAGATTCCATAGGCACACTGAATCCCTATTCTATAAATTTATGACATCTCATCATCAATGTAGTAATAAAATAGATAGAGTCAGATCAATGATATTCATCTACACTTTTCGATGAGATGTTTCACCCTCCAATCTATCAAATCATTTCTCACTCCCTTATCTTGGTCTATGGTGCATATGATTGTAGCACTATGGACTAGAGGATGAACATCATATGATGAATATGGGTGTGGAGATAGTGAATGTCTTGATTGAGTGTGTTCATTACATATTCACTATAGATGAGGTGGAACTATATGTAAAATGATAGATTTATTTTATGTGTATTTAGAACAAAAAAATAGATAGAGAAGAGCTATTAAATAATGATACTAACTTAATAGATAGATGAGAAAAAATATGTATAATGAAGAACCAGCTTGAAAACCTTAGATCCAATCCAATTTCACCTTGAATTTATGTGTTTGATACTTACCTTAATTTAAATTCATTAAATAAAAATTTCAAGCATCATTTCTTGACTGCTTTAAAAATTAAGAAAATAAAATAAACATTAATAAGTGACTAAGATAATGATGAACTGACCCACATACACTCCTTTAGAAATAACCTTGGTATTCCCTCTACTGGGTTCTAAGTTTAAATGAAAAAAATTCTATTTAATTGTGGCCTGTGACAACCATGCGATCAACTTGGCACCGTTTCTCAGGAGAAGGGTTGAGTTTTTACTATATTTAACACAATTGTAATTAGTATTTTTTTATTTTTGTTTTGTTTTTGTTTTTTTAATTTCCTACAATCTTGGATAAACATCATTGTGTGACCATTATTTGATGTATCCCCACAAATATACCTAGTTCATAGCCCCAAATGTTCCTTGGGATGAGAAATACCCACAACAACCAATGCACTACCACTTCAGTTGGGGGTAAACCCAATAAGAAGAGGTTAATAAAATTGAGATTCAATAATTTAGGGATAAACTATCTTAGATCAATAAAGCTTCCCCGATACTAGAAGAGGAGGATGAAATACCCAATAAGGAATAACTGAAGAACCTAATTTATGAACTCAAAGACACTTTGTAGTTTCCTGTGGAATAAGAAAAAGAAGAAGACTATCAGGAGGTAGAGTAAGATGAACCAGAATTAAAGTTCCCACATATCATGACAACTAAAGTGGAAATGGAACTTGAATATCTTGAATAAGAGGACCAAGTACCCTTGTTCACCCATAAACTAATTTTCCCAATGGCTATACACTTCTAAGAAGAATTAAAATATGAAATCATTAAAGGAAACTCTTTGATGATCTTTTACTTCTCTGATTTTTTTTGAAACTCAATTTTCTTCTAACCTCCATTATGTTGTAGAATAAAAATTATAAAGTTGGTTACATACCTTGGAATATAAGGATAAAGTGGACAATATCACATTTTAAGAAAATTTGGAATTCCCACTACCTCCCCCATCCACACAAGAAAAATTTCAAGAGGAATTGAAATTGGAAAATGACCTATATACTAAAATTGATGAGGGGGATACCACTAAATTGGCTTTATTTCATTCTAAATTTTTGAAAAATGAATCATTATATAATAACCCTAGATATAATTTTACAAACTCAAATAAATTGACGCATGAATAGGATTAAGATGAAGAAGAACATAAAACAACCACCATAGAAGAGAAACTAGAGTTAGAAATTAAAAAATGGCTACCCAAAATAAAGAAATAGAGCTATATGAAGAGTTTTTTGAAAACCTTCTCAAATATGATATAGAAGAATACACACATGTGGAAGTATATTTGGGACCTATGGAAAAGAAACCAATCCTTCAAAATCACCTCAAATATCACCTAGAGAGTGAAAAAATAGAAGATTAATTCACAAAGGTTTATCATGTAGTGAAAAATGAGAATGCTGCATATAAAGGGAGAAATTTTGATTTGAAATCAATTTTATTTGAATCTATTAAATTTAAAATATTTATTGACTCCCCATTGTTCAAACATGACCAAGAGGAATTACTAGGGATTCTATTAGAAGATAAATAATCCATGATAGCTATGGGAGAGGCCGAGGAGACA